>BGPT01000413.1:130347-152593 GCA_003297045.1 Symbiodinium sp. clade C Y103
TGATGATGATGATGGTGATGATGATGATGATGATGATGATGATGATGCGTCGCCTGTCGTCCTTGCGGGTCCGGGCAAAGCCCAGGCATTTGCCGTATATATATATATATCAATATGTATATATATATGTGTATATATATATATATATCAATATGTATATATATATATATCAATATGTATATATGTATATATGTATATATGTATATATGTATATATGTATATATGTATATATGTATATATGTATATAGGTATATATGTATATATGTATATATGTATATAGGTATATATGTATATATGTATATATGTATATATGTATATATGTATATATGTATATATGTATATATGTATATGTATATATATATATATTAATATGTATATATCTATATATTAATATATATATATATTAATATGTGTATATATATATATTAATATGTATATATATATATTAATATGTATGTATACATATATATATATATATTAATATATAATTATATAATCAACAAAATGAGAATGGGATATCACTTGGTGCTTCATCCTTCTTAGTACCAATTTAGTACCTACGAAATAGTAAGTTCGTTTTATTTCTGGACCAGAGCATGTCGGCATGTCACTCTCAGGGGTTTCTTGACAATAGGCCAAAGTGTGGGTTGGATGATTGGATTGACATGTCAGGGAATGCAGCAGGCACGCTCCGCTTCTTCTCCCTCCAGGAAGCCCAGCCAGACGCGCCAGATCTTGATTTTTGACGGACTCGGCCGATCCTGGATACTGCTGCTCGGACTGTGGTCTCGCCAATGGCAGGTTCGAGGGGTGCGCCTCCAGCTCTTCTCTAATGATCTTCTGTTAACCCACGCACTTGATCCGAGGCAAGCATGGAGCCATTTTCCGAACAACGCGTCATGTCCAAGCATAGTGAAGGGATGAACCCCAAGTGAGAGAGGCTCGCTGTCCCTCCAAATACACCAGCGTGTGGTGTGACCTCCAACACGGCGTCATCCAGATGTGCTTTCGTCTGGTGACGAAAATGCAGATCTCTTCATGGATGCCAGCAATGTCATGAGACCTGTGTCAAAATAAGTGATCTTCTGTTATCAATGCAACGCCTCGTTGTTCAAACCACAGCTGTGGCTTTGGGTCAACCGGTGAAACACATGGGCCAAGTAGGATACTAAGCCGGATCCTTCAGAGACCAAGAATCACGGATATGTGGGCTATGATAAACATGTCCAAATAGGGGGTGTACCCAGTCGGATACTTTGGTACACTTCAATACTTAGAGGTTCAAACACTACAAGGCTCACATGCTTACAACTTGAAAAAGGTCTTTGGTTTGTCTTTCTACTAAACTTTACACAACTTTAGGTACTTGAGATACTGAGATATCCGGTGAAAAAGATTGTCGTTTATGGAGATAGTCTTCCAACATTTCAATACACATGATCAAACATTACCTTTTTTGAGACTCTGCAAATCCTTCAAAGTCCAAAGGGGGGGACCCTGAGATGGTCTCAAATCCCTATTGATGTTTGTCATGATTTGTCTTATAGGTTTAAACATGTTTAAAATACACTCGGGTAGTCAAACGTGGCAACACAACATCCACGAACGAAATGGAGGTTTTACTGGGAAATTCATGGAAATTCATCTATCATTGTCCATATTTTTTTCCATTACCACGTTTGATTGCCAGAGGGTAGTTGAAATTTGACATTGAAAGTTCAAGTGCGTAAAGCCTCACATCATTGTCAATCTTGGATACCTTGCAACAAAACTAAATTGCTAGCTGTCTAGTAGATATTGCCTGATATTGCTACTTAAATCACAACAGATTAACAAAAAGATACAAAAAGTATACTCCCCATCCAGTCGCTTGGCCCACAAATCCCAAGCTAACAACTCACCAATCACCAATCGGAACTCCGCCTTCGGAGGGGGTGCGCTGGTACCTCCACCTAGGCAGCGAGCTTGGGGAGGTGCTCACTGGAAGATCAACCAGTGCCAATCTTCTGGGATCTTCTGGGCACATGAAGGAATCTGGCTGAATTATAGGCATAACTATGGGATTTGTACCCCATAGGTTGGGATATAATCTCTATAACTATGGTTGTTTATCCAATTAGATCCAATTAGGTATTATAGTGTAATGCACTAACCCAAAAATAGCTGAAAAGTTCGGCCATTTGGGGATTCCCTAGACAGAAACCATCATTCCAGTGACTCCACAGTGATGTTTTTGACATGACGTGCTCCACAGCCATATGATGACGTCTATATGTCAATACCATCATCTCAGGTAGGATAGATATAATATCAAAGAGCTAACACTACAAACCAGCGATGATTTTAAGAAATGACTAAATGCAAGCGGCGTAACCCAGAGAAGTTGGGGTTGAAGATGGTTGAAATATCAAAATTGGCTTTGTCTCAAGCTGAAAATATCCTGAAATTGCCACTTCAGTGAGAAAATCCAGTGCCTTCCTATTGGGATGCACCAACTCGAATGGCATCTAATGGCCACAAGTCAAAACCCGGATGTACCCAGAGGGAATACAACAATAGCTGGCAATTGGATGTTCTTTCCAAAACATATATCAGTTTTAGGTATTTCGTAAGAGTCTGGGTCAATGGATACTCGCCCAGCTCATGGCCTTGCGGCGACTTCCCCGACGAGAAAAGCCGAGCTTTTGTCATCTAGGACAACCAAACTACAAAGTCATAGAATGTAGTAGTGAAACTGCATACAAAGTATAGTTTGATCATGTTTACCCTCTGGTAAACTAACATAACTATATAAACTAACATAACTATGGAAAATCACCATTTTTGATGGGAAAATCCACTATGAATGGCCATTTTCAATAGCAAACTGTTAGTTTAACCCTGAAGTCATGGAACAAATACACCAGCCACACCTGGGACCTCGCGCGGCCCGGGGGTGTGGTGTCAGTGCGACTGCGCCGTTCTTCCTTTCGCTTTGCTACCTGGTGGATCAACTGGGTTGATGTGGGAAAATCCGCAAAACCATGAGGGTCGTAGGGTTTTGCAATGTCTTATCTGTTTTGATAGGGATAGTAAATATGTATATATATATATATATACATGAATATATGTATACAAATATATGGTATTGTAGAGTTTTGAATGGCTTTATATGGTTTTTGTATGGTTCTATATATGGTTTCGATGGTATTAATTACAATCCCCTGTAGACTCTATTATTACAGAAAAGAATTGGGAACAAATGCCAAGATAATGGATGTTTTTTGTGCGGGTTCCCAATTCATGGATAACATGATAACCCCAAGTATATTGGTTCTTACATCAACCAACTGGGTCTTTCGACTCAGTTGCGTACGAAACCCAGAATCGTGGCCACAAATGGGTTTACCATGCCATAAACAAGACCCACTGAAGAAGCCTTTTGGGGGTCATGATACGAATCATACCAAATAAGGATAGACCCAATGATTAGCAATAATGAATCAACCCCAGTTGCCGATGGTCTTGTTGGGTTTGCCTTGCTAACTTGCTACCAAAAATCATTTACAGTAGAGACTGGTAGGCCTGTCATTGCAAAAAAAACAACATGTGCCTCCATGTTTGTTGGTGAAACCCCAACGTTTCATGGATGATACCGCAATGATACCCATATACCCAGATCTATTGACATCCCGACTATGGGTTAGTGTCCTTCATCCAGAATAACTTCCCTGGTGGTTTGAGATCCCATTCTAAGAGTTTTACTCTTTGTAGGTTGTTCTTTTATTATGAAAATTGAAGTACAGTAAATTACAGAAAAGGAAAACTAAGATTGGGCTACCATTTAACCTGCCATATTTTGCTATTTTTTACTAGGCTATGTTTACTTGGTGGGAAGCTTGAAGATCACTCAAAATTCACACAGATCCGGACAGCCCAATCCATCCAGCATCTACGGCTGAACATAACTAACAAACCAAGATGTCTGCCCAGAATTGCGGTCCGCATCATTCCAGAGAGGAATGGAACATCCTCAATATTCATGGGGATATACCCTATTGTAAACGTTTACATAACTATGGAAAATCACCATGCTTTTAATGGGAAAATCCAGTATTTCAATGGCCATTTTCAATAGCTATGTTGGTTTACCAGAGGGTAATGGGATATGACCAACACATGCAATATCTATCTTAATTCTGGCTAGACTCATTGCGACGTCACTAGAAGTGATGCTGGATGGAATCCGCTACTCTTGGCACAAAAAAATCATTAAACTGACTGGATTTAGTTGTGCCTTGGATTGGCTGATTTAGCCAACCCTCAGTCGGCGCCAGGATCATCGAATCATCACATTTCAAGAAATTGCTTTGCTGATGAACCTTCCGCTAGCCCCTTGCAATGGGTATTCCCCAAGTTATGCCTAAAAACATCCATGACCTTGTGGCTACTGGTTGGTTGAGAACTGGATTCCCCGAATGGATTGCGATAATGCACAATGTAATGATGGGTTTGCTTAATCCCCAAACGATCAACCAACCAGAGTGTTGAACGCAGCCACTGCGGAACTTTATCCCATTATAGTTGCTATTTCTTATATCTCATTAATAATTCCTTCTGGTGATTAACTATTCATAATATGTCATAATATCTAGTTGATATTGATACCTATCAATGAATAGTATCAATAATTCACATGATTCAATGATTGTTAGTAACTATATCCATTAGCCATCTTTCAATTTACATGTACATACAGTATATACATATTTATAGTCCATATATTTTAGTCTCTAACAATAGTGAATTAGCTATGTTATATATGGTGATACATCCGATCCAGCTTTTTCTTGTAGATAGCCTTCTGGACTCTGCGACCACGTAATCGCGCCCGATCCCGATGCTCATTGCGTGGCATTTGCGACCGCCCATGAGGTCACCCATCTTCAGGATAAGAAGATAGTTGCCACTAGTTCCCATTCCAGTCTGTCAAGGCTTTCATATTCCATCTGGTGATGAACTATTCATACTAATATCTAATTAAGAACTATGAATGAAGAATAAGTATAGTTTGATATCATCAGTATATATATATATATAGTATTGTATATATTATATCACATATATATATATATATATGTATTATATCATATATATATACTATCATTATATATATAATTATATATAATCCTATATATATATATATGTATTATATGTTTTTTTGCTCCGGCCTCTTGCTCCGCTTCCGAATCATCCACCACCATGTCGCCAGACTTGGTCCATTCTGCCTGGAACGCGGGGTTTTCAGCGAGGGATTTTTCAATCAGCCAGCGATTTCGGGGAGCATAGAAACCCACAAAAAAATGGGTTTGTCTGAAAATATTGATGATTAACCAATGGATATATCCATTAAAAATGGGTTTGTCTGATTAACCAATGGATATTTCTATATCCCAAAATGGCTTTTTTAATAGGAATACTGATGATTAACCAATGGATATAGAGGTACAGTATTTTCAGACAAACACAAATGCAGAAGCGTAGTCTATAACCATTCTAGTGAGATTTTATGTTTCTGTGTTTTTTTGTGTGTTTACTCAAATATGATAAATAATATCAAATATGATAAATATGTATAGTATAACTCAAAAAGTTAGGATTCCACCCGTAAATTTCTCGTCTTTGTTGATTGAATCTTCAGTTTCAACATCTTGGGGCCGATGTTTCAGCATCAAACAAGGGCGAGGTGATCAGTTCCCTGGTTCTGCAAGAGGGCATTGGAGGGCCCAAATTTCGTGGTCACATCCACCTTCTGAGTTTGAGTTCAATATCTCCTGCTTTAATAATCTGATATTTAATATAACTTAATATAATTTGATGTGTTTTCTGGGATGACCCAAGTTTTGAAGGACAATTCCATATGTAAAATCACCATTCTACCCTTCATCTCTATGGCCAAATCGTCATTTCCCGTGAATTTGCCATAGGTTTTGGTTCATGCATTGTTTTTCCATGTTTTCTTCCCCATGGTGTTCCAAGATTTCCCATCTGCCATAGCTGCCTTGAGATGCCAAACATGTCCTCGCGTATCCGGCAGCTGCACCAGCCCTGGCCGATCCGCCACAAGTTGCGTCATGACTTTTTCGTTGAAAGATGGGGAGCTTTGGCAAAGAAACCACAACTATATGACGAGTAGTATAACTATAGCTATAAGTAGTATGGGTAGAATGATCATGTCAATAGCATCATCCAGTTCTTACTATCAGTAGCAGTTACCTATATTATAACTGGATCATAGTAATATAATATAATTGTCCAGTCATACTTCAACTATAGAAGTCGTATAACTATATGGATATGGCTCAAAACACGGGTATGGATCGGGGGTTTGGATCGTCTGTGCGTCTGGGGTATGGATCGCGGCCTCACATTTTGAGCTACAGCCATATGTATAACTGGATCTATAATAGCTACAATTTATCTTTCATGAACTTATACTCTGGGTTTAGGGTAATTGAAACCACAAGTCATTTTTTTCAGCTACATAAGCAGTAAAACTAGGTAGAACTTACTCTCTGGTAAACTAACATAACTATCGAAAATCACCATCACCATTTTTAATGGTTCAATGCACAATTTCAATGGCCATTTTCAATAGCAAACTGTTAGTTTACCAGAGGGTAATCTATCTGACTTTATGAAGATTTACCCTCTGGGAGTTTGACATAGCTATGGAACATCACCATTTTTAATGGGTACATTATGGATCACGATGGTACACCATCTATCAATGGACAAGTTTCCATAGCTATGGAACGCATTACCAGAGGGTAAACCATCAGAAATTTGTAGTATTGTAGTATAATTCAAATTACTAGTATATTAGTATTTATAGTATTTATTATCTTGTTGTAGTGACGATATGGTGGATATAATTGGATATAGTACACCAATCTATCCATTCATTAGAACCCCTAAGAAGACCTCCTTGGTCGCCTCGCGCACGGCCAGCCCTCGCGGCCGCACCTTGCGTGGTTGCCCTCAGTGCCTCTTCAGCATCCGCCTCCGGCGGAAGGTGCTGGAACTGGGGCGATTCATAGGGGATTCATGGGGGACTTGATGAAGATTTCTGGGGAGATGATGACAACATTGGAGATCCAAATCTTATCATGTCATATGGCCAACAAGGCCAACAAATGATCCTAAATTCACCAAGATTCCTTCGATGTTTAAGGCTATTTGGGGAGAAAAAACATAAGTAAGAAACCAAAGATGATTGGGGTGGTTTCCCTTACTGGTCAGCACTTAGAAACTTTGGCCGGCCAGTAAGGTCGCTATATTATTGTTAAAATAAATAAACAGGCTCAAGGCTGAGAGAAGGTGAAAATTCAAAGGAAGATTGATGAAACGATTTCTGATTCAAAAACCGGAAAAGGAGGTGTTTTATTTCCGGACCAGTGTCTTTTGCTCAATTCTAAGTATTGAGATAAGCTACCGATGATAAATGAACATGTCTCAATATGATCATGCTGAAAATAATATAAACTTGAAAAGTGGCCAACCAAAATACGGAAACAACCAACCCCAATAGTGAAACAGACAACCCGTTTCATCGACCAGATCAGCCGAGTCAAGGAATTCGACCGGATCACATCAAGCAGGAAATTCATGTAGGTGGCCCCGATGTGAGTCTCTGAAGTCAAACCCCAAATACCCCAATTTTCGTAGCAAACATTCACATACCATCCACTAAACTGAAGTAGCTATGGGAAATCCATGGAATCTGATCATTTCATAGAAAAGCCCATGGATTCCCATTGCGCCAGGTTTATTTGAGGGTAGATCAGAAGTCAGGTTGGTGCTTCGGCAAGACCCCTGCTAAAATTCAAAAAAATCGTTCAACCTTCTGTCCACCTCATCCAAAGCAAACTCAGAATCCATCTCTACACGGCCGCCATCCACATAAAACAAATGTTCGTTTCAACACAACCACAAAATGCTCAAGTCAATTCGCAACATTGAACATAAACATCCGACATAGTTATGCTACACATTTGGGATGCGTTGAAACCAACATTTTTGTTTTGGTGGTGGCTTTAAATATGTAGTGTTATCTACGATTAAGGCCACCACTAGCAATATGACAATCATTTTCAAGTCTCTAGGATCAAGTCAATAGCTTCCAACAGTCATTGGATTGGTTTAAGGGAAAATTTACAGGACACCTCTATATTTTATGGGAAAATCCATGGTTTCCTGTAAATTTTCCCATTAACCAATCCAATGAAACAGCTTGGACATGGCAAAAACAAAGATCATCCCTATCGGCTTGTTGATCCCCTGCCAAGATGAATTGAACAACAAGTGACTCGGATGCGGGTTCAAATCCATTCCAATCCCAAGACTTTATTCAAAAAACTAAGGTTCATGGTGGGTTTTCCACTGGTTTATCACCATATGTCCTGTGAAATGATCATAAATTGGAGCAAACAACATCAAAAAACTATAAACATCTAGGAATTAGTCTATAAACAACTTCCCAAATTCAGATCATTGGAGTTTCCCCGTGATTCCCATGGTTCCCATTGTCGCAGATCCTCCGGGTCCGGTCCCCGCCTTGCTCAAGAACTTCACGAAGCCGAAGCAACGTGGCTTCCTGGAAGACTTGTCCACCTGCGCTCTGAAGGGCTCTTGCGCAGGGATTGGGACAAACAAAAAGTATAATGTTGGTAAAAGAATAATAAACCATCCCCAATTTCACCATAAATAGGTGGTATAAACCATTCCCAAATGGGTGGTTTATTATTGGTCTACCCACATTACAAAACATGATTTATAATTGGGGGATCCCCAGCTGGACGATTTATAATGGAAAATCCTAGTACAATGGATGATTTAGAGGTAGCCACATGACTTGGTAAACCTGTACATAATGACAAGAATTCAATCGATAAACTCACGCCGAACAGCAAGGCTCACCACCGTTGGTTGTAGAAAGCGAGAGAGTTCACTATGGTGTTTCTGGATGTTTATACATGTTGGATGGTAGAAACATATTCATGGGGCTTATAAACTACTTATTGTAACAAAGGTTCCCAAACGCAACAAATGGTACATTTTTAGGAGCTGAGACTACATCCCGACTGCCAGCGCGAAAGGACCTGAGTCAAATGAGTCAAGATAGGAAAGTCGGTTGCTCGGTTAGTTAGCTGGGAGTTATTGTGGATATATCTATACTCAGATGGGGTTATAAAATTATATATATATAAACCAACTGATCTCGGGAAAATCATGTCTTGTATGCGGCAACTCAGAATGATTAGCGATCGCTTCGGAAAGTCAATTCGTTGCTCCGAGACGCCCTGATTTTGATTATCTCATTCGTGATGTGGATTTTTCAATCTGAGGCCCCAAAAGGAACAGTTCAAATGGATGTATTTACCCTCTGGTAAACTAACATAACTATTGAAAATGGCCATTTATAGTGGGAAAATGGTGATTTTCCATAGCTATGTTAGTTTACCAGAGGGTATTTCCCCCCACACAGTTTGCTTACTGGGATGGTGCATGACTTTTGCTTTGCCACGGCTGCCACGTTTTTTGTTTGGAGTTACTTACAGTGGGTAAGAAGCGTATGAAATGCTAAGTTAGACAGATGGAGTATCCCCACTTTTGTATATTATGGGTTATTGCTGCTCAGTATTGAACCACTTTAAAAAGTGGGATGCACCCCAAAGTAGGAAAACTATGGCCAATGACTAAGCCAAATAACTCCCCATGTTCCATTAAATGTTCCCATCTATTGTTAAAGGGGTAGGAACGGATTACATCTTATGACTATTTGTATAAGGTAGTATTCATATTTATAGCAATACTCCCTTCCTCCTAATATTCAACACTCTTCAAAAACCATGGTTTAGTAGCGATAAAACGCATGTTTCTGACCATTCAATGACGGTGTTTGATATTAGGGACATTCGATTGATACACTTATTCTTCTTGTGGTAGGTATAGATCTATAGTTATATAATGGGATTTGCAAAACAACTTGGCTAACTTCCAAGGATTTCCCCGGCTCTTCTTATCTGATTAGTTGTTTTAACCCCATCCAAAAAAATGTGAATCATCTCAACCAATCATCCCAAGTCAAGAATGGTTGAAAAAATAAACTGAACCTCCCAACCAATTTTATATACAAGGGTAAACTAACATAGATGTGGAAAACCTAAGATTTCCCCTGGAAAGATGATATATATATATATACATAAATAAGTGGTGGTTTTTCCACATCTACGTGAGTTTACCCTATGTCATGACTATGGTATGCTCTAGTTTTGCACCATGGAATTGTCACCCTTCCAAAACTCAACTCCTCCGCCCGAGGTGGCGCACCACAAGGTGGACCCGCTTCACGCGGCAAAACTTGGAGAACTCCCGCTCGATGTCTCCCTGCGATGTTTTTGGGATCATCTCAGTTGAAGAGCGCTGATGTTGTTAATCTTTGGAAAAATCGAGATTTGAGCAGCAGCAGCAGCAACAACAACAACAACAACAACAACACCAGCAGCAGCAGCAGCAGCAGTGTTTCGCATAAGAACTGTGAATTTTTGGACAAAATGAAAGCGTCCAAAAAATCGAAAACCATGAGGATATCGAGTGGGATCTTCTGTGCAACCACTGGCGGGTGGTAACCACTGGAACCAAGCTCGATCTGGGTTTGGAATAGCATACCCCCATTCCATTGCATGCTTCAAAGTATAGTTGTCCCTATTATTTGATGGGAATGACTGGGGACGCATTCTTGGACACACCCAAATATCGTCATATTGTCGGATAATATATTATATATACATACATATTACTAACCATATACATACATATTACCAATTACTAACCTATTTATTTCATATCCCATGATAGCATATCCCCAAGACTCCCCAAGTATATCCCATTCTACGCTCTCCCGTGAGGCGCCTCCGATGCTTCCCATGGAAAGTATGCCTGGCTTGACCGGCAAAGTTGGGCACAAATCAACAGTTGGCGATGGCTCAAAATTATGGTACCAAACATGGTAATTTTGAATGGTAACTTAAAATATACCAACCAATTATAGGGTTGATAATTTTGAGCCATACCCAGTTAGCTATCAATGGAGACACAAAACAGATACCCTCCGGCAATCAAAACATGGATGGTTTGCTGGAAAATCACACATTTACCGGAACTGTTCCCATTAAAACCTTCACTCATAGTGGATTTCCAATGGCCATGTTTGCCACAGGGTAGATCAGTCTTTAGGGTTAATTGGACCAGAGTTGAGAATTTTGGCCCGTACCCATCCAATCTTTTTTGCAGCAAACCCAATGGCATACCCAGGTTTTATGAGTGAACCATAGTGAACCCCTTGTCCCACATCATTTGTTCTCGCTGTCGTATTTTCGCCATCTCTTTTTGGGACATCATTTTGAACACCAAAACTGACCGACGAAGGACGGGAAGTTCACAAACACAAGTTCGCAGGGGACCTTGGAGGATGCAAGCTGCAAGTATCATCAAGTATCCAAACAAAGAAGATTTGAGGTTTTCCATAAATGGAGGTACCCCCAAATAGATGGTTTATAAGGGAAAATCCTATTAAAATAGATGATTTGGGGGTGGGAACTGATGGTTGTTTCATGTTGTTTCGAGGCGAAAAGGAGTCTTTTTCATAACCTGGTGATTCATCCTAGTACGCCAGAAAACTTTGCTTCTGCAAGTAGGATATGTCGGGTATATGTGGGGTATCCTCCGGTAGTCAAACATGGCGATTGAACATGTGCCATTTATGGATTTCCCATGATGATGTCCCATTCAGAGCTCCATCTATCGGGTATTTACCAGCCAACCAAGTTTCACTGCCAGAGGGTAAACAAAGCTACAAATTAGGTGAATTTCTCTGAAAATGGTCTATCCCCAAATCGGTAGATGATGGTGAATGCTCATTATCCCAATGGTTCTTTTCAGTGGAGGTTACCCTCTTGTAAACTAACATAACTATGGAAAATCACCATTTTTAATGGGAAAATCAACTATTTCTATAGCCATTTTCAATAGCTACATTAAATTACCAGAGGTGAAATAACCCATTTCCAAACCCAAGTGCTTCTTACCGTCTCCCCGCGCCCATCCCGATAGGCTCAGCATGGTTCTTACGCTTCCATCTTTCGGTTGCAAGAATGATTCTGGGTCAAGGGCCCCTGGTACCCGGGTATTCACCCAGTCATATAGTCCCTGGTGATTTGTCGACCAAATATGTATCCCCAAAAAATATTCCACCATCCCACGAAATTCCTACAGTCATAGTTGTTGCAGTTGTTGCTGAATTTCCCCGTGTTTGTACGACTCCGTTTTTAACATTTCGGTGTTTGTTGATCAATTTCCATTTATTCGAGTCGAAGTTAGTTGAAGTTGACAGTTGCAATATATCGTCCCATATTATATCCCTATGCCTATGATATGTCATGACTGTCATGATATGTTTTGATATTTCCATATATTCCAGTCAATGGTCAATCTTTTGCAGTCCACAAACAAATGATATTTTGCTGGTTATAATCATTTTCCCTTTATAGCAAAAATCTAAGTGATTATATATTGAATCTATATAAACAACCTATCCAAGGTTGGGGACGTGAAAAATTCCCATCCTGGCCACGGTCTGGGGTCTGGACGATCAGAAGAGTCTGCCCACCGCGTACGGGATAACCTGGGGAGGACCATTGGAAGGTCATGGGAACGTGGAGATTTCAGCGTAGCCTCTGGTAAACTAACATTTTTTATGGGAAAATCAACTATTTCCATGGCCATTTTCCTAACATAGCTACTGAAAATTGCCATAGAAATTTCGTGGATCTTCCCATGAAAAGCATGGTGATTTCCCATATAGTTATGTGGCTGTTTACCAGAGGGTATTTCATGGGATAAGCGGAAAAATAGGGATTGACCAGGAAACATGGTGGATTAGTGGGATACGAGTATCAAGGAGTTGGAGGAGGTTTGATTTTGCTGAAGCGTTGATAGAATGTCTAATCTAATGCGGAAAACATCGGAAAACCCAATGTCATAAACCATTCCAGTAACTACCATGTTTTGACCCTTGCAAATATCACGTTATTGGGGGCTTCCGCAAAATTCATCAAAATGCAGCAATTTTAGATGTCAAGCCTTGCCAAAAGTATTGTCGTCGGCTGACTACTTTCATATGCAAATCCCAGGTGGGGTATGGGGCTACTAACTATGGATTCCTGCTTAGTTCATCCATTTTTACCGTGGGATCTGTACCCCAGTAACATAGATTGAATATCTTCACCTCTTAGAAGCTACAAATTGCCCTGAATCATGGCTAATGAACACCAGATTTAAAATTCCAAATGCATACAGTTCTAGATATTCAAATTATCCACTGGAAATAGCTACAATGGTTACCCGGTTACCCTCCAGTAAATTAACCTATAGACCCTGCCACATAGGGGGTTTGGAAGTTTCTACAAAGAAATGGTAATGCTATGTAATGTTCATTTTCAGGCTCTTTGATATATATTAATTCACTGGAGGGTCTCATGATTTTCTGGGATCAAATCACCCGAACTTTTGCCTTCCAACCCTGCTGGTTTCCGGTGCGGAGGGACCGACGTCTGCGGCCATCTCTTTGGGTGGGTAATGATGCACCTTGGGATGGTTCCGGCAAGGTCCGAAGGGGACCATTGGGTGGAGAAGATTCATTTTCTCATCGGATTCAATCTTTGTTGATGGTCGAAATCAATTCTGACAATACCAAGCTATATTGGAGTCTTCAATGAAACTGTATGAAAAGTATAAATATCTGGGAGTTTTGTCCCCCGGTTATGAAAATATCAACTAGCTTCTGGAGAGATTCATCAACAAGACCGCAAAGAAAAATGGGTCCAGCAACACCACACAAACTGAGCCCAGAATTTGTGGAGATCTCATCCATTGAGGTCTTGTGAGGGTCGTAGGTGGTCGTAGAGCGTTTAGGACTGCATCCAAGTCATAGTGGCGTTTGAGACGTTCATTTACAGCAGAATTTTTATTGTGATCAAACATGGCAAAAATGGCTCGCTGGACAATCCCCCCATTGAGTTCAATGATTTTCCCATCAAGACCTCCATTTAGTTCGGGGATTTCCCAGCCATGGAGCTCATGACAGGCTACGAGGTGCCCCCGCTTTTTAGCTTGGTGCACATGACTACCCTCCGGTGTCATTAAACATTTCTTGCTGGAAAAGCCACCATTGAGTTCAGGGATTTTCCCATTAAAACATATTAAAACCTCCATTTAGCTCGGGGATTTCCAGTTGCCACGTTTGATTACTAGAGAGGGTAGATAATTTCTATGGTTTGTGGCAGATATATCTTCAGATATATCGCACTAGTGGATTAGGGGGCTGTAAATCAACTTTTTAACTCAGGGGCATCACCTTGTAGGACATGGGCCATGGGTTGCAACCCCCTATTTCTGGGGGAAAACATGGCTAATTAATCATCAATGCCACTGATCTATCATTCAATCAAAGGTTGACCAAGATTGGAATACAGTTTGATTCTTATCTATTTAATGTGGTAGAAAAAAATCATCAACCATCCCATTAAACAACCATTTGGGTGTCAAAATAAGCACATCGTCCCCAATAGGGGAATACCGTTGTATACCCAATCAGAACCTCTAGTGGGGATGGTTTATGGCCTTGGGCTTACCACATTGCTACGAAAGAACTGGACCATCGCCGGTTTTTTCGGTCGCTGGTTCGGTCTCCCGACGATGTCTTTTGATGGTTTGCCTCCTGGTGGTCAAATTCTCATCTGTCTCCCAAGCCCAACTGTGTCCCCAAGCCGCCATTGAAGCTCAGTTTGTTCAGATTCTGATGTGGTCTGATGTTGGAATCCCAGTGTTCCCTAGACACCAAAGCTTCATAAAGTTTCTGGATGCTTCATGTTTCTGAAACGCTAAGCCGATGGGGCAATGGGATGTGCATCCCAGCTAGTAAGCGGATGATAGGTCATATGTAGTTCATAATAATTAGTTGATATTAGTTTAGATAGTCCACATAGAACTGTGGTATTTCATATGATTGTTCCCCATTACTCATTACCTTTCCTGGTCCCGCACCCCCAAGCAATGGCATTCATTGATGGTATCTTCTATCGTCACCGTGTCACCGTCCTTCTGTACGGCCTTGAGGTAAGCTGGATATGTGTTTCAGAGATACTATGACACTATATGTAGCCATGATTCACCCAGTTCAGAGCAACCCTGATGTTTGTTCTGTGGACAACGTTTTTGCACAGACTGAAACCCAGTCTCTTCTATGTCAAAATAACTAGATTAAAGGGTGAAAATTCCAAGTGTTTGAAGGCAAAATGACCATGAACGAGGAATTATCTAGGACTTTAGCAAATTCACCATTTTTGTGCACAAAATAAGAAATCTGTGTTGGTCATTCTTTATTTCAGGTTCAGTCCACGGTTCAATCCAAATTGGGGATATTCACATGACAATTATCTTGCCGGGCCAAAATCATGCCTAAAAAGGTGTCAAACACAAGTTCACGGATGGATGTTCATAGTAATTCTATTTCAGGGGTCTAAGAATATGTCTTTTACTGGTGAAACCTATAATTTCAGGTTGTTCCACCAGTCTCACCCCCAAGAATGTCAGGTTTTTCACGGTGAAGCACCAATTTTCGGTAGGTTGGACCTCATCGGAGCAGTGACAAACGACCCATGTCACTGGAGCGGGGATGATCTCCATCAAACACTCCATGTTTTTGTTTGTTTCGCAACAAGTTGAGATAGATAATGATAATATATAAAATCCAATCCTAGAATAAAGTTCACTTTTCGATCGTTTTGGCGGTTACTAGACTGTAATAGTTGTCAGTTGTGAATGGAATCACCGGAGTAGGTTGATGCCAGATGGGTTCTGCCACAGCTGTTGAAAGAGTCGGGGTACCTGCCTATGTGGGTAGCTGCCCCCCCTGTTTCACCGAAATTTGTTTCGTTCTCCGGGACCATTTTTCCACAATGATCAAATTCAAGACTTGTCGTGGAAATTTGCTCACACATTCTCCTGCGCTTATTCATTCGGATGGCAATTCTCACTTTTCGGGGGTTGTCTGAAAATCGGGTACCCCCAAATCCAATGGTTTATCATCATCTTCCCTGTCGAAGTTGCCATTTGTATCCATTTGTGGGGTCTACACGCATTTTCAGACAAACCCATGTCCCATAGTTGGTTATATCGCATTGCATTCTCCATTGGAAATGTCCATTTTGTGGACAATCTAACTGGGGATGAGTCCCCGTGTTCAGACAAAGCCATAGAAGCTGGTGCCCCCTAAATATGTATAATATATATATATATTGAAATAAGTTGGCCGCTAATGAAGACTATTGACTAAACATAGAATATAATATATAGAATACAATAGACTCTAATAGAATCCAATAGAATCTAATAGAATATATTAGAATATAATAGAATATATATATATAATAGATACATCATATATCATAAACCCTAGTTATTATCAGAGTTGCAAACCAACTTAGCAATTCAGATCTGGGGCACCACCGTACCCATCCCCTCTCCAGGTACCAATCCCACCAGCTCCTGCTGCAGCACCTCCCATGCTGGCAGCATTGTGGTTCCCACCTATGTGTCACCAAATGTGGCTGTACGGTGAGGAATCGGATTCTTGGAGCCCTTACTGGACTAATGCCAAGGTGGCTTGCTTGTTCAGAATGTTCAAACCCGTGCAGGAATGCTCCATGGATGCAATGTGCTATCTTCTCACCCACAGTTACCAGTAAATCGTTCAGTTTCGTGTGCAGCAATGCCATAGATTTGAGCAAAGGAAATCAATTCACACATCTGATATGGCTATGGCTAACCAACATCTAAAACCACACCAATGAACCCGAGAGTTGAATGATTTGGTACTGAACATCAATGAATCTGTAAATGACAATATTAATCCGATTCCGAAACTCATCTATTGCTGTCTTTTGTTGGCTTTCAAACTCTTCACCATAATTCAGGTTGCATCTCTGTTGGTACTCTACATTTATTAGTTGCCTATTGGATGTGAAGGTTGTCATGATCTCTTTATTGATCGAACTCGGAGGACCATCGCAGCCTCTCTGGAACCATGTGATTCAATGGATTGGTTAAAGGGACAATTTACAGGAAACCCCCTATTGAAGGGGGACATGGGTGGTTTCCTGTAGATTTTCCCTTAAACCATCTTTGAGTCATTCTATGAAACCTATTGAAATCTCCAAGTGCGACAGCTTGCAGGGTGCTATTCTGTGGTGCATCCTTTTGACAAACTGCATGTGATTGTTTAAAACCGATTCAATGACTGTTTCATGAAAGGCACCGGGAAAAAAACACGAACAGTTCCTCACTATCTTCCTGGCAGTTAAAGTTAGCCATGTGCACTCTGGAAGGATTTATCGGATAGTCTGACAGTCTGCCATGAGCCAGCCACACTCATGGGAGACAAAAACTGTACAAACAGCTTCAAGACAAGAGCCAATCTGAGATTCTCAAAATATGCCCCTGCCAGTGCATGAAACCAGAAACAATTACATAGGTCTTGACGGAAAAAGAATATGTTTTGTTGAAAAAAACCTCAAAAAAACAAGGATGCTGGGAGTGCTAGGCGGTTTTGCTAACCCGGGTAGACCGGATTCGTTCCCCATTCCTGGCCCCATTGAAAGAACTGGGTGAACTCCTTCCACCAGAAAAAGTAGAAGCACTTGGAGGATCATCCCACGAATCAAAAGTGGTGAATAACCAATTCGGAATAATCCTCATTTATAGATGAGATAACAAAACGAATCGGGGACCAAAACGATCACCAGGGCTATCTACACCACTTACTCAGTGGGATACCCTCCACTAAACTAACATAGCTATTGAAAATCACCATTTATAGTTGATTTTCCCATTAAAAATGGTGATTTCCCATAGTTATGTTAGTTCACTGGAGGGTAATCCACGTGGGAAGATGACATCCCCAAAAATCGAGGAATCTCGCTGCAGCCACAGCTACCATAGCCTTTGCCATAGCCATCATAATCCTGGTCAGATAAGATCTGAAAATGGGGGATGCGCTGAATTTATGGCCATTTGAATGGGGAAAGGAAAACGATGACAAACATAATGCTAAATTGTGTACATAATAAATATATATATATATATAATTATATATATATATATATTGATATTCAATATGTAATTTATTCAATATGTAATTTATTCAAATGTATCTTATAATAGTGGCATATCATATCGTATTACAGTATATCATATATATATATATATTAAATCATAGTAAGCTACATTCTACTACATCATATTTTATTATGTCCTGTTGTATTCTAGCTAGACCCGTTTGTATTGAGTACCCAAAAACATTGGCTAAGCTTAAAAAGCCAACCAAGAGAAAGGTGTTCAGTATCTGCAAATCAAATTCATCCCATTCACTTCCTATTCCCCGAGCTTTACTTATTGTAGGGACTCCCAGATAGATAGAAAAGTGTCTCCAGAATATTGAGACTTTTTCACTGATCTACTGCGTGGTTGTCCCCTTTACTTGGTGTCATGGCACCCCGGCACGCTTCTGTTCACACCAAAATCGCTGGTGCTCATGGAAAACAGCCAAACCAATGGTATTCAACCATGCTCAAACATCATTATTCCATTGTCAGCCGTTCTTATCCCACAAAACACACAGGTAACTCCATCCCCATCTCTCTGTCAACGTGTTCTTGGGATCATCAAAAGTCCAACTTGATCACGTGACAAATCCGAAACTGCCACTTGATCGGAAACATGGAACACTGAAATTCACTAATGATTGTGGTTCAAATTGGTGTCAAGCTTACGCCAAACCCCTGCGCCACTGAGGGTTTTGCTGACGCTAAAGGGTAAACTTAGCTATAGATGAAAGTAAATATTGGTTTGAATGTACCACTTGATCAGTAATAATCATTATAAATGTGATCATTATTTTGCCAACATGTGGTACACTCTGGTAAACTAACATAGTTGTGGCTGTGGAAAATCACCATGTTTCAGAGGTCAGTCATCTACAAATGGGCATGTTCCATGGCTACGTCAAAATTGGTTTATTCATGATCATGAACATTTTAGGCTTTCCCGGTATACCCAATGTCTGGACAAACCCACATTACCCTGAAATTACCCTGCAAAGAGCTGTACATACAACGATGATCGATGTATCCACCATAAACCCCAATTAGCTAAGTCATAAACCAACTGAAATCTATTACAAATCCAGTATCAAATCCATCTGTATCATCTTTGTCCATTTCAATTGTTTTCCCTCACATCCCCATTGGCCAACTTGTAGTTTGTTTGCTTTGTCTGAACATAATTGCAGTACCTCCAAATTTGATGGTGTAATATAACTGTTCAACATTCTCCCGAAGAAATAAATGCCATTTTGAGGGTGTATCCCAGGTACCTGTGGTTTATTAATGGTTATTCATGCCATGTTTATGATATCTTTTCTGCTATAAAAAATCTATAAAGTGGTTTAAAATACTTTACTATTTGAGGGTATAACGGCATATCCCATACCACCAATCCACACCACGGGACCCCGCCCCTCTGCCCCGCGGTCCCATTCTGATGTTTCGGGACCCTTCTTGCCACCCTTGCGGCGACCTTTGCCTGATTCTGCAGAATGTGTGGAGGGACATGTCCACGAATTTGTTGATGGTATGTTAATTGCTGACTGTGGATCTTGCAAACCACCCACTGGCATCTTCAGGGTCCACTTTCACTTTTGAAAAAAGTGCCTATAGCGACCCCCAAATAGAGACGGACAAGTTGGACACCTAGAACATATAGGGAAAACATCATCTATAGCATCCTGGAAACACAACTCTCTATCTTTTTGGGGTTGATGTAAATAATACAGGGTTGCTTCCTGGCCCCAAACATGGTGGGGAAATTGTGGCTATCATTTACCTGCAATGAGTTGAAGAAAACCTGGAATATCCAGTGCAATAGTAAACAAATGGTGATTATCCAGTGCCCCCCGAAACATCGTGGATCCAATTCTTTGATAAATATCTCACTACGATCTGGTAAACTAACATAACTATGGGAAATCACCATTTTTTATGGGGAAAATCCACTATAAATCCGCCGACCCCTGCCTAGCCGTGGCCTAGGCGGGGCGGCGCCTGGGATCACCGCAGGTGTGCGCCATTGCTGCACGTGGCTTTGCTTCAAGTGGCTTTGCTGCTTCAGAGCACTTGCAAGGCTGCAACCACGGCCTTTCTGCTCACACAAGGCTGTGTGCCAGTCTCCCGGCACCCGGCTTGAGCCATTTCCTGGCGCCACCTGGCGCCACACTAGCTTTCTATAGGCTTTCGAAACTGCCGGACGGCACCCCTGAAACCTTCCGCTGCAGCTTCAAAGCCCTTGCAAGGCTGCAACCACGGCCTTTGTGCTCAGACAAGGCTGTGTGCCAGTCTCCCGGCACCCGGCTTGGAGCCATTTCCTGGCGCCACACTAGCTTTCTATAGGCTTTCGAAACTGCCGGACGGTACCCCTGAAACCCTCCACTGCAGCTTCAGAACCCTTGCAAGGCTGCAACCACGGCCTTTGTGCTCACACAAGGCTGTGTGCCAGTCTCCCGGCACCCGGCTTGAGCCATTTCCTGGCGCCACACTAGCTTNGCTTTCGAAACTGCCGGACGGCACCCCTGAAACCCTCCGCTGCAGCTTCAAAGCCCTTGCAAGGCTGCAACCACGGCCTTTGTGCTCACACAAGGCTGTATGCCAGTCTCCCGGCACCCGGCTTGAGCCATTTCCTGGCGCCACCTGGCGCCACACTAGCTTTCTATATTTTGAAACTGCCGAAGCACCTTGAAACCCTCCGCTGCAGCTTCAAAGCCCTTGCAAGGCTGCAACCACGGTTTTTGTGCTCACACAAGGCTGTGCGCGAGTCTCCCGGCACCCGGCTTGAGCCATTTACTCACTTCTGCTCAGACAAGGCTGTGTGCCAGTCTCCCGGCACCCGGCTTGAGCCATTTCCTGGCGCCATACTAGCTTTCTATAGGCTTTCGAAACTGCCGGACGGCACCCTTGAAACCCTCCGCTGCAGCTTCAGAGCCCTTGCAAGGCTGCAACCACGGCCTTTGTGCTCACACAAGGCTGTGTGCCAGTCTCCCGGCACCCGGCTTCAGCCATTTCCTGGCGCCATACTAGCTTTCTATAGGCTTTCGAAACTGCCGGACGGCACCCCTGAAACCCTCCGCTGCAGCTTCAGAGCCCTTGCAAGGCTGCAACCACGGCCTTTGTGNTATAGGCTTTCGAAACTGCCGGACGGCACCCCTGAAACCCTCCGCTGCAGCTTCAGAGCCCTTGCAAGGCTGCAACCACGGCCTTTGTGCTCAGACAAGGCTGTGTGCCAGTCTCCTGGCACCCGGCTTGGAGCCATTTCCTGGCGCCACACTAGCTTTTTATAGGCTTTCGAAACTGCCGGACGGCACCCCTGAAACCCTCCGCTGCAGCTTCCGAGCCCTTGCAAGGCTGCAACCACGGCCATTTCCTGGCGCCACCTGGCGCCACACTAGCTTTCTATAGGCTTTCGAAACTGCCGGACGGCACCCCTGAAACCCTCCGCTGCAGCTTCAGAACCCTTGCAAGGCTGCAACCACGGCCTTTGTGCTCACACAAGGCTGCATGCCAGTCTCCCGGCACCCGGCTTGAGCCATTTCCTGGCGCCACCTGGCGCCGCACTAGCTTTCTATATTTTGAAACTGCCGAAGCACCCCTGAAACCCTCCGCTGCAGCTTCAGAGCCCTTGCAAGGCTGCAACCACGGCCTTTGTGTTCACCGAGGCTCTAACCCTCACCCGGCGAGCCATTTCCGCAACACTAGCTTTCTATAGGCTCTCGAAACTGCCATCGTGCATTGAGGCGCAGCTAAACAATATAGACTCTATAGACCTTGCAGCTATATACATATAGTACAACCCGCCAACCAAAAATCACATGAAAGTATCTGANGTGCATTGAGGCGCAGCTAAACAATATAGACTCTATAGACCTTGCAGCTATATACATATAGTACAACCCGCCAACCAAAAATCACATGAAAGTATCTGAAAGCCAACCTCTAAACCAATATGGCACGGGGACTTGCAAAAAGTGACAGCGGCGTTG
>BGPT01000413.1:155064-176968 GCA_003297045.1 Symbiodinium sp. clade C Y103
ATGGCAGTCCCCATCTATCTACCCTTGGCTATCCCCGCATAAAACCCTTGGCCAGGAAGTTTCTGCGTTTACTAGCGCCATCGCGACCTAGAAACCAATAGTGCTAAAGGTCACTCCATTTTTTGCACCAAGCTGCGCTAAAGGAAATTGATCAGTAAAGAACGACAGACTATAGACATAAGGACCCCAGACTCTCAGAGACCTACAAGCAAGAGAGTGACCTGCACCAGCCACCATCACTCCCCACCAGCAGGACAAGAAGAGAGTCACAGGAAAACATCCCAAATGATGAGCCAATTAAACAATTGTCATGGACCACTCAGGGGAAAAAGTGACGCCAACAAGGCCCATGCCCAAAAACCAACCAAGGCGACACTAAATCCCAGACACCGGTATCCACCCTTCCCAATTTTGTGACGTTGCGGCACGATAAGACCTGGGGAGGGTGCCGAGTGCAGAAGAGGGAGAGAGAAAAAGAAAACCCATGGGTGCAGCATGGGAGAAGAAAAGGCCATCCTGAAAGCAGGAAAGCCGGCCCCCAGGGCCAAACCACAAACAACCAAGAAGACACAAAGAAAGACAAAGGCAAAGTAAGGAAGCCTGGCAAATTTTCACGCAGTTTCAAAGTCAGAACGAGCTCGAAGGGCGAGTTGCCGCAAGCGCCGCTCAGTTGACAGCGGAAAATTAAGTTCTGTAAGGCATGCAATACCATCAGTGATATAGATTCGGGCAGTTTTGACCGAATTCCATCTGCCAATGTGGCAAACCAGACTCATGTTATTCGTGCGCCTAAAGTGGTGAGTGGCTCCGCCACGACGGCAGCTGTACCATCGAAAATTACCTACCAACCTTAAATCCTCCAAAAGAGATTTCAAACGGAGCCTTTGGGTGGCAGGCGAAACTCGTGAGAGGGTGTCCCCTGGAAGTAATGGCCTCAAATAGGCACGCAAGAGTCCCCCAATCCAAGCATCATCCAGGATTAGAGATTCCTTGGCGCCTATGCGCTGGCCACTTTTGGTCAAGGGCAACGACCAAACTCCTTGACTCGTATGGTCAAAGGTGAAATCGGCTTTCCTAGCGTGAAACAGTTCACCTGATCTGGGATATCTGTGAAATCCCAACAAAAGCAAAACAGCAGTGTCTTTCCACTGTCGGTCAAAAGCTTGCTGGGCAAGTGCATAAACAATTTTTGGGGTAAAAGGTAAGGCTCTCACTGGAAGTTCAGCTCGCCCCCAAGCCGCATGAAGACGCCAGCCGCCATTCAATGAGCCCTTGCAGCTGGTATGAGGTGACCCAGCCCAGAGAGAAGGTCACCTGCAGACCCTTTCGGGTCACCATTCTCCCACAATTCTTCGATGTATGCACATACAGCTGAATCCAGAAGCGAATTGGAAGTTGGATAGCTCATTTGGTGGGCTATCAAAAAGTGTGGGAAAGCATAGACTGCCTGGGTATAGCGCTTCAACGTTTGTGGTTGTACAACTTGGGCCTGAAGGGTTCCTATGCGGCGACGGGCACGAGCTCTGGCTTGGCGTGTTTGCTCAGCGCGGATGACTCGATGAGGCATCTGTCCATCGAGGGGGCCTATCCACTCCGGAAAGCGGGAGCGAGGCCCATGTCACAAAGAGCTGAATCCGATTTGCCAAGGCCAGAGATGCCAGTCTATGATAGGCAAAGCCTGGTGTACCAGAAGTGGTACACAAGTGTTGAGCGCCCTTCAAGGTTTGAATTGCCAGTACAACCACAGAGTCATGAAGCCCATTTTGTTTAACCAGCCGGCGGATCACCGCCTCGGCAGCGTTGGCCTCTGTGTTCCACAGGGTTCCAACAGGCACCTTGTATTGCACAAGATGCTTCCATTGCACACAGGAAACGTCAAAGCTTCCCGCCATCAACGCCAGTCCGAAGTTGCCTGACGATAGGTTCATCAGGGATGGGCTCTGGTGTGCCTCCCACAGGCAGAGCTTGGTGGCCAAAGCCAAGCTGGGAGCTTCCATCATCCAAGATTGAACCCGACCACCTCCTGAAGACACAGACCCCCTCAACTGACTTCGCAGAGAAGAGGCCCACAGCTCAGGAGGCAGCCAAGGCAACCCGGATGCGTAGGATTTGAGGATGGATTTGTCCACAGTTTCATTTCTTAGCCACACTTGCCAAAGCTGATGAGTAAGGTCCATTTTTACTTCACGAGCTTCAGGAATAAGCCCACATAGCAGGCGCGCTGCAACAATCACTGAAAACATGTTGCCAACGGCCTGTCCCATTTCATCTTCAGTGAGGCGAACTTTCGCCAGCTCAAAATGCCAGGAGTTCAGCCCCATCATGCGGGCACATTCAATGGCCTTGAGCCGGCGCACACCCTTGGCATCCCGAACCAGCCACTCCTCTTCATAGTGGTAGACTTGCAGCCGGTAAGCGTCTCCTTTCCAGCGCTTTTGAGCACTTTGCGACGCTGTTCGTAACCCAGCTGCAACTGATGGCGGGGATGCTTTCTTCACCGGGCGAGTGAATGTTGGCCAAGGTCCTGCTTCCGGTTTCACTCTTTCAGTCCCTTCTTCTAAAAAGAATTTGAGGGCAGGAAGTTGCGTATTGCAAGTCACCTTAGTAGATTGCAACGCCTCGACAGCATGAGCTTCTGTTGTCATCACCAGATCAGTCCCGACAGGAACGTCAAGTCCTCTCAGCCAAAATTGCCGCGGCCGTCGGCAATGCATGAACTGCTCTCCTTTCACATGATACGGGGCGTGGTTGATTTTGCCATGTACGATTTTGGAGTCCTCCGCATCAAACATGACATTTTCATAAAGCTCCACCACGGTCCAAGGACAGCACCCTGGCCAAGTACTTACCTCTTTCAACCACCGAGTGATCTCCAGCATGGGGTCGAGGAGACGCCCTCGGGTGGAGTCAGCCCCTTTTCGGCCAGCGTTCAAACGACTTTGCTCCTGGCAGGGCCAGCCGCCTCCATGAATCACACAACATGCTTTTGGAAAGCATCTGCGCCAGGTCAAGACATCTTCTTTTGTAACCTTTTCAATGGCCGAAAAGGTGATCGCCTCAGGGTGTCTTTGCTTGAAGTGCTTTCTCAGCTTCTCATCAATCTCCACATAGACGATGGCCATAGGTGAAATGCCTAGTAGCCGCAAAGCTTCTGTTAGGCTCCCGACTCCTCCAAACTCCTCTATGACCAGCACGGCATCGACGTTCAATGTGAGGCCATCTTCATTGCGCAAAAGGCTTTTTCGCACTGCTCCGAAGTAGGGCGAGGGTTGAGCTGCCAAGCTGCCACCGCCTGAGCTGCCTTTAGTATCAGCAGCCACTGGCTCAGTAAGGCTCAGACACAATGGAATTCCATGTGCCAGGCAGCCCAGCATTGCAATCCACAAGCAGTCCCCAAAGTGGAGCGAAAGGTGGGACCCCCCTGCTTCAACGGCTCTCTGAACCAACGGCTCCATCACGCACATGCCGCTCAAGGTCAACCGGCTGACATGTGCCAACGCCGATGTCACTTCCATGATTTCTTTTAGGGTTGCCGCACTTTGCCCTTCGTTCTGCAGCAGGTACACTACTGCACCAATGACACTCAGGAGAACCCTGGGCTCAAAGCGAAGCTCTCCGTCGGAGATGGTCAGGAACCATGCTTTCAAAGTTTCACCCACTTCATCATGACGAGAATCTTTAGTCAGACAAAGGGATGTCACCTGCTTCCCTGAATCCAACCAGACTTCCAGATTGCCCAAGTGATTTCGTCCATGTTGTAGCCAGCCTGATCCTGCATCCAGTTGATGGCGAACGAGTGGCCAGCCCTCACACACTTTCATAGTGGGCGCTGTCTTCAGTTTCCCATGGACCAAAATCATACCATTGTACCAGCCACGTGGCATGATCTTCAAGCGTGGCCGCCTTGGCTCACCCTTCAAACCAAAGGCCTCTGCTGGGACTGGCTTGTTCAGGATGAAATCTTGCCGCCATGGGCCATCAAGCAGGTAGATGTCGACGCCACCTCCATGAATTTCAGGGAAAGCGATCTTCAGACCTGCCGGGTGTGCAACCAGCCGCCCTGCACAAGAACAGCACCGCTGCACCATTTCGGCCTGGCCCTCGTACTCTTTGTACAGCAGGTTCACCAAGTCCACATCAAAAACGAGGCTCAAGAGCCTCTGCTCCGGCCCTGCTCCATTGCACGACCAAGCCCGGTGAATGCCATACGCTCCACAAAGAGCCACATCCTCATCTGCAGCCTCTGGTTCCAGGTGCTCTGCCTCAAGGATATCAGTTGGTGCACGAGTTCAGCCCACTCCTCATCTGAGTTCACCAAAATTTCTGGCGCTTCGCCCAACAGCCCTTTGTCACCTGTGCGGTGAATCATTCGGACTGCCGCTCGGGTAAGCTCCTCAGGGTTCTTGAAACACTTTGACAATCGGGGCCGCTTTGCACTAGCGTCTCCGGCAACTCCCCAGAGGGTCTCCTGGATTGCATCCCAGGACAGAGGGTAGGCTCGATGAAGTGGATGCCCAAAATGACCAGGCCCTCTACGGAGTGAAGTTGTCGACCAGGGCTCTACCTGAACACGTCTGTCACCAGCACAGAAATGTGCCACACACCGGAACAACCGCTGTGCAACAGCTTCCTGTGCCGGAGACCACGTATCCGGGTACGCTGGCGTCCACATCTCTTCCTTTCGCACCCCGCGCTGTTCCCAGTTGAGCATCAAAATCAATAGCCACAGCCAGCTTGCACGGCCTATATCGGCCAGGTGATCTCTCACCAGTTGCCGTTTGGTCTCCTCAAGCGCCCGGCCTTCCTTCAAGCCACGAAGCATGCTGATGATTTCCAACTCTCTCTCGCTAGTTTCTGGCAATTTCATGGGCAGTACTCCTGCACTCTCGCCCTGTAAAGTCTTTAGCGCAGCAGCGGGAAGCACTCGAGCAAAAGACCCCAGTTGAGAAGGCCTTGCCAACAACACATATTTGAGCACTAGCCCCAGTGAACAGACCGAGAGTGCATCACCTGCCAACACTTTGAGCTCCTCTAGCCCAGCAGACTGAGTTTTCGGAGGCTCAACATTTCCACAATCCTGCAAACCCAATGTGTCCACCAGTTCCTCAGCGTTCCACAGCTCACTCTCATTGCCAACATAGAGCGGTCGCCCACACAGGATACGTCGTCCCACTTGGTGCGGGACCTTCAACTTGTGATCAGCCCAGAAGATAGAGCGGGGGCAGAAGGTTGTCCCATCTCCCACATAAACTCCTCCGTCTGATGGGTTTTTCCACCAAGCCAGGTTGGCAACCAGCACTGAAACTCCTTTGACCACCTGCACCACTGTCGCTCTAGCCGGCGGGTCTTCTGGCTCATTGATCCGGCTCCGATTTGCACGCCATGAAGGTGCATCAAATTCGAAGCCCAACATATCCTGAGTGCGCATCAGCCGAGATAGGAGGAGCTCCACATTTCCTTGCTCCTCAAAGCCATTCATCACCTCTGACCAGGTCCTCGAGGCCGCATCTTTCATGTCCTCTGGAAGCAAGCTGAGCATGTTGCTCAAAAGATCGGTGACTTGTACGTCATTCGACCACTTTTCAAAGTTGCCCTTGCTTGCGCTCACCAGCGCCCCTTTCCTTTCCCCTTCTTGCCTTTTCTGCCCTTCCTCGGGGTATCCTCGTTCAAGGAGGCGGTGTCCTCCTTGGTGTCTTTGGCCTTTGGTGTCTCCCCCTGAGGTGGAGCAGGTCGCCATGGCTGGCTCTGCCGATACATTGGCCATCCTTTCCCCAACCTTTGGTCCGACCTGAGTTGACTTTGAGCTGCTTTCAGCTCCTGTGTGAAATACGACCTGGCCTCCTCCATGTCCACTAGTTCGAGAAGGTTGGCTTGCTGCCATCCCTGTTGTTCCACGCTCAATTCCAATGCCTTCTGGCGCTGAAGAAGGACATCCAGCGCGGCTGGCACCATGTTGTGCGCTAGGTAATCCACCACCAGCATGATGGTCCTCATTTCTCGAGCTGTTCGCTGCCCCAGGGTTGCCACTGGGTTCCTCACAAAATAGACCTGCTGAAGGTAAGCTCGACCCACAGGCGGCAGCACTTCGCCGTCGTTTTGGTCGGCCCCCCTGCCCGTGCCCCTCTCTAGGAGCTCCCTGTATCTCTGCAGGGTAAGATCTGCCAATCGACCTGGCTTTTTGAGGTGGGTCTTCTTCAGCCTGTCGATTCCTTCGGGGAGGGGGGCCATGTGAAAAACTGACTCATCAGTCGAGCTATCGCTGGTATCCTCTGTATCCTCATCCTCAGCTCCTCGAGCTTTCTTCTGCTCTCGCTTCTTCCTCTCTGCCTTTTTCTTTTTCTTCTTATTGGTGCGCCTGAGCTTCAGCGCTGATTCCGCCTGTCTCATGGGCTTTCTTTTGCGCAGAGCCCTGCCATAGTCATCTGCCTCCTTACTACCTTCGTCTTCATCCTTTGGGCCAGCCTTGGCCTTGGCCTTAGGACCATCTGGCCTAGGGCTCCTTGGGGGCTCATCCCTTTCAGCTTCTCGAGGGCCTGGAGGAGCGCCTTCCAGCGCAGACCGGAGGTCAGTGACCCCAGCTGCACCAGGCCGCACTTCCCCAAGACCAGCCACTGGAGCTCCTGGGGCCCCTTCTGCAAAGCGCATCAGGTTGACCCAACGTAGCTTCTCACACTCATCCGGCCCCAGGACACGGAAGACATCCACATGGATAAGGTTGCCATAACCCCCTGTGAAATGACATTGGTGTTCCGGCTTCCGGCAGAAGTGGAAGAAAGCTTCCCTGCGGTCCTCAAGCTTTCCAAAGGTTGACTCATACCACCATAGGTAATAGGGATCTTCAACTCCCAACATGTGTCCTCCCCATGTGATGCCATCTTCGCCATCTACCTCCAACGGATCCTTTCGATGCAGCTGGAGCAGAATGTGACCCATCCTGGATCCATCTTCATGATAGGCAGCTGCCTCGACAATGGTGAAGGGCGCCAAGCCGATGTAGTGCTCATTGGCTGCTAACCGCCCGGTCTTTCTCCAGGGTTCAGGCATTTGAGAGCCACCCACTTTACCCCAAGGATTGGGTTCACCGCTGAGAGACACACCTCTCTTTGGTTTCCCCTTTCCCTGAGGTTTTGTGAGTAGCACTCGGCACCTGACCCTTGATCCAAGAAACACTACAGGTGCAGTTCCATGACCAACGCACTATCCTCCGAAAAGACGGCTATCTGTTGGGTTTTCTTGATCCCGGCGGAAAAAATTCTAGCAACCCCATTGCCAAAATATTACGAGCGGGCTTGCAGAAACAATGGGTAAGTAGGCGTGTGGNTTCTAGCAACCCCATTGCCAAAATATTACGAGCGGGCTTGCAGAAACAATGGGTAAGTAGGCGTGTGGTATTGCCGAATCACCAAAAAACTGTCCAGATCCTCAATGAATATTGACATCCCAACATATAAAACCGAAGCAGACTCCAAAACTAAAATATCCCCTTAGCCTGGCTGGCTCATACCAAGGGCCGGTATTGGCTGAGGATGCTATCTTGCTAGACGAAACAAGAGCTGTTCTATGGCACAACTACAGGAATCGAACCTGGCAAAAAGAGAAGAAAAAATCCCCCCCAAAAAAAAAAACATGAAATGACAGAAAGCGACACAGCCTGCATGCCTGCAAGGGCTTCTGACTAGTTGCACTTGAAATGCCATAGTGAAATCGGTCAANTAATTAAGTCCAGTAGCTAGGTATTTCCAATCTGCTTCCATTCACAGCGGAGCTTCGTTCAGTTGATCTTAGCGTAGTTCCAGGACGTCTGCGGGAGGGGAAAGGATGAGAAACCAGTGGATTTAGGGGTACCCTATTTCCAGACAAACCCATATGGTTAATATTCCCCAATCATGGTTGATTTATAAGGAGAATGCATGAGGATGCCCCCTTTGCGTTATGTAAAAATCACCTATGGATCAAGCCAATCGAACTATGATCATGACATATGTAATCATATATAATTACTCATGATAATCATCAACAAAATTTAGACAAAATAAGAAACTACAAACTATATAATGAAGGATATCGTATATACTGTATAAATAGATATAGAATCAGATCTACCTATATTATATGAAGCATCACTATAAAGCCATGTGAACTTTACTTCCTGCTCCCTGGGCGTCCCGGACGTAGAGGTGACACGCCCGGTGACACACAGCCGCTTTTGATTGGAAGACTCTCAAGAGTCCCAGGGTCCGCCTGTGGAGGGCGAAGAAAAAGACATGAGGGTTGGGGTTCACGTGATTTGAATAGGAATATTGCCATGGTCTTTGTACCCCATCAGTCTATAACTATGGTTAATATTCTACATCCAACTATATATATAACTATGTTTTTTGGGCGAAGATTTACCACCATCAGTTGGGATATATCCTCTATCACTATATGGTTATAGATTGTGTATCCAACTATAACTGGAACCGCATGGGGGCAGTCCAAAAACCAAGGCTTTTGGGAAGAAAGATCTTGTAGAATGATGATGTTTAATCATGGAAAAATCTCTAGAGCCCAAATTTAGCATTGACTGAATGTGTGGGTCAGGAACCCGCAAGAAACACTAAAAGTGAAATCCTACTAGAGCTAAATTGCATGCGAGTCTATCACTTTGAGGTTGTAAACATTTATGAACTAGGCCCCCGAAGCACAATTGAGATGGTCACCGTTAAAATGGATAATCCGATCGCATTTTGTGGCATAGATCACGTTGAGTCAAGCCATGCAATTCACAAGCTAAGAGCATTTGTCTATGCTGACAATGGACATGTCCCAATTCAGATGGATTGTTGAACATTGGGATTCCCATCCAGCCAGATTGGAGTACGTCCTGTACTCGGATGAATCACGGTCAGAAGGTTATCTTGGATTTTCTTAGGGAGTAAAAAATACACCCTTGATCGATTCCGCAAATGGTGGATTCCCATTAGGAAAAACAACATCATCTTCAGCAAATCAAAGTTATTATCAATACAAACCACTTCTGCGTAACTTGAAGATCATTCACCATCTACCATAGTTAACCATCATGAATCGACATTATAACAATTATGACAATTCTTAATCAGTAATAACCATTTTGAACACGTATTAACCACCATTAACCACTATTAACATCTATTAACCACAGTGAAATTGGAAGCCCCCGCCTGCCTCAACCCCCCCTCTAGGACCGAGCCTCAGGTGACACCTCGGAACTTCCGGTGATCCCAGAAATTCATATACCATCTGGATATTTAACATTGCCATAGAAAATGGCTAGTTTTGGATGATTTTCCCATTAAAACCTCGATTTATAGGGAATTTTCCATGGCTATGTTAAATAACCAGAGGGTAAATCCAACATTTGAAACAGGCTTTTAAGCGCTAAGAATAACTATGATTTATGGTTGATAGTGGTTAATAATGGCACTGAACCAACGTGGAGAGTTCATCCAAGTTTCAGATTTGTTCGAGTGAATCCATCAGCCAAAAATGGTATCACCAAAATGTGTATTTTGGCGGATGCTTGGGGTTCATGATCACCATTTATTTGATCATTGGAACACATATCATTATAATTCATCATATCATATCCTATCCTATTCACTATCCCCCTGAAATCTCCCTCTGACCCTCCGGTATTTTGTTTGTTACATAGCTATGGAAATGGTGCATCAGAATGGATGATTTATAAAGATTTCCCTACTAAAATCACTGATGTTCCATAGCAAAATGTTCAATTGCGGGAGTCTAGGTCATTAATAATCCTATATCCCGTTATATCCATTTAATTATATCCATTTATATCCCATGAACTATCCCACATTCTCAGATCATATCCCCAACAAAAATCTCCCCCTTTACCGACATTCCGCCCAGAAACTGGGTGAAGCAGGCGCCCTTTGATTGGGACCCCGAGGGTCTCCAAACGGCTCCGTTTCGAGCCACAAAGGGAGCCGGGACGTAGCAAGGTGGAAACCATGCGGAATTTGGACGATGAACATGTGGATCTGACCGGATTTTACAGGGTGAAATTGGATGTTTAAACATTGAACTAAGAAATTCGAGGAAAATGTAACATGGACGGGGATGAAGGTGAGACAGCTGATTCAGTTGTTGTTGGATCAACAAGCTGGATTGGGGTTGTCTCAATACCCAACGTGTCCTTCTGAGCATGGAGCACCATAATAAACCCGTGGGAATTGAAAGCTCCTAACGCAACCACCAAGATGATCCAGTTCACCAACGACAGGTGGATTTCATCAACACAACAGGGACTTAACGAAGACTACCAGAGCTTCGACTATCATAGTTTCTTCACGAAGAACTACGGAGTTTGCATTTCACAATAAAATATGTTTAAGCATACAGAAAACACATAGAGAACTGGCAACCACAAACAATTGAATGAGGTTCCCACCCTCAAAAGCCATCTCCCCAAGAAGTAGATGCTGCAGTGACACTTCGTAAGTGTGCAGTAGCCCATGATATATAATTAGCATATATACCACTTATGCCTCGTATGTTTAAGGCGATCTTCCATACGGGTACCCCGATACAGTTCCTGGGGCCCGAGGCACGACACTTCCAAGGATTGCTGGCAAATCCCCATTTCCCCTCTGGTTCTTTGTCGCATAGCTATGGTATAAGTGGATATAGATGGCCCATTTGTGGATGATCAAATGATGATTTACCCATAAAAAATGAGATTTTCCATGATTCTCCATAGCTACGGAACCAGAGGGTAACAGAAACAAGTATCTCATGGTAAATCATCAACAAAAATGGAGCATGTTCTACCAGGTCAGGTTTGATTAGCAGGATATCTAGCCATATCCAAACATTTGGTTTGTCTCATCCATCTTTGATCGTCAGTTTTCCATGCACATTGCCATATGTGGGCTATAAATCACATTTTGTTGCTGGTTCAATCCCCACTTATGCCGCTTAGGCCAACATTCTTGTTGGTGAATCCCACACTTTTTTTGGTTAAACCTAGATTTCTCTCGATTAATCCCATACTTCTGTTGCTCAAACACACATTTTGGTTGCTAAAATCCTATTAACATGGCCATTAAATGCTTGTAAATTGACCAGGCAGGGCACTCCGTCGCCATTTTTGTCGTAGCCTTCGAGAAGGGCTGCGTCAAATGCAAGCGGCGATTTGTAGCACGGGCAGTCCCAGGGCATAGTGCGGAGATGGGGGGCGTAAAATTCAATAATGTTGGTAAAACAATAATAAACCACTCATTTGGGAATGGTTTATACCACCTAATTATGGTGAAATTGGGGATGGTTTATTATTGTTTTACTAACATTAGATGGTTATGATGGTTATGGGATTTTATGGGTACCCTAAGTAATAGCTGGTTAATGGATGTGTATTCCTCAAAAATCCCCCAAATATGGTAATCATAGGGAGAGATTTGGGATACAATTAGGATATCAATGGGAATAAACCCGGATTATTTGCGGATGATTTGTGATCAACATAACAGAATATGTGATCTACAAATGGTGGGGAAGACTCCGCATCTATGTAAACGTTTACAGGATGGAACTTGATTAGTGGTTTCAACCCATCCAAAAAAAAATTGAAAGAATACCCTGTGGTTATTTAACATAGCCATGGAAAATCCCTTACAAATGGAGGTGACTAGCTGGGAAAATCATGCAAATTTAGCCATTTTCCATGGCTATGTTAGTCATAACCATAGGGTAGTTGGGATTATTTTCCCGCACAGAGTTAAACAAATGTGTTTGGAACTGCTGGGATTAGTTGGGATTATTCTTCCCATAAGGGACATTATTATTCACATATAGTTGGGATTATTCACATATAGTTAGGATTATTATTCCCATAAGGGACAACACTCAATCTGGGACCACACTGAGACATGCCAGACTTCCTCACCAATTATGAACGCTGCATGGCATCAGAGCAGACCACGATGACCACGGTGACTGTGTTCACTGTGACATCAACGAAGCATATTGAGCGATGGTTCTTGCTCATGGTGAATTTAGCAACCAGTTCATGATGATAAAGACTGGTAGTACCATACTGGGTATATGATGGTACCCTCTGGTAATTTAACATAGCTATTGAAAATGGCCATTGATAGTGGAATTTCCCATTGAAAATGGTGATTTCCCATAGTCATGTTAGTTTACCAGAGGGTGTATATATATATGATATGTCACCAACACTGTGATGATATGTGGTGTCAACATGAGGATTACCAAAATTTCTTGCAATTCTGATGGGGAAAATGATGAGAGAACATCAAATCTGGGGTGCCCTATCTCTAAGGTGTAGGAACACAGGTCATATTGTTGCAAGACATCAAACAATGGTTGAAATAATGGCGATTTCATTGGTGTTAGAGATTCTTTGTATTGCTTGTACATTGTACATCAACCTTTCATTCGTTGGGGTATGACCACTCCCCAATGTCCATACACCAACACACTCTTGAACGGATACAGTACAAGACAGTTCATATGTTCAGCCGGACAGTATATTCCTCGTCAATCAGAATATTCCTCCTGTTCATTTCAACGAGGTTCAAATATCCTTCTAATCCCATAATTTAATGTCTCATTTTATCCTCATGATCGTTGGTCAAATCCCCATTCTTAGGTTAACTTATATATATATATGTTATATGCCCATTCTCATCTCCCTTATGACCGTTGGGTACGCAAAAGTTGCAGTCGTTGCTGGTCAAATTCCATATCCATCAACAATATCCCCATGGTGATTAGGTACGGTATCTTCATCAATATCCAATGAAATATCATCATGAATCCTCCGTTCACATTAAACATTGGATTGGTTTAAGGGAAAATTCACAGGAAACCCCTATATTTGATGGTAAAAACCATGGTTTCCTGCAGATTTTCCCTTCAACCAATCCAGTGAATTAAACATTCCCCAAACGGGCCCAGTCATATGTGATTTCATCCCCCTTTGAGCCATGGTTTCTGCGGGGTGCTTACGAACGGGGGATGGGATGAATACCATTACAATCCCAATATAATCCTTCATGAAATACCATGCATATAAGACCTTTACAATCCTATCATAATATCACGAAACATCATCAAATACCATAAAAAACACCATAAACCGAGAAACAATCCCCATAACATTAAGTTGATGGTTGGTGAATTCCATCTGCTTCTGACACCGCAAACTCGCAAGCGGAGCGTCACTTTCGCAAGGTCCTGACTGAAGTGCACGGCTGGGGGGACACCAAAACCGGTTGGGACTCCGGTAAACATACAAAAAAGCTATGGGAAATCACATTTTAACTGAGTCAATCATCATTTTATCATCTATACATGGGCTATCTACCTCCATCTATACCATAGTCATGCAACAAGTAACCACTTTTATGGGTAAATCATCTATAAAAGGCCATATATATCATAAGCAAATTGTGAGTTTACTTGAAGAAAACCACCTCGTTGCTGGACACTCCGAGATCGCCAACCGGCCTCATCCTGTTGGAGGAAGTAGCGCTGGATTCGACAAGAAGATGTTGGGTGACCTGGGGGCTCCATTGAGCCAAGAGAGTTGTATGTTGGTTCATTTCATCTTATTTATTTATTCCAAAAATAATCCTAAATCTATAGGGATATTGAGAAATGATGGTTGATTGGATTAAGGGATTTGACATGATTTCATCTTTGTTATTTCGGAAAAATAGTCCTCAATCCATCTCTCTCTATATCTCCATGGGGAGATCGTGAGAAATGATGGTCGATTGGATGGATTGAAATCCCTGATTGCTGCACTGGCTTTGGGGTTTTACGAAGTGGTTCGTCAAATCATCGGGGAAAAAACGTGGCCGAGTAACTCCATACCCTACCCAAAACAATATGTTTAAGCCAGTGTATGTTCCAATAAACACAACAAGAGAATAAGAGATGAATGGCATTTTCCTAAACCCACTGATAAACCTAAACTAGGAATGAATATGGACGAATGGATGATTTATATTGATTTATTACTGGGTTTACCACATTACTAAACTATCCAGCCGACTAAGGTTGACCCAAACATGAGGTTTTGAACAGTGGTGCGTCCCAACGATGATCTCCAGTGATATCCAGCAGGATTTGCCAATGTGGATCTCACGTTTGTACAACATTCATATCCTCCGGCAATCAAAACATCCCACTAGTCATTGGATTGGTTGAAGGGAAAATCTACAGGAAACCATGGATTTTCCCATGAAATATAGAGGTTTCCTGAAAATTTTCCCTTAAACCAATCCAGTGAACTAGAGAATCCACCAGTTCGATAATTTTCCCAGCGACCTAAACCTTCATCTTCGTATGGAACTCTCCGAGCCAAAGCCAGCCACGTTTGATGACACCGGAGGGTATTTCCATGTATTTCCATTAATCATCAGTATGAATCATTGATCATCATCATCATAACCCATCATTAACCATTATTGACCAGTATTCACCAGCATTAGCAGTGTTTGAGTTAATTTTTTGGTCCGTGTGTTTTTTGATGGTTCATGATGGCTTTCATGATGATGATTCATAATACTATGATACATAAAGTACCAAATTATCAATGATTGATTATTCATGATTTATTCGGCTTTTGATCCCCATGGCTACTGATGGCTCACTATACCTCCCTCCGAACGCGCCCCTGAGTTTGGATTATATTGTAACAGCCTTCGGGAGAGTCCCTTCCCTCCATGATATACAATGGCTTGAACAATGGATATAGTCCTTATTTTTCATAACATTGTTAATAATGATGATTTCATAGTGGTTTATAATGGCTTTAATACCATTTTGTATTATTAATGGGAGGGTTTCTATATATAGATTACTCATATTAATGGTTTCTATGATTGTTAATGATGGTTTTTATACATCCAAAATAAATCCCTCCTAGCGCGCCCCTGAGTCCGTCCGACGGGGTCAAGCCCGGCTGCAGTTTCATCCCCTGACCTTGTCTGTTTGCGGTGGCCAGAGGGGGCCATACGGTGAGAAGCCAGGCAGGGAACCAACAGATGTGCCACAAAAACTAGGATTTACCCTCTGGTATAATAACATAGACCCTGAGAATAGCTATCTTTAGAAGAAACTAATCTTCCAATCCCTATCTGCCAGGGTCTATGTTAATTTACCACATGGTAACAATCTAACCAGCAACAACAGTGACCAACAAAAATGTCAGGGTTTAAGAAAAAGTGTGTGGGTTTAACCAGCCAAAAAAATGGCACATAGCATCAAAAACGGCGATTTGACGAACCAAGAATGAGGATTTAGTAATTTAACCACCAAAAGCAGGGTGAATTCACCAGCAAAAACTTGGGCTGCAGCAGCAACATGTTATGAAGGATTCAAAACACGAACTGGATTTCACATACGGCAAACATCAGAATCTGCTGATTCCCTGCTCAGTCAGTGCTACTTTTACTTTTCAGTTACTTGCTATATTTTTCCAAACAACATCGAAGCGACCATCTAACCCAAGGTTTTCACATTCAACATCTGCCCTTGGTTGGGGGTTTCAACATGTTTCAACCGTGAAAAAAAACACAAAAATGGAGGATCATCATCCCAGGAATGGAAGGTGACCTTCCACCTCCGCCCTCCCCGGATGGCCTTCCATGGGACGTACCACCGCACCTGCTGTTGTGAGAAGTTGGTCAAAGGTTTCGTATTTTTTTTGGGTTATGGGAGAGCCAACTTCAATGACTCATTCATTGTATAATAGATTACAATATATATATATATACTACAATATATGTTACAATGTATGTGCTTGACTTTAGTTCACCTTAGATCCAAATTTCATGAAATGGTTCAGGTACATCTTAGTACCTTTTGATGGTCAAGTTCCATGGGATGAACGGGGCCTATTCTGAAGGGTTGGTTTAAGGGAAGACTTACGGGGAAAGCTAGGGAAGATTTGCAGGGTTTAAGTGATGAACCAAAAACTATAGGGATTTTAGGGATGTAGAAATGGGATACAATGGGAATATCTGGATAAATCAATATAATATAATATAATATAATGGGATATGATATGGGTTCATTAATGACCTACCCTCTGGTAATTTGTTACGAAGCTATATTGAAAATAATCTTCTTGAATAGGTCAATCATCTATAAACTTGCCATTGTCCACTGCAAACTGTTGAATTACCCGAGTGTAATGAGGAAAATAGGGAAACTTGATTTTACCAAGAATGACCGAGATTCAAACCAGCAAACAGTGGGGATGTAACGAATCGTCTCACCAACAAAAAATACGATTCGCCAACAAGAATGGATAGGAGCCAGTAGAATATGGCTACGAATTCAAAACAATTGGAGATATGGATTAGCCAAACTTCTTGATTGGAGGGTTTCCTACCAAAATGTGTCTTTTGAGCTCGTTTGAGGCATGTTGCTGAGTTACTTGTGGGGTCATCACGCAGTAATAAAGTATATTGAAGTCCCCACACTGGTGTTATCCCATCTACAAGGCTGCCCCCCAATTCGCAATTTCATGGTTGTTGACCCATGCCCATATCCATCTATGTAAATCCATATAATGTAACATAATATATACATATATTATATAATCCATATATTATATAACATAATGATATAGTAATTATATGGTTGGCCCATATATCCCCAAAGTGCTGCTTTGAACTTTACGCCATCCGCAGCCTGCCGGCATCATCGCTGGCACCGCGCGACCTCCCGGCAGCGCCCGTCTCTGACCGGTGCTGACCGGTGATCCCCGAAACGTTGCATGGCTAAGTTAAACGTCAACAAACGGATTGGTTGATGGAAAATGTTACAGGAAGACCCTATATTTCATGGGAAAATACCCATGGTTTCCGGTTGTCAGATGTTCCCTTCAACCAATCCAATGAATCAAAATATGATCAGATCATGTTTGATAATGTATGTTGATGCATCTTGTCTCGCATCTTTTTTCATTGTGTGTTTGTTTGTTATATATCTTTTAACAGGTGTTGAGCATCCAAATATGGAGACATTAATCAAACTATGGGAAATGGGATATGACATGATATGTCTATGGGAATACTTGAAGTCCTTTGAGGTCGCAAACCAACTTTTCCAGATGGATGTGTCACAAACTTTGGGGTGCCCCAAAACATTGGTTTCCCCAACAAAATGACCAACCTTGGATGATTGCGGCTTGGTGGTTTCTTGATCCTCTGCTGAAAGGTCATTTTTTTAGCGGAATGAGTGGTGTTTACCTATCCAATCCAAACAAATGTTCAAAACAAATCTACGTTTATGGCTACAACCCATTTTCCTTTTTTACAAACTTAATATTTACCATCATCTACGGCTAAAAGTTGGGATGTTATGAACTTCACATCCAGTTTATGATACCATCCATCCAATTAAACTTCCCCATGGTAACCGCAGATCCTACTGGACCCTCTGGGCTCGCGACTTCTCACCAGTCTGGGCGTCCGAACGTACGGGAGAGGTAGGGCCACTCTCTCCTGGAGTGCTGCACTCGGAGTGCTCTGTGATCTGAATGCCCTCTGGTGAACTGTTACATAACTACGGAAAATCACCATTTTTAATGGGAAAATCAACTATTTCTATGGCCATGTTCAATAGCAAACTGTTAGTTTACCAGAGGGTAGTTCATCCATGTTCATCCCTTGAATTTCTCATGAAAACAACGTATTTCGTGGCGAATTGACCATCCTGAAACGGGGATATATAGCCAATCTAGTATTTAAAAAGATAAATAGCCCCCAAACATGAATAGATCTAATGCTAAACCAGTGGTTTTGGCGGATATTTCATTGGGGGGATGCGATTAGGAACAATTATAAGTTGGGAATATTGAAATGAGGTAATAGTTGCGTGAAAACAACAAATCTTTGAAAGTACCGTCTGGATATACAGAAATGTATGGGATATGATGATTAGATATGATAGTTGGATATGAGAATGGGATGATCACTATACCTTGGTGTTATGTTGATCCCCTGCCAAAAGTTTGACTTTCATTTTTGCTGGGCAAAATGGATATCTATTTCCATCCAATCTCAGTTCTGGTGGCTTCCCCTTACCCCGGGTTCGTCACCCAAGTGGAATTTCCAGATTTTTAAGTGGAATCAAGTGGATTACAACTATGGTTACTTAATCATTTGCTAAGTCTTAGATGACCCTTCCAGTATTTTGTGGTATATCCTCCAAGCAATTCCAAGTAATGCTATATTCCTACTGTTGGTTTTATGAAATATCCCTATAAAATGGTCATGATCATCAACCAGCAAAATTCGGCAACCCCCTCACAAGTCCACCACTGAGTCATCATATTTCCATGTATATTTCCCATCAACATTGCCATGAAATTGTCGGTGAGATCCCATTGAAATCCTTCAACTATATCCTTATGCTGGTTAGTTATGTTATATTCATGATGAATATCCCATAGATACCATGCTTTGACCATAGCATATGTAAAATTCACCGTTTTGCAACGCCCCCAGCCCAGCCTCCGTGTACGCTGCCGCCACATGGCACCAAGCCACTCCCCGCCATGGGCGCCGGCGCCAACGGCATCGGTGTCGCCATGACTCCCCCGTGGCACGGTGCTGCCGTCACCGCGGTGACGGGACAGGGCGCCATGGAGGGAGCCACTGCTTGGGGTGGGGCGAAACCTCAGCAGCTGAAGGATGGGGCACTGTTTGGGTTGGGATATGGATAATATAGTACCCTGGTTAAAAGAAGAAAAAGGTTCACTTTACCGTGTTGTTTTTTGTTTTTTGTTTTTTTTTGCGGGATGTTAAAAGGGGGTGCCTTTTTTTACATGGTTTGGTGTCAAAAATAGGGGAAAAACAAGTTCACATGGAGTAAAAATCATGGTTCACATACATCCTAACACATCCTACAGTACGAAGTACCCGGTTGCATCCTATGTTGTTCACTGTGAGCGCACGTCCCTTTTCATGTTCATTTTTCTGAGCACTTTCAAGCCCCGGTGGTTTTAATGTACCCATATCCTCGAAAGGGTGCGTCTTTTCCAAAGGCGCAACGTGTGTGAAAATCTCCTGAAATCACTGAACATCTCAACATTGTCAAAATATGTTGAACTCACTGAACATATCCCCAAACAAGTCAAAAACTTTGCTGGAATAATCATAATTTGTCCCATAAATTGATGATCATTATTCTTTTAACTTAAATTGTTGATCACTGTTTGATATTTTGGGGAAATCACCTAAAAATCCCAAAGATGTTGGAATCACTATTTAAAAAATCATCAAACTTTGTGAAAAACGTGGGATCCAGACCTACCCAAACGACTGGGCTCACCCAACCACCATTGTAACCACCGCTGAAGCCACCGGCAAAGGCCACGTGGCGCTGGTCGTGCTGGTGGGCCTGAGGAAAGCTCGTAGCTGTAGCTAAAGAGATGGGTATTTTAGATGTATGGATAATGTTGTGAAGATAAGTGTATGTATATACATAATCATACATATAATTTTATATAATCATCTGGAGTAGATAGAATATATATGGGATTCTTGAAAAAGACACTTTTTCTATCTACTCCAAGATGATCAATATATACAATTATCCTGAAGTAAATATGGAGTTGTCAAATCTATTCCTATTTAAGTGCAGAGTTTTTGGATGATCTTGCGGTACATGTACGTATATATGGTCATTTAAATGAAAAAAAAACTATAAACATCTAAAAATCATCCTGAAGTAGATGGAATATGGATTTGTCACAATTTGTCCAATCTTGGGGAGGACGATGTATGGATGATGGTGTGCTTGTTTATTGTATATGTTGTACTATGAGATTCACATGTGTTTATAGAATACATGACATAACATACATATCATGGATAACATCAAAACATTTGACATATGATATGCAATAGACAACACATGACATATCATGAGTACCATGTAATGTATGGAATCACTTACAACATATTAAAACATGTGATGTTCATATCATGAATAACACATCCAATGCCAATCTCTCGAACAACGTGTCATCCTGGGTTTTCACAACTCGCGTCCAGCAATGACTCAGCTGTGTAAGGTGGGCCCCAGAGGTATCGAGAAGTTGGTGACTGTAATGTTTGAAGCCAGGTACCCTCTGATTTAATAGAGGAAACCCTAGGAAAATGGTGATTTAATGGGATTTTATAGGGGTTTTAATGGGATGAATGGGATGTACCCTCTGGTATTGCCTAACAGTTTGCTATTGAAAATGGCCATTGAAATAGTGGATATTCCCATTAATAGCATGGTGATTTTCCATAGTTATGTGGCAGTTTACCAGAGGATATATATTCTAGTGTTTATGATAGATACCTCGAACTAAGCTTAATGCTTTTTAAAACATGTTAACACCAAGAAGCATATCACTCGGGGGCACCACCTAACGTGGAAATCCCAGACCTTGCTCAGTCGCTGGGACCGTTCCGGGATTCCTCCTGAGTTTCTGTTCATATCAATGGTATTCACCTTTAAAAGAACTCATGATGTTCCCAGTTCAGCAAGTTCCGTTGAGATGGCTTTAGTCTGAAAATGGGCTACCCCAAAATCTCATGTGATACCCATGGTTCATCAATGTTAATTGGTGAAATATGTATCTGTATGTGAATCATCATTTTCCGCAATTCAAATGTTAGCCACAATCCGGAAAGCACTAACCATATGTTTAAACATCAATGTTAATTGTTTCCCCATAAAAAAATATGGCAAATATGGCAGCTAGTAGCTACCCCACATAGGTACTCATCCTCAACGACCAGGCCTGAGCATGATGCGGCAGCGCCTGGGCATGTTGACTCGGCCGAACAGGATGGACCAGCGTTTCGGAATGCTGAACAAATATAGCTTGGGAGAGGGTATGTTTAATGGTGATTTATAAGGGTGATTTAATGATGATTTAACTGTGATTTACAAGGGGGATTTAATTGTGATTTAATGGTGATTCAATGGTGATTCAATGAAACAAGAATGGATGAATACCGGTGAACAAACATGGTGCTTACCCTCTGGTAAATGAACAGTTTGCTATGGTATAGAAGGATAATTAACCTATCAAAAATGGTGATTTAATGGATTCTTGATGGGTGAAACATCTGGATTAAGGGTGACTATATGATAGGGATTTGACCCGCAAAAATGGTTAACCAAGACCTGTAATGGAACATAATAGGAAATATATGGAAATACCAGCTACCCTTTTTTTCAGCAAACATGGTATTTGACAATCCCGGAACTAAATGGATATATAGCAACCCATAAAAAATCATAAAAAGATAGAACCGCAATTCATCACCATGGAAATGAAGGAATTTTTACCTTTCTGCATCTTTTGGGGGGTTACTGTAGAGGTTTTCGTTCAGTCATATGTACTTAGTAAAATGGTAATAATCCCTTCCCCCTATTACTAAACCTACCCCAAATACTAAAAACTAGGGTCCATCTCCAATTTTGGGAAATTTGTGGTTGGCCAATTTGACTCTTAATTGATCCCCTTTAGAAAACAATTTAAAAATAAACCTACCATTTGTGGGTTTTACCCCCTAATAATAAAAACTAGTTAACCCCGGGGTGCTTATTANNCTAATAATAAAAACTAGTTAACCCCGGGGTGCTTATTATTAGGGTCCCCTGAATCCAAGTAGTTTTTAGTATTAAGGTCTGGCGCTTACTATTAGGGATCCGCTTCGAAATCCAATTTNGATTTAATTGATTTTGAAATCGAGAAAAATAGTTTTTAATATTAAGGTCTGGCGCTTACTATTAGGGGTCCGCTTCGAAATCCAATTTTTTGCAACGTACTAATTGCGTTTTAAATTGAGATTTAATTGATTTTGAA
>BGPT01000413.1:177011-214513 GCA_003297045.1 Symbiodinium sp. clade C Y103
TTTAATATTAAGGTCTGGCGCTTACTATTAGGGTCCCCCTAATAATAAATACCCCCCTAATACTAAAAACTACCCGGGGTGTTTACTATTAGGGGGGGGTTTAGTATTAGGGGGAACGGATTAATAATTTTGAAATACCCCGGTAGATTCATGGAGCATTCTCTCTATATCCCCTTGATTATTTCCATGATACCCATGATAACCCCATGGTGTTGCTGGCTAAATCGCCATGTTTGTCATGTTTGTCTGTTAAGTCACCGTGTTCGGTTGGATAACCACCCCCCCGTGTCGTGGTTAAATCACCATTCTTGTTGGTTAAATTGTCGCGTTGTTGGTTAAATCATAGTTAAATCGCCATGTTTGATAATTCTTGCTTGTTAAATCCACTATTTTTCCTTGGTTAAATCATAATCCTCATGGTAAAACCCCAGCCACCTTGCTGAGCTTCCGGCATGTCCGTGCCCAGCATAGCTATGCACTTCATGACGCGGCGGGGAGTGGTTCCGGGGCTGATAGCTGTCCTCAGTTTTTTGGTCGGGGAATTAATCAATGATACAGTAGGAAAATGGCGATTCAACCACTGAATAAGCACTGAAAAATGATGGAACATGTTGGAAACTAATGGAAACATGTGTATATATATATATATACATATGACGGGTTAACCAACACACAAATATGGGAAAACAATGGAAACAGACCGAATATAATGGGTTCACTCACTGAAAAAGGAGGGACATTGTGATTTAAGCATTACCATGCATTACCAATAAGGGAAAATAGGGATATAATGGAAAATATATGAAATAGCCAGGGATAATGATGATTGACCAGGAGATTTAGGACAGGTAATCTGAACAAAGGAAATTCTTGAACATCAGGAAACGTGGGATTGAGACAATCAAACATGAGGGAATATTGAGATTTAACCAACAAGCCTTCCGATTTGTAGAGAAATTGTTTGTTACCAAGTTGGTTCATAACGAAGTCAGGTGGACCTGGTGCGAAAAACATATCTGTACTTGTACGGAGTTGTAGACAAAACAAACAAAACTGGGGGGCACTTCCTGTACCATGACCAGATGACATCCATGGTGATTTTTTCTCGTGGATATTGTGATAGTTTCATTAACAAACATAGGTTTGGAATGGAGGCAGAACGTATCTCTTATCATGGTGCTGTCATATCTGCTTGCATCAATGGGTGAGGTTGAGGCAAATGCAAGCAAAGACATCTTAGGGTCCACAATTTTCAAACAGTTTGCAAAATTCAGCCTGTTTATCATGTATTTTTTTTTGGAGCAGAAAACCTGATGACATCCACATGTTTTGCATTTCTTTGGTATCCAAAAAGCATCCACAAAACAGGTAAAGCGCAAAACATGTCTGTGGTTGGAGCAACCAAAATGGGATTAGCGGAAAAGTGCATCAAAGAAAATGAGATCTGGATGTTTGGGGTGCATGTGTAAATAAATTGTCAATTTTGATTTACAATACGATCATTTTCCTCATCAAAATTGGACCATCTGATGTATTAAAAACCATATACTAATATATATATATATATATTTATATAGTGTATATATATAGTATATATGTATATATATAGTATATATATACAGTGTATGTATATATATATACCGTGTATATGTATATTATACAATTATGTACATATATGTGTGTGTGTGTTACAGTATAGTGTATTTTACATACATAGAAGATATTTAGTATACGCATAATAAGCCGCATATGATCCGCTGGGGGCCGCCTGATGGTGAAAGCCATGGTCCGAGTCGTACCTTCTCTCAGCCTTCGGCTGGCTTTACCACGTGATTTCATAGGATTTAGTGACGATTTAACTATATGGGGATGGGTCAAAACTCAAAACAAAACTCAAAACTTACTATTTTTTAATGGGATGAACATCCATAAATCCCAGCTATGGTTCACTAGGTACCAGGGTTTTGACTGCCATATTTCACCCATAGTGGGATGATCGAGGTTGTTGGGACAGGTCAAAGTCCTGGGCATGCGCTGGCTGTTTGACTTCAGGGGAATCTTCGTGATTTACCCTCTGGTAAACCAACAGTTTGCTATTGAAAATTGCCATGGAAATACTGGATTTTCCCATTAAAAATGGTGATTTCCCATAGCTATGTGAACGTTTACCAGAGGGTATTGCATTAGCTGATGTTAAAATTGGATTAGTTGTGCTATTTTTCATGAGCAACGCAATGTTGATTAACTTTTGGGGCCGCTTCGCTTTTGAAATATACATGTATATATATATATATACATAACTATAAATATGTTATCAATCGTGCCGTTTTTATGATTATTGCTAACCCATCTTCGTACAATCTTTATAGAACACTAAAAATGGTTTGGCCGTTTGGCAATTATTGCATTCAAGATCAAATTGACGGACGCAATATGTACAGAAACGCCTAAGGAGAAAAAAAAGCGCAACGATTTGGGCGACAGACGGTTAAAACGGTGGATCTCCAATCCTGCCACATCAACCTGTGGAGCCTGTCATCAAGTCAGAGCATAGGCATGCCATAAGAGTTGAGTTGCTGGCACATGAAAAACATGTTGTTTTTCACCTTCGCCGCCATATGCCGCCATTGCGTCACGCTGGTCTCAAAGTTCTTCCGGAATCCCAGTTTTTCTGTGAGGCTACCAGATTTTCCTGCGTCCCTTGCCTTCTTTTTGCCTCCTTTCTTTTGCATCTCCTGCATCCACAAAGTCATTCAAGCTCCCTGCAAGTCCTGTGCCACGGTGTACCGTGTTTTCCATAGCCATAGCCTCCACTAACTTAGCAGCTTCCGAGAGGTCCCAGACACCGCCGAAGTTCATCCACAAGAGACAGGCTGGTGTTGTGGACCAATGATCTCGTAGTCGGCTGGGTTCATGATCCATCTAGAAAGGATTCTGTCAAAAATCAGAACCAGCTCAGCACGACTTGGGGAGCCAAGTGGTCAAACAGGGAACTTTACAAGGAACAAATGCCTTCCACCTGCCAGGTGCCACTCACTAAGTGACCACCAGAACTATCATCTCTTCAGTAGGGGTTTCCATTCTCAACCGCAACATTGCCCACGGGGGGGCCATGTACACGGAAGGATGATCCAATGGTTGGCTGATCCAGAAAAAAAACATGTTCCTAACATCGCATGACCAGAGATTTGGATGCTTGTTGTACATTTACATCAAACAGAATGCAATTTATAGTATGCTTCACTGCTTCGTGGGTTTTAACCAATCCCAAGAATAATCATTTCAACCAATCATCCCCAGAATGGTTGAACAACGATTAATATGTGAACCCCCAACAGTTCAGTGTTCCCAACATGATGGTTCCGTGGTTCCCCATTTCCACATCATTTTTCATCATTTTTTCATTCATTCACTGCTGCAAAAGGAAGGTCCTTGCCGCCATGCATACAAGAGCTCTCTAATTTCATACAAAAGACAATCAACCTTGAAAATCAGGCAGCCATGGTGCGTGAAGCCGAATTTCTGAACAAGCCTGAATAAAAATGACCCAAACCCCCACAGAATGTTGATGCAACTGAAGCTTAATGGGGATTTATCAACTTGGGCCCAGGGTAGCTGGATGTAGCTGGTATATTCTTATGGGCTTATCACCTCAGTTCCTAGAGCATTCATCACTTCATGTCATGTTCAAAAATTGAACATACCCTCCGGTAATCAAACGTGGCAATTGGAAATCCCCTATAAATGTAGGTTTAATTGGAAAATCCCATATAAATGGTGGATTTTCCATTCCATGTTTGATTACCAGAGATTACCTCAAAATTTCCCTTTGAATGGTGGAATAGTTACGAACTACAGGATTCCTAAAGTGTCCAAAGCGTGCATTTCATGGTTCTCAGACGCTTGAATGGTTGAATCAATGAGATGTTTGGGATACACATGGATACACGATTTTCAGGAACATATATTATTTAAAGTGCCAGCATCCTCTTGCGCCCAAAAATATGTAAGCCGGGAAAAAGAGTGGGCAAACATTTCAATACGACGTGTTAATTTGTGATTTTAGGCAGGGTCAACCGGCAGCAAATCATTTAAGAAGTATATGAAAATCACACACGCATAGTTGGTATTCACCAGCGCTAAACTACCTTTCACCACTCGGTTTTCCAAGTTTATGGTACGCAAAATGTCTCAAGACTATCCAATTACTCTCCCCTGTCTAGGCCACAAACATCCCATCATTGTTCATGATTGCCCCAGCAAGATCCCATTTTTAAGCAATATATGATGATTATGTAGTCGGCTAGTAAACATGAAAATTCCCATCTATGACAAAACAAATTAAGGAGTATCCTCTGGTAAACTAACATAGCCATTGAAAATGGCCATTTATAGTGGATGTTCCCATTAAACATGGTGATATGTGGCTGTTTACCAGTGGGTAAACATGTCAAACCAAATCTGGGGTTTTGCTTTAACTCCCCAAAGGTGAGCCCCCAAAATAAAACAAGGGTAATAAGCCCCTCATTAGTTGTTGTGAACGGTTACCCTCCGGTGTCATCAAACGTGGCGCAGGCTGGAACATCCACCTTTTATCGATGATTTTCCCAGCGAACTCAACCTCCATTTCGAATGGATGTCCCAGCTTGCTATGTTTGATGACAGCGGAGGGTATGTTCAATTAGTTGAGAAGTTTCACCCCGATTCTCTCAATTTTTCCCAAAGCGAATCCCAAAGTTTGATCATTGGATTGGTGGAAGGGAAAATCTTAACCCGAAACCATTGGTTTTCCCATGAAATATAGGGGGTTCCTGGAAATTTTCCTTTAAACCAATCCAATGAGATGAAGTTTGACCATCATGTCTGATGGTTGTCCCAGCCCCTAGGATTGGTGAAATCTACACGATCTATCCACGCGCACCTTTTGAGTTGCTGAGCACCAGACATGCGCGTGATGATGCTGCCCCTGTTGAGGCTGGTGGCGACCTTAACTGATTGACAAGGGGGCCCTGGGAGTTTTTTCCCAATTTTATTGGGGGGCGCGGCCCAGGAATAGTGAATTCTTAGTGAATTGTTTTTATCCATATAAAATATCACAATTATACATATATATATATATGTGTATACACATATTTAATCATATCAATTTATATATATATATAAACATATATATATATATACATGGGGATATCTCCAGTTCTATAGGGGTTCGAATGACAAACCACTTACGATGCCTGGGATGCGCATCCACGTACAAAACTGGAATAAATCATGATTAATCAAAAACACAATTACATTAATATCATATACCCTCTGGTGAACTAACAGTTTGCGAACTGGAAGCCATGACCATAGAAAGTTCGTGGATAACTTCCCATGAATAGCATGGTGGATTTTCCATAGGTATGTAAACGTTTACCAAATATATATATGGAGGTTTCCTAAAATAAAGGTACCTCCAAATCATCCATTTTAATAGGATTTTCCATTATAAATCATCCATTTTTGGGTACCCCCATTTTAGGAAACCACCATATACACATATTTGGTGGAGTCCTGATCCCCAGCCAACTTCGTTTTACTTTTGATGGCTTAGTATCATGAAAACCTAAGGGGAACCCCCATCTTTATTGGGTGCATCCACATTTTGCGGCTACAATCCATCCAGTGAGTTCTTTGAGTGGACTTCTTGCATTGGATTTGTCCGTAACTAGTCGTGAAACTTGGTGATAATATTACGTAATATTAGTATAACTGCAAAACTAAATGTATTGATGTACAATAATTATTTCATAATATTAGCATAACCACATGACCATCAGCTATTGTAGTCTGTGATCATTTTTTAGCTACTATATGTCGGTTCCCCGACTATCCAGGAAATGGCCGCTTACTTCGGGGCCCGCCTTGTCCAGTTATGGCCTATGGCATGATATGGAAATGCCGTTGAACTGTAGATTTTGTGGGAATAGCACTGGCGCATGGCAACTCCAAAAGAATGCCACAAGCCCCAATAAACCCCGAATGTATTTTGTTCTCAAGCTCAAGATGACTCTGAGGAAGTGCAGCTTCAGAATCTGTACCGGCTTCGCCTTGACCCGCACAAATCCACTGCATTCGGGTTCACCGCCACCAAGGACCGAGGCTCCTCCACGCTCCGGGTTGACCACCACCCCGAAGGAACACCCTGTTTGGGGCCAAGCTGGTGTGCGAACGCACCAAGCTGCTGTAAACTGCATGATTTAGCTGGGGGCCGGCCGTCAAAACAATACATAAATCAGACTATACACAATTAGCTTCGGGACGTTTTATATAAATTGCAATACCGAGTTTTTTGAACGCGTATCATATAACCAATGCAATGTATAACCCGAAAAGCAACCCCATCAATCGCCAGGGGATGGCATTGCTGCGTAGTCAGTTTGACAGTTTGAAACACTGGCATGCTGCAGCCTCCTTAGTGACTTACACCAAAAAACAGGAAAACATGTAGGTTCGACTGGAAAACACATGATAAAACCTGCAGGTTCTTTGACTAGATCCCCATGTTCAGTGGTTTTGATGGATCAAATCAACTCTTTGAGGCCAGCATCCACCCATTTTCTGTGCAACTTACAGGTCTCCGTGCGTGGTTGTCGGGCACCCTCTCCATATTGCTGGCGGTACCTAGGTGGAAACAACCATGAAAGAACTCGACACGTCAAAGCCGTTCTTGCAGATTAGTTATGTCCAGAATACCTATATGAAATAATTAGGAAAATGATGGTAAACCCAATTTGGAGACGAGACTCCTTCATGATCTATAGCAAACCTAGTGATTAAATGGGTAGTTTCACCAAACAAAAACGGATAACGGTGTCTACAATACTGAAAGAACAAACAAACAAACCAGAATTGCACAGGGGGAAGTATTGCACAGAGACACCCCAGTTCCTTTCACTGGCCATCCTGACGTTCCCAGAATCGGCGGCAAAATCGTCAGGAAATCAGTTGCTTGGATTTGCTTCAGAAACCACAAAAAAAGAGAGATAGATATTCCCATAGATTCCCCAAGTCGTGGATTTCCCATTGGGTATAAAGATCGTCACCAAAATCATGTCCCAAACTGTACATGTTCACCACATTGCGGCATTGCGGATGATTTCCCCGGAGAAACTCAGCAACATACTTGATCGTTATCATTCTGCAAAGTGGTCCGTATTTTATCCCAACAAAAATAGAAACAACATAAGCTACACAACCAGTCCGTTTACGTTTACCCAGATCATCCGATGTGATTGATAGTCGTGGTGTAACCCAATTATATTTGATAATCCTGGTCAATATGTATGTTGTTACCACTTTCTAAGAGTGGAACGTACATCCAACTACAGAAACACATCTTATTGACACTTCTAGCCTTATAATAAAAACCAACGGACATTCCCATTCAAGCCCATCACGTCGCAGTAAACCCATAAGATCGTCGCGATTATCCCCTTCTTTTCCCAACCTCAACAGCACAAGGTGAGGCCCCCTGGATAGCTAAGTTGGGGGCCCTCACCTAGGTCAACTATGGTTAGATGTATCAATCTATAGTTAATGGGTTTCTAAACCAACTTAAGAACTTGGGGGGCCCTCACCTTTTAGGTCTTCACTTCCTTCCTGAGACCCGGCACGCCCGAACTCGCGCTGAGATCTCGCTGAAGATCTGCTGCAATCGCACCTGGCTAAGGCCGTGGCTACAAATTCAGCCCGGAAATACCACGATAGGCAACCGGTTGACCTTACCAACCGTGGAAAAAGATGTGATTTGTTTACAGTGCTTACAGGGTATGACATATTAATTCACCAATATCGCAAAGCCTAGCAAACCTGCCATTCACCGGCTAAGCCCACTTGTTGGGCGTATTGACAAAAAAATAGGGTTTGAAATGGGGTACAACCAAAACCATCCAAAACCCATTCTTGATCATCATTTTCCCACTGAATTTATGCTACCCTCTTGTGATTTAACATAGCCATGGAAAATGGCCCGTTTATAGATGATTTATGATTATTTACTTATTATAAAAGGTGATTTTCTATGGCTACATTAAGTAACCAGAGGGTAACTTAGGGGTAAATACCCCAAGTGGAGGGGTCCGTCACCGTCGACTAAATAGACATCACCCAACTGCGATAATCCCGAAATCGCAAATGGTCACAAACAGGGCTGACCAGAAAAAGGACTAGACAATTCTGAGAGGTGAAATCATGTATCAACTGGTTACATACCCATGATATTCCCGATAAAAATATCCATATTTCCGGTGGTTGAATCCCCAATAAACACCATTAATATCCATTAATCATTGATCTTCCAACATCATAATCGGATTCACCTTGGGGTTATAAACCAACTCTGAGGGATTCAGAGAAACCCGCTGGTGAGGCTCAGTGCGACTTCACCGGTTTCTCTGAACATGGGAACCCCACCGGCGCCTTGTGACCTGGGAGCCACTTCACGTTGTTGAAGGCCTCTAGGCAGAAACGACAATAAATAGCATCACCAAGTTGTGGAACATGGATAAAGATATGTAACATATCAAGATATATCATGATATATCGAGATATATTAAGATAAGTGATATCTACATTAGTCAGGACATGCATTTTTTGATAAACCACTAATGGATTTGTTTGGGATATTACGATGAGTTTGGCAGTTTGGCGATATGAATAAAATTCAAGTTTAGCCAAAGTCAAGATAAGAGATCATATTTAGCCAACATTTGATTGTGGAAAGAGTGGTTTAGGTTGGAAACTCAAACGGTATTGAAGTTCATGTTTAGCAAGATATGAATATCTTGCATCCAATGTGGCTGCAAACTAGGCCATGAACCTTTACAAACCAAGGCTTTACCCAAGTTTTAGTTGGATCTATCTAATTGGTGGGTTCAATCAAATTGAAAGTATTGATGTCATGTTGGATCCTCATCATCCCAAGTACAGTTTTGATGTCCTAACTTTTGTTGGTTAAAACCCCCATGATCTTTGATTGAAAATCCAGAAATTCTGGGTTCCTGTTCAACCCTCAAGGCCAAGGTTACCAAGGTTCCCATTCATGCTAAGTATATAAGTATTGAACTAAGGTATTCCCAGTTCCACACAATATTGTCCTTTTAGGAAAAATCTTGCGGCCCGGTTTGGCTATTCATTAGAATCATACACCTATTGGTTGGTTCTCATGGGGGGGGAACCCTCTATTAATCAACCAACCAGTGAGATTTTAGGACATCTATCATAGCATATCAACACCAAGAATATGAAAAATCATCAACTATTTGTCACCATTGTATCACACCACATGATCCCATCTTTGAGTAGTTAAGTCATCATCTGTCTCGGTTTCACCGATAAAATCCACAATTTGTCCAACAACAAATCCATCAGAAATCCCATGGGAGGATTCCTATCGTCTTTCAATGGGACGGCCTCCACGTCCACCAGACTATCGGGAGATAAGGTGGTCAAGGTATCCAAGGTATCATACCTGGCGAGCTGCGCGAGGTAATCCCACATAATTTTCAAAGCGACCACAAAAGATTTTAAGGTGTGTCTAGGAGATTTTATCGGGATTATATAGATGTTTTACGGATTCTGTGCGGTTTTGTGGTTCTATTGCATTGCATGGTGATTCTATAGGATTCCATGCCTATTGTAATGTCTTCATAAACACACCCCGTGGAATATAGGATCCCCAGGTTTTCTCAATGATCAAGGAAAGAGGTGCCCCAAAGTCCTTCAACTTGAAAGAGGTAGTCTAAGCAACAAAACAGGGGTTTGAAATTTAAAAGGAACTAACATAAGGCCAGTATATACATGTATATACAGTAGTCATAGACCCAATTTTTGAGGATAATCAAACAGAAGTTGTTCATTTGTTTGCCATTTCGAAGGAGGTAACTTGACCTGGTTGATTTTTCCAACGAAAACCCTGCTGAAAACCATTCAGTTCAGCAGCCAGGAATCCTAAATTACTGGGATTTCCAGCACATGTTTTTGCCAGAATTCTGTGTTGTTCTTAGTTTTGAATCACTTAAATCACCAATGTTTCTTGGTTTTCTTTGACCTGTTTTGGAAACAGGTCAATCACTCTTGTTGTTGCTTTAAAATGCTTTAAAACCCACCATTTGGTTGTCAGAATCTGTTAAAATCTGTTAAAATCTGTTCAAATCACCAAAAATGTGCTGATGACCTTCCCATTTTTCCGGCCGACCCACGGTAACAACGGAACCGCACCCTGCGTTGGTGAAGTGCGCCGCCACTGCGGTGGAGATCTTGTGCGCCTTGAAGAAATTCACCACCTGGTTGCGCCATTTTAGGTGGGGGGAGGATTTATTGCGCCATTTTATATGGTTGATGTATATATCATTGGATTGGTTTAAGGGAAAATGTTCCAGGAAACCATAGGAAACCCTTATATTTCATGGGAAAACCCATGGTTTCCTCTAGATTTTCCCTTCCACCAATCCAATGAATATATGATGTATATATGATTATATGATTGTTATATGATGGGATATATTGCGACAATGGATTTTTCTGGATGAAAAATGAAGGGATGATTGATGGGAGAATATATGGGATGAACACTTATTTTTTTTTGATATGTTTTTTTGTTTCATGGAGAAATACGGATAAATTCGGATAATGTCCATTATCCTATGGCCCGTGATCACATGGTTCATTCTCCATGTGGCCAAAAAAAAATGGTGAACAAGAATCGGGCTACTTGGAGGATCATCCCACTTGGAAACGGAAGTTGAATGGGATGATATTGCTGATATGGGATGATATGGGGTGAACAATTAGGCTTTTGAAGATGGGATTTGTTTCATGGGGAGGTGTGGATTCAATATGATTATATCATATTATATCTATTATCAAATGATGTATTATCATATAATTGCATATGTTCTCCATGGTGAGGATAGCCGGGAGAGCTGCTGAAGAAATGGTGATTGAAGCAGCAAAAAGCGGACTTGCCAGGTGGGTTCCCTTCGTTGGGATCCAGATCCGGGACTGCTGGAGCACCAGAGTCTCCACAACTCGACTTCTGTCAACCTTGGCAACACCATCAGCTGATGAGTCTATTATTATATTATCTATAAGGTTTATATCTATATCACTATATATGTATCATATCCATCATAATATCCTTCAAGTCAACTTGCGAGAGAAGGAGATCTTGGCGTTGCGGGCCGCAAGTCCTGGACGAACGCCACGTTACGTAGACAGCAGGTCTAAAGATGTCAGCTGGAGCTGAAGGAAGTGGAGCCCACGGGTCTGAGAGAAGTTTGGACTGACGTTGAAGTTGATGATCCGCCCCTTGCCGGAAGGAACGTTGATCTCCTTGCCATGAGTGGATCCTGTGACCTTGAGGTCTCCAAGCTTCCTAGGTTGGACTGTTCCTGCACCTTGAGGGCAGTGTGAGACAGAGGTCTTGGAGTCGATATTGCCATCGAAAACATGGTTGAGTCTGAGTCCTTCAGCAGATGTGCCCAGCCAGTTCCTCCAGAACCTGCGTTGAGTCCAAGGAGACAGGATCTAATTACAAGGTTTGATGTTATAGGAATGTTAAATTACCCTCCGGTAATCAAAGGTGGCCATTGGAAATCCCCTATAAATGGAGGTTTCAATGGGAAAATTATCTATAAATGGTGGATTTTCCATTGCCACGTTTGATTACCGGATGGTAATTTTGGTATCTACTTAGATATTACTCATGACACAAAAGCCAAAATGCTTCTACCCTCCGCAACCAAGACAGGATAGAGCCCTCCACCGCAAAGAATCAACGTCCAGTCTGTTTATTTCGCTCAAATCATGAGGTTGTACTTTAAGACTTTCGAAAAATGATTTATTACTACTATAATGAGAATAACTATGATGATATGTGTTATTACTTGTTTCGTTATTGTTATGATATGGGTAAATAGAAACACTTACAAATACTGTGGATGGAAGAAATCCTGCACCAGTTGGTAGCAGGTGTATCCCATTATAATCCTATAATTTCATAGTTACCAATACTTACCAACTGGTGCAGGATTTCTTCCATCCACAGTATGTATATCTATTTGCACTTTTTAAGCCCTGCTTGGCAGGAAGTGAACCCGGTGAAATCTGCACGCCCTTTGGCTTCAGTTGCTGAAATGACATTTCTTTTCTCACTGACTCCACCAATTTTGGAGGTAGAATCCCAATTTTGTGTTTAAATCTCAATATGCGTGGGTTGAATCCAAACTTTACAAGTCAAATTCCTGTTTGTTTCTCCTATAATTTTCGCGCGTGACATCCACAATTTGGGGATGAAATCTCCGATTTTTGATGTAAAACCCCATCCCCACCTCGTGCCGTTCTCGCTCCAGATCCGGATCCATCTGCGCAAGGCGACGCATGCGAGATGCCATGAAGGTTGATGAGATTGTGATGGGATATCTTTGGATACCCTCTGGTAAACAGCCACATAACTATGGAAAATCACCATGCTATTCATGGGAAAATCCACTATTTCTATGGCCATGTTAAATAGTTATGTTAGTTCACCAGAGGGTATCTAATTGGTACATTACTTGTACCCTCTGGTAATTTAACATAGCCATTGAACATGGCTATTTATACTTGATTTTCCCATTGAAAATGGTGATTTTCCATAGTTCCGTTCGTTTACCAGAGGGTAATGTACTTGTAGGGATAGTCAATGAGATTCAATGAGTCAATGATATATTAAACCATACATATTCAAGGTATTGGTTTTGCACCGTTGTTCAAAAAATCATCTGATTTTCTATGGCGTCTGGGCTTGCGAACAGGCCGTTGAGCTTGGCGACTGGCTGAGGCCTGGGGATGCGGGTCTGGGTATCTCGCCCGATGGCCTGCCAAGGTCTGTGCCACTGCTTCAGCACCATATTTCACCAAGTCGGCCACTTCAGCATTGGACCAGCCACATTTGATACCACCAGGTGGATGATGTCGTGGCCCTGTCACCCCTCAGCCAATGATGAGCACGAGTGTGATGGGATATCCAATTAATACATTCATTGTATATAATGATATTCAGACATATTAATGTTATTGTATAATATTCAAGAATCATCTGATGTTCCATCAGCATCTGAGCTTGAGAAAAGGCATGGGCAGACCTACAAATGAAGATATAATAAACGTTTTAAAACAATGATTTCAATATACCCTCCGGTAATCAAACGTGGCAATGGAAAATCCCCTATAAATGGAGGTTTCAATGCGAAAATTATCTATAAATGGTGGATTTTCCATTGCCATGTTTGATTACCAGGGGGTACATGGGATTTCAATATGAATGGAATGATTATGAGATTTAGCATGATCAAACATGAAGTAATCAATAGTAATCATATAGTTTGCTGATTATATTATGATGGGATATCCAATCATACTGTTCAGCAATAGCGCCATTAATTATCCAGATTAGTGAGAGGGATACTATCATGGGATATAGAACCAACTTGATATGTTATTTGGGTACACAATCTCTATTATCAAGGTCATCCAACCATGAACAAACACACAAATGTGGTCATGATAAGATTGTAAAAAATATATAATGTCAATATTTGATGATGATTAAATGATTAGTAATATAATTTCTACGATGAACAAATGACACTAATCATGTTGATGAGATTAACAGTTCGTATCATCCAGCTGTGTATTGGTTGTACCCCCCATGGTATCACAGGTTATCTGGGGCCTGCACATCCACTGAAACCCATGTTCAGTATTCCCTCAAAATACATCATATCCCCAAACGTGGATCCATATGAACACCTAACATAGCAATTAAGAACCATGAATACGCATCAATAATAACTTTCAAACATGAGTCAAGTAACCATTTAATTACAAAAGCATTGTTATGAATCACATTAATAATCATACATACGCACCAGTCAAGAACCATCCAAATACAACAAGTTCCATGTCAAATTCCTTTTCCCAGCACCTGCCAGATCGAAGCGAAACCATGCAGGTGTTCAGGATAGTGCCTTGCTTCGCCCAAGATTGAGCTGCTGCTTACTTCAGGAAAAACTGCTAAGAAAACGTATAGTGCCCCCCAAAAAGATGCATGAAATTAGAATAAATCCACAACGTGGATTTCCTCAAGGGACCATAAGAAATGAACCATGTATTCCAGTTGATTCCCCGAAATGCTGGGCATTTGCCCTCTGGTAATCGACGACAAGTCGCAAGGGAAAATCCATGAGAATCCCAAGTTTCTCGTATTGTAGATGATTGTCCCAAAAAATCACCTCCACTATCCTCAATTTTTTTCGGCGATCTTCAGTTGCCACAGTTGATTACCAGAGGGTAACTAGCGGATTTTAGGAACAGGCGGCGAAGCATTTGGACTTTCTTCATTGGGTGACCCTGGGATAACACGGCCGTAAATTGACATGTCAAGTTCGAACCCGAGATACCCCCTGGTGAACGTGCAAAATGCGATGGAAAATCATCATTTTGATAGGTAAATCAAATATAAAAACTATCTATGTCAAATGACGGAAGGGTATGTTTTTTCCCCCAGTACAAAGTTTGAAAAAAACCCAAGGGTTTCAATTTCCACCGTTGGTTGAGTAAAGTTGGGTTCCTGGCTTGCCACAAGAAACTTTCCATACGCTGAAGATTCTACTTGGTGATTCTTCTTAAAGGATCATCCCAGTAAGTAAACAGTAAAATACAGTAACCATGTAGTTTTTTCCCCACGATTCGTAGTATCAAGCACCAAAGAACAATAACCCTACGTCATTAGCGTCTTAACTTGAATTAACCCATTTATAGCTAGGGCTTCTACCCCCACTTGCTGACCAGTTACAATTTGACGGGATGATCTTCCGAGTTGAAAGTTACATCAGTCCATTAGACCCTTACAATACCACTGCCACATACAGTATTCTTCCATATTGCATCCCATTAACCCCCCATATCTACATAAGTGGGATGATCCTCTAAGTAAATGCCCCATTCTTGTTGCATCCTCTAAGTAAGTGCCCCATTGTTGTTGCGGGGGCGCCCTTGATTTAGATTTTCGTAAAACACCATCCCCATCACTAGTAGGTTGTCTTCCCATAAATGTCCATTGTATTGATAGTTTATGGGATCCCAATAAAGTGTTCTAACATGGCGGGTAGATATCCCATTAAATGATGGTAATCCCCAAAAAGATAGAAACGTCATTGCAGGATGTTATAGATGATATCCTACTTCATAGATTTTCATAGGTTTCCATGCGTTTTTCCTATCTTTTTGGGGTTTGGTCTATACCCATGAGTTTTTTCCCAATGGTTTCTGGTGAAGCGAAAACCACCAAAGAGTCAGGGCACTTGCAAAGGAAATCCACCACGAAATGGATGCAGTTCTTAGGTTTCTGCTCCTGCGCGAACCGAAGCATCGAAGCATTCGTCGAAGCATTTCAAAGCAACTTTTGGTCTGCTGCGGGAACCTCTGAAATTCAGAAAATGGTTGATAAATATTGATAACATATGTTTCACTCGGTTTATGGGAAAATCTACAGGAAACACCATTGTTTTTTAAGCACCAAATCTGGGGGATTCCTGTATATATCCCCATCAACCAATCCTTGGAATGTTGATCAGCGGGATATTATCACTTAAAACATGGTTGATACTTGGAATATTATATGATTCTCATTCTCTCATGTATATTATAATATATTATATATATATATATATATTATACATATATATAGTATATCATATATATTATACATATATATATATATTATATACCTAGACTCATACAATCCCTTAATCAAGACCTTTAAGAAGTTGCATATACAGGGTTATACTCCAGTCACCAAGCGAGTCCATCCAAAGCAGAACCAAAGTATGGTTTCCAGAGTTGCAGGTCAGCAATCGAGAGTTCCAAAGTTCAATCTGGTGCAGTCTCAGTTGCATGTGGATATATGATACGCGTCATCATGGTTATAAGGGCCCCACATCCAAAGTTATAGGGGTTGAGTTCCGATGGTTATACCCGTGTTTTGCAATTCAAATATCATTAAATGGGTTTTATGTCCCATACGGTATCCCACTAAAATTAATCCCCATCATATTTTACTGTAAATGGCGCAAAAGTTAATCCTCATGAATATTACGTCCCCATATCAATTATATAACCACTACATAGGGATGATATAGTTGATATGGTCGACTACAGCTAAGTACATCAATTTCAACATGTGGTATATCATGTAAGTATATCAACTATACAGGTAACAAATTACAACCCATATGTGCCACGGTCAAAAAGATCGCATATGGTTCATGGTCATCCATCCCATATTGGGAATCCTCATGGTGGGTATGCAAATCTCTATAAGTCTACAATAATGGAGTGCTGACTATCCCCCAATAGGGTTTTACAATCAATTTTTCCACCATACGAGTAGCACATAGCTTATTCCCATTAAACTGGAAGCCCAACTTGACAATTCGGAATAAACGGATTTTAAATTAATCCGAATAATGAATAATGTTGGTAAAACAATCATAAACCATCCCCAAAATCACCATAGGTGGATTCCAACCATCAAAATATCGGTGGTTTATGATTGTTTTACCCACATTAGATGGTTATGGGCTGGTTATGGGTACCCTAAGTAATAGCTGGTTAATGGATGTTTATTCCTCAAAAAATCCTCCAAATATGGGAATAATAGGGAGAGATTTGGGATAGAATTAGGAGATCAATGGGAATAAACCTGGATTATTTACAAAATATAGGTGGTTTATGGCATTGTTTTACCCACATTAATAGATGGTTTATAGATTTGTAATGGAAAATTCCATCATATCCATTCATATCCCATTCATAAATGGCTGAGAACTAGGGGATTCTAAATTAATCCGAATAATCTATCCCATGAAACTTCTCTAAACAACTCCCCGGATGATCACCGCGACGTCGACGTCCTCAATTTCCTGTGCCAGACGGGTGAAGAGCTGAGATACAGCCGCCTGAGCTGACAGGAACTGAGCAATTTCCGCTGGAATCGATGGGAAAACGATAGGGAAAACGTATGAAACAATGGAAAAACCATGGTTTCCTATAGAAAAATGTGGAAAAACCATGGTTTCCTGTAGAAAAACTATAACAATCTCTAGGAAAAATGATGGAAACATATGGGGGTTTCCTAATGGCTGGGGAAATCCCAAATAGCTGGATGGTTTAGTTCATGGAAAATCCCAATCTATAAATGGATGATTTGGGGGTACCCCTATTTTAGGAAACCTCCATATGGAAATGTGATTTTTTTGCTGAAAATGTATCATGGAATCGAAGATTGAGATGGGAAAACTGTGGGAACTTGATGGGGAATGGTGAACAATTACGGAAAATGTGAGGCTTTTGGGAGATGTATGGGAAATCCATTGGAAACTGGAGGAAAAGTCTACGACACTGAAAAATGATGGCAATTTGAGTTTCCGGTTCATTCTGATGGGATCGCAGGGATCGAATTGTCTGGAGCATTGTTCGGAAATCTGTGGATGCTTAGCAAAGGAAAACTATCTTTTAAAAAAAATGGGACAGCCAGCCCCAATAAGAAGTTCTAGATCTCCATAGAGTGTTGGTGTTCCCGGTGAAAAGGCCAGAAATCAACCCATGAAACCCCACCATACACCCAGATTTGATTTTCCAGGTGTTGGGGGTCTAAGTGAAAATTCCAGGGTCACGTGGTGGGCATTTGATCCCCTTGCAAAACGTTTAACTTCAAGTGGGGCTTGGTTCCCTTATTTCATTGGATTGATTTAAGGGAAATTTTATAGGAAACCCCTGTATTTGATGGTAAAAACCATGGTTTCCTGTAGATTTTCCCTTCAGCCACCCCAGTGATAATTATCCCCATGTTATCCCCTTATTATCCCTCTATATTCCCTTTATTGTCCCATATGATTGGGTCATATCCCATTTGTTGGTTATATTCCACTACAACTGGGGGTTGTTTAGTATTGGCTTTATCACATTAGCATGATTATACCCCATTGACCCATCATATTGTTTCTTGGTTAACTACTATCACTACTGAAGTGTTGGCAAAGCAATAATAATCCACCCATATTCTAAGGGTTTATATATATATACCACCCATTGAGGGTGAAATATCAGGATGGTGGATCCTATTGCTTTTCCAACATTAAAACCAAGTTGGAGATATCTACCTCATCATATTTTTTTCTTGATTCACGACTATATACTGTACCCACTTTCCAGGTTTCAGCCTGATGGTTAGATATACTAAACTTATTCCATCTTACTACTATTAGAATACGTATACTTATATGAGTCATATTACTTAAATGGTAGTTTACTGCTATATTACTTATATCAGTTATATTAGTCATACTATTAGTTTACTATAGTAGTTTCCATGGTAGTTACCTTAGTTAAACCCGCCTTGATGCTAAGTTCGAGCCCACTCCACTCGGATCCTCCGTTTCCTCCTAAGCTTTGCACCATCGATCCGCCACGCTCGTTGCCCTTGATGGAAATCATGGGATTGGCACCACGTTGCTTGGGTATCTTAGTTCATTGGATTGGTTAATGGGAACATTTACAGCAAATCCCAAGATTTCATAGGAAAATCCCCATGGTTTCTGGTTAAAATTGTCCCTTTAACCAATCCAATCCATTGATTAGTGGTTCCCTGTCAAGTTGGCTAAGGTCAATTCACTTTTAGTGGCTCTGATGTAGGAATAAATAAAGATTAAACATAGGCTGGTTGTATACAGCCATTGTTTAAATGATCTGAATAATCTTAGGTATCATATGAAACAGGAATCAACAAATTCGGATGTAATCCAGAATGCTGCAGGACAGGAGGACTTATGACCAGCAAACATCAGGGATTTTACCTAGAAAAATCAAGAATAGATTGCATTTATCATTTATGGATTTACAATTATATGTCATGATAGATGTCTGTTAGTTCATTTCACTCGGCTATCAGTTGCATCTATTCTGGGTAAATCATAATAATTCACTAATTGGAATTAAGGCCTTCCTCAGGATGATTCCCTATACTAACCATATATTCCAGTGAGGTCACAGTGAGGTCGTTATAATTTACCTAGAATCTATGATGGATTTACACTTCGAATCACTTCCCCTCTGGTAAACTAACATAGCTACTGAAAATGGCCATAGAAATAGTGGATATTCCCATAAAAAATGGTGATTTTCCATAGCAAACTGTTAGTTTACTGGAGGGTAGATGACTGCCCAATAGAGAACTCCAGCGCCCTCTTCGTAACCTGGCATGGCTCATATCCGCTGGGCGGTCCCTCCGCCATCGCCATGCCGGGATCTGCAGGGCAGGTGCCGATAGATGGGATACCCTCTGGTCAACGTACAAAAAACCATGGAAAATCACAAGTTTCAATAGGGAAATCATCTATAAATCCGCATTTTCCATGGCTATGTTAGTCTACTCTTGAAAAGGGTTATCCCACTTTGATGTGTTATGACATGTTCATTTGCCATTGCAGGCACCTAAACTGGAGGTACTGTACCATATAAAGCACTATAAAGCCATATTCTTGCGGCACATCTCCTTACATCGCCCTTACTGTACATAGGCCTTATATATTGTAGGTACCTCCGGTTTAGGTACCTGAAATGGCCATTGATATGTGGGTCTACTAGGCTGATATGGGAAAGTATGGGGTATCGTATGTGGGTTTGATGCGATGATGTAATGTTTCAACTTGGAGGATCCCGCCAAAAAAATCTCAGTTGCTTTGTGTTTGTGGGATTAGAACTAATTTTACTATATCTTGAAAATGGGAGAACGAATCGAATCAGAGGCTGGCGAGTCATGGGACTTAAGTAACGGACATGGCTGTACTCATTAACCAGCAATTCACCGCCGGCCAAATATGGTGCCAGGGTCTCCACGACTCAATCGTTGCCAATCTTGGATCCCCTGCAAAAGAAAACTATAATTGTTAAGTGGTTAGTAGATATGCCTATTAAAATCGTAAAAGATTATTCAAGGATTAAACTACCCATCCAGTCGGTTGACCTAGACATGGTACTCATGAACCACCAATTTGTCCTGGTCAATTGACGGGAAACCCATGGGTTTTCACCAACACTTCTCAGGGGTTAGATTCCTCTGAAACTTGGGACATGAGGAAGCTTGGCCAATTCACTCAAGCAATAAGATCAATCAATCTAGATATACTGCTGTCTAAGAATTCACTCTGAATTGAGGCCATTTCAAGTGATACTTACCCCTACTCACCCTGAGGTCGTTAGAATCAATCCAGAATCAATGACTTGTCAGTCCTTCCAATCTTCCAGCCCTTTGGGGGGTATCCAAAATGTAGATGATGCCAAAATTTGGCACCCCAAAGGTGATATTTTTTCATGTTTGCATATGGGTGTGTCTGAGAATGGGGTACACTCGCCAAATGACCGTGTAATAGGGAAAGTGATGATTAATGAACGATTAACAATGGGATTTTGGATGATTTTGGGATATACCCCATTTTCAGACAAACCCATATGTTTGCATGTATCATTCAATTTGAGGGTCCAACAATGTTGGCTCAGACCTATCCACCCATCTTCATTCATCTTTGTGGAACAAAAACTGATTCAAAACCCAATGACCATCAATACCTCCCAATCTTGACTTCATTCATGATCCAAGACCACATTTTTGTTGCCTAAGTCCCCATTGTTGCCGGTCAACTACCGCCATTTTTGCTGATTAAATCCCTATTTTTGCTGGTTAAATTCCCATGTTCATGGCTAAATTCCCCTAACTCCCCATCCCATGCGTCAACGGGTCGACGGCGGAGCCGGAGCGGCTACACCTCTAGGCATGCCGCTGGGCATGGGAATCACACGCGCCGTGGGCGAATTGGCTGTTGGACCAGGAGGAAATGACCATCTCCATGTTGGAAAACATGTCAGATGTTGATATGTATATAGATAGTATGTGCTTTAGATATACATGTGTATATATATATACACACATAGACATATGTGTTTATTAATTTATGTTTGTATATATACACATGAATTATGTATACATATTGTAAGTCTTAGATTGCAACTTCTGGCACAGCCCCGTGGTAAGTGGTCAACCGTCTTCTGGTGTGGGCCTCTCATGTTCGTCTTGACTATTGCTTCTGCAGCTTGAATAAAAATAGGTTCACGGGAGCAAAGGGCATGTCTCGAAAATTGGGCACCCAAAAATCCCATGGTTTTGAAAATCATGTTCACAATGGACTTAAACCAATAAACCATTAAGCCAAATCATACTATATATACATCGTTATATTGTAATTGTGTAGTGTATTATACATTATTATACAATACTTAATGTTTCACTTCAGATTGATTTTTGTGGTATCTCCCATTTATTCTGGGTAAATTACAACAAAAACACCAAGCTGAAACGCCATGCTATGCCATTTTTGCGATAGAAACGACCGAGAATCTACCCTGTGGCTATTTTACGTAGCTGTAGAAAATCACCGTTTTAAAATAGGAAAAACATATAAAATCAAAAATCAATCCTCTGCAAATGGGCCATTTATACCATTGCTATGTTAAATATTGTGAAATAACCAGAGGGTAACCATCATTTCAGGTGAGGTGGTGAAGTTCATTGGAGTTGATGAGCTGGTGACCCCAAAACATGCTTGGTTTATTTCAGTCATAAGAGAGATCACTGAATGCGTTGTGGAAACTGCAAAGCCACTTTGGGATGTGGGTCAAAGCCACTCTGGGTTCATCCCAAAAAATGAACAGAATGGAGCTTAATTGGCTCAAGAGCCCTCCCCGCCCCCATAGACAAGACTAGTAGTAGATTCCTGAAATTGCACATTAGTCAGTTTGTTATCAGGAAAACCAAAAACAAATCCGTTTCAGCAGATCTGGGCACACTATTCTGGATTTGTGGTGTTTGGTTTTCACCCATACCCGTATGGGGGGTTTGCTGATCCCCCGCTTAAAGTTTAAGTGCTAGTGGGTTATGCGGTAAATGCTAAAAAGATAAAGTGCATGGCAATCACTTCAAACGAACCCTGCGGTTATTTAACATAGCTGTGGAAAATGGCCCAGTTATAGATTCAGATCATTTACCAACTCAACATGCTGATTGATGGCTATGTTGACTTACAAGAGGGTAACATAAAACATATATATATATTATAGATAAATTTGAATTACATAAACATATATAATATAAATATATACAAAAACATCTATGATTATAAATTTAAACATAAATATACCCACCAGTTGAACATAGAGAGTATATCATGTCATATCCATTTAGAGATGAGTGTCGAACTCGAACTGTTTGGGGGAGTTCCTAAAAATGGGAACCCATTTTAATCATCCAAAAAAGTGTCTTTTCTACCAGGGAAAACAATGGTATTTGGTGCCCCAAATTTGGGAAACACTTGCAATGGATTTTCAATTTTGGTGGAAATTTGGGTACGACTACCATTTGGATAACAATTTTGATGGATGTCCAATTGCCATCTATTGTTTGCGGGTAACGTGAAGCTACCACACATAAATCAAGGAACTTTTCGTGTCATCTTCCAAGAGCATTCCACTACTGACATGCTTCAAATTCACAGGAACCAGGTTGAGTTCATCGTTATTCTACCATCGAGCTAGCCTGAGATACCCCCCCAAAAAAATAAAATATAGGCTTTTAGTTGATTCATGTTGAACAAAAAAAATTGCAAAAAAAAACCTTCACATCAATTCACCACACAGATTGATTATCATATTCCACCACATTCCTCAGAAAACACTCAACCAGTGGCTTTACCCCGCTTCACCTGGCCGCAACAGTGGACCATTTCTTGCCGCAGAGGACTGGGTCGGAAGTTGTCTGCCGCTTTCAGGACGTGTAGCCCCGCTTCTGAAAGACACCTCAGCACCGCACTGCCAAAGTGGAAGCTATGGGTGTGTCAATGGAGGACACTCTCCATAAAAATAAACATTTTGGAAAATCCACCGCAAATATAGATCATGTCCGAAGGAAACCATTGGAAACCATGGATTTTCCATGTCTATCTTAGTTGCTGAAGATCACCCAAGGAGATCGTGAGTGGACTAGTGATGACTCCAGCTACAGATGGAATAATCCTTGGGATTCGGGGCAATGAAGCATCGCACTGGTTACGATTTGCTTCCAGGACGATCCCGCTGCAAACCCAGCTAGTCCCAAAAGTTATGGATGTGGTTTTCAACAGTTACTACTGTAAGGTAGGGGACTGATTCACCATTAGTTTGGGTTACCTAACTACCAGAGTTACCATAAGTTGACCAGGTACTTGACGGTGCAGTTCCAGCTATAATCGAATATATTTCACCATAGTTATAGAGGCCCCATATCCCAACTGATAAGAATTTTACCATGGTTATACCTAATCTTTTTCCACCCCTTGGCCTGCACCCCCAAGTACACCCGTCACTAGGTTGGCTTCAAACCACCACAAACTTTGTATTCATATGTGTAATATATATATATATAGTTACAGTTATATTAGTTGTAATATGCTGTTGTAATTACCATAAACCCAACAAATCACTTATGAAATGTTATGCATAGTTGTGTTCACGTAGCTAATTAATTCCCATTCATAACTCCCTTTAAATCACCATTTTTCATCGTGAAAGTCCTACCTTAGCTATCCTTAGCTCTCCTAAACGAGGGCGGGTCGCGGATGTAATCCACGCGAAGTTCCATGGGGAACTCCGTCAACGTGGCATCTCCTGCAAGGCACAGAGGCTTCGGCTTTTCGAACCGGAGCCAGCCATGAAAAAAGGGTGGAAATTCTCGGAAATGTTGGGTTTTTTTGTTGGTTTTAAGCAAGGGAAATTGTTATTTACAAAAATGGTGGTTTAACCAACACACATGATATTTCACCAACAGAAAAATGGAGATTGTGTCGAACCAACAAAAAAAAACATGATATGACTCAAACAGAAAATACAGATACGAGATGTCACAAAACATAACCAAAAATTAGGTTCATAAGGATATACTGGCACTATCATGCACTATCTGAAGTTGGAATCCAGCTACAGACCCAGCTAGCGTGCCCGTGATGGGCGACCGCGCCAACTCCACCGAAAAGTAGACGGTGGCTGGAGGGCAAATTCCTTCAATAAAGTGATATCACAATTCTCATTTCCCAAAAATTGTGAATCCTTTACCTGCATTAGCGTGGAGCAACCCTGAAATAAATGGAAATTCTCATTTTTATGCCTGGTAGATTCATGGTGATTTGACTATTTCAGAGTTCTATGAAATGGCTTGCACATTACACAACCAAATAAAGCCAACCCCATGGTTCAGGATACCTGTGTTCCATGTCCGTTATTATTACAGCTCAACAAGTCCCATAGTTTTTGGTTGCATCACGCCCTGACCTGCTTTCTGCCGGAAAATATACAGGAAAGCCCATGGAACCCACATATTGGCATGACACATTCAACATGACGATTTCCGATTTCCTGCAGAAAATCAGCCCAAACAGTCGAAGATCATCCAACTTAGCGGTTCGCAACCCTGTGTAGCAAGTCCCCAAAATGTGGGGATTGTCCCTTACGATGTTGAAAAAAACTCGCGGGGTGAACCACCAAGTACCATGGATTTCTACCATCCAAAATCGTCCTCCGGAATGACCTCCGATGGCCAAGTTCAGAATCAGGAAGAACTTCCTCAGCCCAACCGTTCTACGACTGCTGATTGACGTCTGAGATCTCTTTCTCCATGAGAGTGGGCAAAAAAAAACGAAGCTCTCGACTGAACTCCAAGGTTGACCCCAAAATAAAAAAGAACATGCTCTTGAGACAACCGGGTTTTTCAAAAAATGTTGGACTCAAATGGCCAGAAAACAATCTCATCCTTACATCCTTAGAAATGGATAGAACATGAAAAGATCACTTTGAACCACAACAGCAACAGCAGAACTGATGGCATCAACGAAACAGTCGATACAACACTCATGAATCACTTCCAGAAAATAATCCGGTCTTTTGGGATAGAAATGGATATGGCTCAACATCAGTAAACCAAGATGAGTACTGCATGGAAAATCCATGGTTTCCTAGGAACATGATGTGCTGTGGTAAAGATCGACCCAACATTGACCCAGACATATCAACCGTCATTTGCCGGCTCCAAAATATCCCATGTAGTCCCACATTTCTGGTGCTTGAAACTCTCCCATTTCTTAATAGTTATTAGACTCATCAACCATATGTCAAAACTATCAACTGTGGTTCATCATTATTGTTATCAATCATCATATCAACACATGATTCATATGCAAATCCATGGTGCTCAAAAAAACCTACTCACCACATAATCATATTTCATAATCATCAGTTTATATATGTTTATATAATTTAATTATGTTTGTTAATCAATATAAACATCTGAAAAAGCAAATTCCACAATGCCACTAGGGTTGTTATATGAATCATACATAGAATCATCAACTGTCATCAGTAGCAAAACCAGAAATATCTATTAATCTAATGTTATCAAGAGTATCCCATGGTTTATATATGAAAGTTGTTACCGATCAACCATCTATGTGTTTTAATGGTTTCTACCATACATAGTTGTGTATGGTTTATATTTTCATATTAATAAACCATCAATAATCATGGATGTTAATCCCATGTCGTTATCCACTTCACCAACCCATGGCGTCTGGCAGCACCAAGGCACTTGGCCCGCGTGAAGGGATTGGGCCACGAGGTACGCACGGCGTCCGCCACCTTCAGATCCACCTTTTGCCACTGAAAGGGCAAAAAATAGCCATGGTTTAAAGCAAAAAAGGGAAAATTAGGAAATGTTATGGAAAAGAATAGTGATTTTAGGGTATTTGAATGGGATTTTATGAAAAGAAAAAGGTGATTTTAGGGGATTTGAATGGGATTTGGAATGGGATTTTATGGAAAACAGCTGAGCAAACTCAGACTTATGGTCTAGATATGGGGATACAATAGGAAATTTTATATAATGGGAATAGATATGAAATGAAGTTCACCAGGCAAAATAGCTACACAAACGCGTGGAAGCCTAGAAATGATGGTCGATGAAGGCTCAGAGTTATACAAAATATACTATAGTAACTCACAAAGATACGAAATTAAAGTGCTTGGTGATTCAACCAACCATCTATTCTATATGAATGGCTACTTATAAATTGTGATTGAACCAACAAATAGGGGTAGAGAACCAACCATTGTGTGGAGACAGTAATGGAAATAAAACACGAAAGGGGGGTGAAAAGGCCCTAGACTTTAGACCACGCAGTTTTCTATAGTGAATATGTCATATATTGCCACGGGAGTATATGTAACAACTTTGACTTGTACATATATGTATATACTGGATATAAGTTTCCGGAGAACCAAAGAAACAATCCTGAAATTTTAGGATGCAAAAATGGGGCTTGAAGTACTATTGCCTCACGCCAGAGTGACACGATGTTCTTGATTTCTTCATGTCCATTTGCGATGGCATGTGGTGTCTCTTCTTGATCAAAGTTGTCTGACTCCCGAAGCATAAAATTGAGGTCTGCTTCAGTGAGTTCACCACGAGCCCTTCTTTCGAGTATTCTTTCTCTGCGTACGCCCTCTGGAACGCGCAGAACTACTTGGACCAGTCCGATACCCCACAATGCAGCTTTGCGTTTTACCTCAGCAAGAGGGACGCGACTTGTAAATGCAGGGAATGCCAATTGGCGTAGTTCCTCGAAGAGTTGTCAAGGATTAACCTTTGCAAAAAGGATTGAAACACCAATCATCATTGATGTCACCATTTGCTGGTCGGATATTCTCATGTTTGTCTGGCCAACCAACCACTACTAGCACATGGATCATATCCTCATCCCTTCTTTTTCCAGAGTGGTGGGTTTCATCCCGACTCTTGTTCGCCACGAGTCACTTTGCTGGCACCATCCCTTTGTTTCTGAGCCCTGTCCATTTTTTTCCTGGTTTCAGGTCATGTCTTGAGGGTTGCTTGGTCCAATCCCATTTTTCCTCTGATGGTCTCATCAAAGTGGTTTATTTTCAGTTTGGTATCATATTTTCGGCATATGGGTTTGTCTGAAAATAATGTACCCCTAAATCCTATGGTGAATCACTATTATCCCTATCAAAATCACCATCTTTGGGGTATACCCCATTTCCAGACACACCAATAACAACTAAAACCTGCCCAGCAACCCATCACCAAGCAGAATAGGCACCTTCAGCAACGTTTCACCATCCACACGAATCTGGATGAAGTCGCTGTCCCACTCCAGTTGCCAAGTGTGGTAATACCTTAGACCATGGCTGGGATATAACTGGGATATAGCTGATCAGGATATAGCCAAAGCAAATCATGGGGGTATTTCGATAATGAATACACCTACGGATATATATTATATATCACTAGCTCATTTGATATGATGGCTGGTTGCTGGCAGTGCAAAATTATTTTTGGTGATCCCCACTTCATTCCATGAGCGATTCAGGCATGAATGAATCGCTGTGTAGGTGAAAAATTGAGAGAAATGGCCTGTTGATAATGTACAACATTCACTCATCCAGTTTTGTTTAAAGTTCTTTGGGGTACATCACTATTTCCCCACCATCCGCGTACGTATCTTTTTTGAAGTGCGTTTCCAGAGAAAATCCATGGACCAGGAATTCGCCATGTCCTACTGGGATGAATTACTGTTGGAGTTCCAGTTGTTATCCTGGTATTATGAATAGTTCTTATATAATATTATAATATATATACATAAATACATAAAACTATATAAAACTAATGGATAATCTCTCGTGTTCAGTTGTCTTATGGAACACCTTTTTAAAAATTGAACAAGGCCTTTTGGTGGATCTTTCTTGGGGTTTCAATCACTCGCAGCTGTTTTTCAATACCAGGAACATCTGAACTCACATCCTTCATTTGTGACATGGCCGCGAGAAATCCACTAAAAATCCACATTTCCGGATGATTTCTATTGATTTACCCTCTGGTAAACTAACAGTTTGCTATTGAAAATGGCAATTTTTAATGGATGTTCCCTTTTAATATGGTGATTTCCCATAGTTATGTAAACGTTTACCAGAGGGTAGCTATTTGGAATGGGGATATTTTCATGGCTGAATTCGCAGAGGCTTTGCCAGTTGACCCAGTGCTGCCGTCGAGGTTCTTTTCCCAGTCTCGGTCCAACATTCGAGCGCCTGGCCGAATTTTAACGGGAATTCTCTGGAAGACCATAGCTTTTCAAAATCATCGCCATTTGAGTTAGTTCAATTATCCAATCTTTACAAAAATGTACCCCTGATAGATAAACATTCACGTGATATCCACTACTCTTGGATATGATGCCCTTGGATATGTCATGGCTTTTTACTGATTCCAATGACCATCCAATTTAACTTAAATCGTCAACATGTGAGTTAGTTGTCTATTGTCCTCTTCTTTTTGCCATACAGATATGTGTATATATATATAGTTATACATAACAGGTGTATCTGTCTGAATTATACAAGTATTACATGCAATGATTTTGGATATGAATCTATGTTTGATGTGTTTCATAGCTCCGTTGGATGGCGCCTGCGTGTTGGATGGCGCTGCTCGGCAGCCCCGATTCTCCAGCATGAGTCACCTGGTTCCGTGGCAGATCATTTTAAGTGGATCTGTGAACCCCCCCAATATGGCTTTATTCCATGTGAAATATGGTAATTTGGCAGATGATTATTTTTTATTGTTATTATTGTTATTATTACTATTTTCACTATTATTGTTATTATCGTTGTTATTATTATTATCATTATCATTATTATTATTGTTGTATATTGTTATTCTCATTGACTATTATTATTGTTATCATTATTTGTATATGTATCTATAAATGGTGGATGCTTCTATGGATTCTCCGTGTCTGAACAATATGATAACTATCTGGAGGGTATATCGAAAAGATGTTGATACCATAGCTGGGGATAAGAAACATCAAACATGGGAATAGTTGAAGGGAAAATCTACAGGAAACCATTGACTTTCCCATGAAATATAGGGGGTTCCTGTAAATTTTCCCATTAACCAATCCAATGAAACATGGGAATAGTTCACCAAAAATTTGGGGATTTCACCAGCAGAATGGGGCACTACTGCAGAATGGGGAAATCTCAGGTTATGTCAATCCCGCATTTTGCTAAATCCCTGGGCTGCTGATCATTGGGGGGTTATATGATGTTATATGTCATTTTCGTAGTAGATAACATCGTTATTTGGTGGGGTGCCCCCTAATTGTGACAATATGAATCAGGTTCCATTAAACCACGGTTGACATTCTGGTTTAGTCATAGCATATCGAACAACCCAGGACATACAAGCGCATATCGTCACAGACAGTATTCCTCCATGAGTCTCTATCATAAGCACATATGAAGTGGAGAATATATTTGATTGAACAACGACACAAGTACACATGCATTCATATACATATACATTACCAATCTTAGATACCCTGCAAAAAGAAAGTTAGCTGGTAAGTAGAGATTGCTATTTATAATATGGTATAATGATTAAAGGATTAAACTACACATCTAAGGTTGAGCCTGTGCATTATGAGGCGCGAAGCTGACATAAGCTGACGAATTTTTGATTGACGCAACACCTCAGTTTTGGGGTACCGCCCTGTTCTTTACTCATCAAACTTGCTCAAAACCTGACATTTTATTCCCCCTAAGCTGCAAGTTACCTGTCAGGTCGCCTCAAAATCAGGCTCAGTAAAGCAAGTTGGTCCTAAATAGCTTCTGTTACCCATCGAAAATTCACCTAATCTGTACCGCGATTTATGTCGAACCTTTAAAAGCATTGGAGAGGCCTTTATTAAAATAACACGGAGACTCGCCGTGGTCCAAGTCTCTCAACAGGCCGGAGCAGAACTGTTCCCTGTCGCTTCCAAGTGACACTGGCTTTCAACATGTGTTGAAAGGCATCTAAGATGTCGATTTGGCCGTTCTTCGGCCAGGGCACAAAGTCGAAGTCGCCTGTCGGATGAGCGACAGCGGCGGTTGAGTCGAGGGGGTAAGATGGGAACTGGCACGTTTGCCGCGAAAAAAACACTGACTTTCAATAAGGAATGTTAGGTACATTCGATGTTACGTGGCATATTGTGTATACAGCAACTGTTGAAGAAGCGGATATGTTGGATACTTTAAGTTTAAATAGCGTATTAGCTGGTCCATCCAAGGAATCTTACCCAGAAATTCCATCCAGTTTCCCCTGGGCTGATGGTGGATTCTCATTAGGGTAGGTAGAAGTCGTTCGACTTCTGATTACTATCTAATGTGAAAAGCCTGAGAAGAAAATCCAAAACTGAGTTCAGCATCTGTGGGGTAGAAGAAAAATACCACCAAAAAGGCTTCATGACAAAAAGGGCTTACGGAATTCCTTGGACCGCCAAAGTTGGGATGGTTACCATTTATGGTAGACTTATCACTTATAGTAAATCTATGGCAAAAGCATCCATTCTCTGGGTCTGCCTCATTAATTCGTTCCAAGCATCTGGCTGAGGCTGCTTACCACATTATCCAAGTATCAACGCTAATCTTAGATGCCCTGAACAAAACTATAGGATTATACGTTTGACTGGATTAACATTTCCCTCCACAACCAGTCAATTTATCCAGTAAATCCTTCCAGAAAATAGTTGGCTACATCAGACATACCATCAAACCAACATAGACCCACTAACATTTCAATCCCAAGAATACCCCATGTTTAGATATTTTCAGGTTGGAAAGTTGTCTTCCAATCCCGGACTCATGGCAGGGACGATTTCGTTTTTGGGCGATGATATATACCGAACTGGTATATCCTATGACTTGCATTGAATGATTCCATCAAATTAGCCTGTACTTGCTCGTTCCTTCTCCTTTTTGGTTGGTTAAGCCCCCTGTCTTTTGTTGCTTAAATCACGTTGAACCCCCTCAAAATTCCTTTTGGTCGGTTAAATCCCCTGTTTTGGTTGGTCAAATCATATTAAATTCCCCATCTTTCACTGGTTCAATCCACATTTTTTTGGTTCAGGAGTCCCGGACTCCGAAAAACTCCGGCGCCTATAGCCCACCAACTTGACCAGGCGCCTGCGACTTGTCTGAGAATGGTGGGTATGGGATAACTCTGGGATAGTTAAAACACCCTCTGGTGAACTAACAGTTTGCTATTGAAAATAGCCATTTATAGTTGATTTTCCCATTAAAAATGGTGATTTTCCATAGTTATGATAGTAAAATGGTGATTTTCCATAGTTATGATAGTTTACCAGAGGGTAATTGGTGCTTCATGGTGATTGATGTGGTAGGTACTTGTTCTCACTGAAATTGGTAGTGACCACATCATACCTCAGTATCCCCAGTTATATTCTCAGTCATATATGTGGGTTGTAAACCACTTACTAATGCGGCAAACCCAATAATAAACCATCCCCTATTGGGGTTTGTGGCATGCGGTATACCTCATTGATCTGACTAGAACTTGTCTTTTAGGTGATTACGATCTATTATACATTAAATCGGGCAATCTCGTTACCATCTAAAAATATGATTGAGAATATCATCACCCATCCAACCCACGAATTCCAATGATTTCTTATGATTCTTATGTTTTCCCCCTATCAAAAATTGCCATGCTTGTGGCTCATCTTTCTTCCCACTTTTAGACCCACGCAACATGCCCAGTTCCACCCCATCCCCACCTGGTCGCGTGTCAATCTTCGCGCGCAGCTCGAAAAGGCCATAAGAAAACTCCTGGTGCCAGGTGTTGGGTTTCTGGTATCTGGACCCCAGAAAAAGTTTCCGAACGGGTCAACATATCAAAGATCTGGAAAACCACCATGACTGTAGATCATTTTCCCATTGAAACCTCCATTTATAGGGGATTTTCCAACCGGGAAACCATGGTTTTTCCACATCTGCGGTCAGTTGATCCCAGGGGAGCAGTTATGCACTGCCCAAAAGGTGGGCGAATCCTCCCAACCAACAGGGGTTTTGAACACTGGTCCCGCAAACAATCAGCTGATACGTTTGTTACCGTTATATAGATTGTTGACCATTACCCTCTGGCAATTTAACATAGCCATGGAACATTGCCATTTAGTTCCATGATTTACCTTTTAAAATGTGTGATTTTCAATCGCTAACAAATTACCAGAGTGTCAAATGATCCCATTATGTCCAGGTATTCCTCTTATATCCGAATTGAATCCCTGAGTAAGAACTACATCCAGGTATTGTATATCCCAATCAATGATATTAGTAAGATAAATCAAGTATTGGAATTCAAATAAGTGCGGAGAAATTATCCAGGCATTGTATGCCCTCTTCGGGGTTCAACAAAGGTTCATCCGTTGATGAACCATTTATTAACCAATTTATAAATGTATATCTGATATGAAACTGTTAATATATTTCCATATATTTCCATATATTTCCTACTGTATGATTGGATTATTCATCATTGCCAACCATCCCTATATAAATGTCCAATTAATGATGAATAATTACTGTATTAAGTATTGTTAATTACTGTATTAAGTATTGTCCAATAAACTATGATCCATGATTGATTACTGTATTAAGTATTGTTAATGGTTGGATACATCATTAATCATTCATCAACCAACCATCTCCATGATATCCTCATAGTATCCACATGATGTCCCATTAATTTAGTGATCATTTAGCATGATTACTGAATATGAATCACTAGTCAACCAAATATTGATTGTAATCATTAGTTGCCATATTATCATATATGTCCTATATAATCCAGCATATGTATATGATATGTATACTTGGATGATTCATTAACCAACAATACCAATGTATTAACCAATACTGTATATTAATATTAATTTGTATATATCAACACCATCAACCAACATCAACCACCCATCTGCCCATTCGAAGCCGCGCCTTCTTCCCTTTGGTCATCAACGAGGCGCTGGTGAACTCCGCCGACTGCGAACAGTCGCAGGCCGGCGCCGACTCGCCACTGTCGTCCTGCCTCGGAAGCCACGGAACTGGTGGGTTTTGAGGTGGTTTTTACATGTTTTTACCGTACAAAAGTGGGTTTTTACCATGGGTATGGATCAAAATTAAAGACCTGGGGGACCACAGATTTAAGTCTATGTTAGTATGAACCATCCAATTATTGGGGTACCCAATTTTGACCCATACCCACATGTTTTTACCATGGGAAATGGGCAAATTGACCCTGGAATCCATGGGTTTGTAGAAATTAGATGTGGAAAAATCGACACCAGGCTTGTGATTCGCGTGGTTCCGAGGTGGAACTTCAGATGTGATCAGTTTGTGCACAAGCTGAAACTGGCTTTGCTCTCGACTGACGATTCAGAGATCGCAAATGAACATGCCCGCTTATGGGTAATATTGCTAATTTTGCACTTTTGGCTGCTGAAATCCCTAACTCTTGCTGTTTCACTTTCAATTCTTCCGGTTTGCAACAAGATGTGTTTTTTGTTTGATGAAATGCCCCATGTTTCTGGGCACTGTAAGTTATCGTGATTCACCAGCCTGGAATAAGATCATTTTGGGATTATTTCCCTTACTATAATCGCTATATTTATTGTGAAGTCGTAGTGAGGTTGCATGATATATCCATAAAACAGATTTAAATCTTTGGTTGTGAATCTTCCATATTCACTGGCTCCATCCCTGGGGTTAAATCCCTCAATGTGGTTTATCAAAATGTGATGATTCCATATTTCCATGATAAAACAAAGCATACCCTCTGGAAATCAAACATGGCTTGCTGGAAAATCATCCATCTATATAGATGGATGATAATAATCCCATTAAGACCTCTATATATTTAGTTTGGGGAGTTCCCAGCCATGTTTGATGACTCCGGAGGGTCTCCACACCGTCATCTTGCTGCCAAAACACCGCACCAGGTCGCAGGGGTTGTAATACTGAAAGTATGGCGGCGCACAAACGCCACCTCGGTAGTTCACACATTGCCGCATGGAAATATGTTGGATTTTGGCGGTTTGGTCAAGTCGAATTTAGAATGCATATGTTTTTTCCATGTGTTTACCCATGGTCTAGGGGAAAACTCAATTGTTTGAAGGAAAATCATGGGAATTAAGTGGATGAGGAAGCCCATTCTGATGGGTTGATCATGACAATCAGGAGGAGAAGAAGACTGGGACTAGGTAAGGGACTATTGCTTTATAAACCCATTAACTATAGGAAATTGATATGGACCACCCACCATGTGCGGATCATGTTCCTGGGCTTCCCCATGTCTTCCAAATCAAACTGTTCATTTACTGGAGGCTAAACCCCAATGGTGTTGCCTTAAATCCATCTGTTTGCTGGTTAACTCTCAAATTTCACTGCTCTAAACATGCCACATTGGTTGATTTAATCCACCATTGGTTGCTTGTTGAATCCCCATGTTGAATCAGCTTAAATCAGCAATTTTGCCGGTGAAATCACCATTTCTCATCCGTCCACATGGCACCCAAGTCCATCCGCATCCGAAGGCACAGGTCTTATTGTCCAAAGGCTGCTCTTTGTCTTCCCAGCCCACCACGCGGCACTGCGAGCCCTCAGCGCTCGCGGACAATTCGACGTGGCTCCGCGGACGCGGGACCCCGGGGTGGTTGGGAAATGGAGCTTAGACCATGGGAAAATAAGATCATGGGAAAAGCATCAATATCATGGGGACATGCTGGTGAGTGGCATACTGGTATAATCGCATATTTGGGATACCCCCAACTTATCAACTTTTGGCTATCTTTATGGGTATCTAACGTGGGATATAGTGCAAATGCAACCAACAGCATGATGATGTAGTGAGTACAAAAGAACACTATGATAGTTGGGTATGTCTGAAAATGGGGTTAACCATGGTGAACCCCATAAATTGCCACTTCAATAGGGAACATGAGAATCCTTGCTGGATTTTGGAGTTGTCCATTTTTTTTCAGATAGACCCAGCATGTAAGAGAGCTATGGAAAACGGCCCAGTTATAAATGATTTACCTATTAAAAATGCTGATTTTCCAGTTGGCAAACTGTTAGTCATTACCAGAGGGTATCCAAGAATTGTCAGGCACATCACCTTGACTATTTCCGGGGATCATAGGATGATCATCTTCCAGTTGAAGAGGATTGAAACTTCTACCCTGGGGTAACTTCGCATATGTCATCCTGAAGTGGATAGAATATGGAATTTTCAAACGTATTCCCATTTGGGGGTTTCCTAAAATGGGGGTACCCAAAAATGGATGGTTTATAATGGAAAATCCTATTTGAATGGATGATTTGGGGGTACCTCTATTTTAGGAAACCTCCATTTTAGTGTTTTTTCTTGATTCGTATTCTATCTACCCCAGGATGATTATATATGGGAATCCCTTGGTTTGCCCTACCATCATTCATAGGTTGTATCTCATACATACCTTTTTTTTTGGTGGTCATGTGTTAAACTGGTAAACCAAATACAAGCATATGCCACCTGTATCTCGACTATATGACCATCAAATATCTTAGCTACGTCAACTGAATATCAACTATATTCCGTGACCATTTGTGGACTATATCAACCAGGTATCTTCCCCATTTTTGGTGGTTACAAGTTAAAACCTTCGTTTTGCTGGTTCCATCTCAATTTTTGTTCGTTCAACCCCAATTTTTGCTGGCAATGTCCCCATGTCGGGATGTTTAAAAGTCTCAGTTTCCAAGTCACTAGTCCAATTTGATGCTTTACATTATAATCACTGTTGGTCAATGTAAGGTCACAGAAAAATGAAAAATGTATATACAGTAGTATAAAGAATACCTTTTCACTGATTTCAACTGGTCATTGGCTATAGCAAAAGCCTCTGTTTTTGATGCCCAACCCCGATGCCACACGCGCCTCGGGTTTCTCCCAGGACTGACGTTCTCTTCGGGCCGTGATGATCAGTTCCCCGTTGCGACCTCGGCCCCGTAGAGCATCTGGAGATGATACGTTTGGTGATGTAAACTAGTAATGTGGGTAAAACAATAATAAACCATCCATTTTGGAATGGTTTATACCACCTATCTATGGTGATTTAGGGGATGGTTTATTATTGTTTTACCATCCCCTTGCCAGTTCACCCCCCCGACCTGGGTGCTCTAATTTTATAGCAGACCCAGTGTATAATTTGGGGAGGCCCCTCAATGGCCATCTACAAAATTNTGGGTGCTCTAATTTTATAGCAGACCCAGTGTATAATTTGGGGAGGCCCCTCAATGGCCATCTACAAAATTGAAGCCTTAGCACGCACATACATAATCAACCCTATAAAATTGGAGCCTACCAGTAACCCATCGATATCACAAAGTCCAAAAACANAGCACCCAGGTCATATGAAAAGGTGAATGAGTTCCATATTGATCTCTATAAAATTGGAGCCAACCAAAATGGTCTAATCATGGCCATGTTTTTAAGCTGAAATTTGGTGTCTCAAGTGGTTTTTTTGGGGCCCCTTTGTTTTNGAATTGGCAGGAAGAGATGTTCTAAGCATTTAGAAGCAAGATCTAAGAAGTCATCCAATCCCCCCACTATAAAATCAGAGACCTGACCTCCCACACCAAGTGAAACCCTATAAAATTGGCAACCTGCCGCATGCCAAGGAAGGGAAGCCCGACGACACTGCAGAGCCTGCTGCTTCTGCTGCTGAGGCTGCTTTTACAGTGCCNCATGCCAAGGAAGGGAAGCCCGACGACACTGCAGAGCCTGCTGCTTCTGCTGCTGAGGCTGCTTTTACAGTGCCTTTGCACGCCTTTGCCTTGTGGGAGCCTTTTTTATCCTTTTTTCATTTCACATATCAGTTGACTTTTCTTTATGACTTGATGATGTTTGATGATCGATTTGTGATGGTTTGTTGGGGTTGGATGGGGTTGGATGGGGTTGGTGGGGCTGGGTGCAAATGAAGGACATTTGACCAAGAAAAATCGATGAACATTGAATCAAGATAGAATTCATTGCGTTGAGATCAGTTGAGAATAGCCAGAAAATCGATGCACACACCCCTATAAAATCAGGGACCTGACCTCCCACGCCAAATGAGACCCTATACAATTGGCAACCCGCTGCATGCCAAGGAAGAGAAGCTCGACGACACTGCAGNAGAGCCTGCTGCTTCTGCTGCTGAGGCTGCTTTTACAGTGCCTTTGCACGCCTTTGCCTTGTGGGAGTCTTTTTTATCCTTTTTTCATTTCACATATTAGTTGACTTTTTTATGGCTTGGTGATGTTTGATGATCGATTTGTGATGGTTTGTTGGGGTTGGATGGGGTTGGATGGGGCTGGGTGCAAATGAAAGACATTTGCCCAAGAAAAATCGATGA
>BGPT01000413.1:228983-286402 GCA_003297045.1 Symbiodinium sp. clade C Y103
GATGAGCCATCTGCGGTTGAGGCTGAGCCTCCCACGGTGCGGGCCCCTTTTGAGGTTCCAGTTCCACCCATGGATGAAAGTGAATGGGATGAGAACTTGAGAAACTACACCAGGCGCTTCACAAGTGAAGACCGAAGAAGGTTGGCACTGGATGATGTGCCGTTGACCCTCAAGAGGAGGCACGAGGGAGTTGATGATGTGCAGGCGGATGCTGCCGTCAAAAGGCTGAGAGCCAACTTCTGTGCACAAGTGGCTGCGACCACGGTGTACGGCAGTCTTCAAAACGAATGGGTCTCAAGATATGAAGTGGACCTGCTGAGACAGCTGACAGGACTTCCAGTCACAGCAGCCAGGATCCATCGAGCTCCAAGGAAACGATTCCAGAGACCCCCAAAAATGATCAGCCGCTCACGCTTGAGCATTCTTATTGGGAAGAATCCTGAAGACACCTTCCTGGTGAATGAAACTGAGGATGAGGTCCAAAAGAATCCACGACGCCGATCCAGTTTTTGTTGGAAAGGCATGACCATCTTCTACAAAACCACCAAGGAGGATGAGACCGAGCCTTTGAGTCACTATGGGCCGAGGAGGTGAAGGACTTGCTCACTTCGGAAGCTCTGATCCTCAAGCTCAAGAAATGTGGCAAAGAGCTGGACCCAGCATTCTTCGATGCCAAAGAGCAAGCTGCCTTTGACATCTCTGACAGGAAGGAGTGGTCTGAATGGATCAAAAATGGCGTGGTCCAGCGTGTGCCACCTGACCAGGCAGCTCGTATCCCACGAGCATGCATTTTTCGAGCACGCTCCGGGTCAATAAGCAGTCTAACAAGCTGCTGCCACTTGTGGCGAAATCACGATTAATCGTGCCTGGCCACCTCGACCCGCAGTTGGGTGAGTTCAGAACGGACAGTCCAACGTGTCCGCAATTTGCAGTTCGAGCAGCGAAGGCGGTTGCATCCGCCCGAAACTGGAGTGGCACAACTTTTGATGTCACGACTGCATTTTTGTNGTCCAACGTGTCCGCAATTTGCAGTTCGAGCAGCGAAGGCGGTTGCATCCGCCCGAAACTGGAGTGGCACAACTTTTGATGTCACGACTGCATTTTTGTCTGGCAAGAGCTTGGAACGAAACGTATACATCCGAGCTCCTCGTGAAGGACTGCCGTCCGCGGAGGACTGGGACCCCATTTCCCCAGGTGAACTTCTCCAAATTTTGAAGTCGGCATATGGACTTACCGAAAGTCCTCGACTCTGGTACTTAGAGGCTCTGGACCGGGTCAAAAAGACCGATCTGCGAGAACTTGAGATCTGCAGATCTTGCTTCGTGGCTTGTGGCCAGGATGGTCGAAGCTATGCCATACTATGTTTGCACGTCGATGACGGGCTGTTGCTTGGANGATCTGCAGATCTTGCTTCGTGGCTTGTGGCCAGGATGGTCGAAGCTATGCCATACTATGTTTGCACGTCGATGACGGGCTGTTGCTTGGAGACCTCAGAGACAAGAGGGTCCGGGCTCTCAAACAACAAATAGATGGCATGTTCACCATCAAAGCCTGGAAAGAGCTCTCGGCAGATACTCCATTGCAGTTTTTGGGCGTGGATGTGACCCAGGATGCCCGCGGCATCTGCGACGATATGTCGCAATACATCCGACAGATCAAGATCGAGCCCTTGCAGGGGAATGGAGACCTCGGCCCAAGAGAGGTGACTTTGTATCGCCAGCTTGTCATGCGATTGCGCTGGCCGGCACAGCAGGTGATGCCTCACCTCCTCTACCAGGTGTCAAACTTGGCTCAGCGAGTCAACAAGGCGACCTATGCTGACTATCGAGAGGCTGTCAAACTGCACAGCCAATTTTTGGAGGAGGCTGCACAGGGCCGCGCCCAACTTGTGTATCCCAAGCTCAACGAGAAGGACAAGCTTTTCTACGTCAGCTTCTTCGATNCAACTTGGAGCTGTCCACTTTCTGACAACGGAGAAGGCTCGAACAGGACCAGCTCCAGCTGCTGTGATCGAGTTTACAACCAACAAAAGCAATCGGGTCTTGCGCAGCTCCATGTCAGCGGAAAGCTGTTCAATGAGTGGTTGTGTTGATCGTCATCTTTACGGACGACTGGTCGTTGACCGCTTGCTTTTTGGAAGTCGACCACTTGATGCAGACTGGAGGACGACTATGTCTCTGGATGGAGGCGTTGTCACTGACGCCAAAAGCTTGTATGACCATCTTGGAACTACAGGACAGTTACCAACCGAACGACAGACGATGCTCGACCTCATGGTGGCCCGACATCATCTTGAAAGTGGAGCATATCAACTTTTCNTACCAACCGAACGACAGACGATGCTCGACCTCATGGTGGCCCGACATCATCTTGAAAGTGGAGCATATCAACTTTTCTGGGTCCCGACCCATCGCCAATTCGCAGACAGCCTGACCAAAAGGATGATGTGCCTTTTGTGGCAGCATTTCTTCAAGGTGCCTTGCATATCCCTCCGTGAAACACCCGAGGAGAGGGCCCTTGAGGATCACCGTCGCAAGCTGCGGCAAGGCCAACGGCAGCGCCGGAAGGCCAAGATGAAGGGCTGCGCCCAAGTTCCGGCAGCGCCGGGGCGTAATTTACCAGCACACCAACACACTTTCCTTGCAATGTGAAAACCATGCATTGGTAGGTGTAAGCTTGGTGTGCGGTAGTTTGCACGTGTTCAGTTTGCAGTTTGCCGCACCGACTGCAGCTTGGACCAAGCGATTTCTGCGCTGAAAATAGCTGCTTTTGCCCCTTTTTGTTTTGAGTCCAATCGGCTACCTTTGCACTCCGCAGTAGGGATCATATCTGACCTCATGGAGGTCGTTCCCTTTTTTTTATACCCATCAATAACCCCAACTGCACCGGTGATACTGGCGCAAGACTTCTAAAAGAAATCATGGTTTGAAGGGTTTCAGTTTGACCCATCACCCCAGTGATTCATCATCATTTCAAAATCTGGGCACCGAAACTACACATGTTCCACGCCAAACTCCCAACATTGGCAATGAATTTCTCCAATTTTAAAGTCCAAGTTTCCATTTTCCCAGGTTACAATCAGGTCTTTGATCCTCAAATCATTGCATCCTATACTTACACCCCATTTTCCCATTTATTGGTCATTCCAAGCTTCGATGCGCGCCGGGAACCAGTTGGGCAGCCGCTGCGGGGGCATCACATTTGGCACATCGTAGCGGGACATCAGTATTGCGAGGCCTGCATGAGCTGTAACCGTCTGATTTTTGATGGGATAAAATTTGACATCTCTTCCCATGAACAGGCAGATGTCAAGAAATCGAACAGTGGTATGCTTGGGGCCTAGGGAAAAACAGTACTTAGGATAGCTATCTACGTTAGGATTTTGAGATGTTAGGATATCTACTAGTCACAAAAAAGGGATGGTAAGATATCTAAGAATGGTATTCTTGGGGTTTAACTCTCACAAATGGTGATTTGATGGGATATTAATGGGGATATGATTGTTTAATGGGAGATAATTCAACCACAATTTATTCTATAGTATGGGATTAAATAGTGATACCTTGATTGAATGGGTGATATATGGAATATCCGTTCCCGCATTCATATTAAAATCCCACCAGAAACCATGGCGGATGTAGGGGATGAAAGCAGTGTTTGAAACCATCATGGAGGTTTGTATTTTGTTGTTCCTAAATCCAAATCTGTGGGGAGCTTCCTGCAAATGTCCTAAAAAATGTGAATGATGGGCAACATTCGCTGTATGTAGAATGGATGTAGAATGGTATAAAGATCTGTTATAGTAAATCTACGGCTCGTGTTTGGTATGCGTTTGGCTTTCTCTCCTGCCAAAAATGGATCCAGGGGGTGCAACAACTTTCGGTTGGGTCATCGGTCATCAATTTTTTTGTAGAATAGGGTGACCCTGAATTTATAAGTTAATCATGGTTAACCATAATTTGTCCCATTAAAGTTGCCACTTGGGGGTACGCCCCATTTTCAGGTATAACTATAACCCATAGAAAATGAAAGCAGCTCGAGCGTTCAACTCTCATCCAGGGGTGCCACTTAGATTGACCCGGTGCAAACAATCCCCGGACTGCTCTTGATCTGTGGTTCATCACCCCAAAGTCAAAGCCATTTTGAAGTTCCTGCATCATTCCTGCAGAAAAAAAGTGGATGATGATGATCCAATGGATATCTCACATTTTGCCCATCACCAAAGGCGACAGGCCCAACCCTGATCCCAACACCATCCCCATCCTGAATGTAGATCACTGGCCGAAGCGGTTGGGGGCAAAGTTTCCAGAAAATTCTTCAGCTCTTGTTGAAGCCACTGACACTTTGGCCACTGTTCACCATAGCTGGGATTCCTTGCGTCTAAGGGTGGATCAAGGGTTGATCAAGGGATGATGGGCGGATAGCTGCAGGTCTAGAACATATCCCAATGAAACCATCCGGAAATAAATCACCAAAAATGGTATAGACCATCCCCAAATGGTAGCTTTACTACAGTAATGGGTTTACAACATTTTGTATCTTGAAACCCTAGAAAATTCGGCAGGGAAATGCATGTCAAAACCCCTGCTCGGAAGGTGCAGTTCTGGAATTATCCAAGGTGACACCGTGTGACTTACAAGTTCTCTGATGATTCTTGGAGAAAAAAACACACTGCCGAAAAACATTTTTAACATGAGATGAATTAATTATAGTTTTGATTTCCGGTAGCTATGCGAATGCCTCCCAAAAAAAACGGAAACCCTAAAACCGCCATCTGCAAAATCCAGCACCTTTTTTTGGACACACCTTGCTGCATCTTGCTGCGCTTCAAGACACGCAATCTCCGAAAGGCACGGAGCTTCCAGGGCCGCAGCGCCAGCGGCCTGCCGCGCCATCGGCCAGTTTGGAGGTGGCCATCGAAGATCTGCCGCAGCTGTGGCAGTGGAAATTTGGCCGTGCGGTCGTATTTCAACAAACCGTTCTTTTCATACTCAACGTCATAGAGCTGAGTGAAGCAATAGCCAGCATAGAGATCGTGTTTGTAGATCTCTGCTGTTAAGCCCTGGATTCGCAACAATGCTTCATCTGCCGTGGAAGGCAATTCGTAGCCTCTTTGGACATAGCCCGGCAAGAATTTCTCGCGATCGTTAAAGCCAAATGGCCCACCAGCATCAAATCCGACGCCTGCAAACTCCCCAACAAGCAATGGCTGACCTTGTCTCCCATCAAGGTACTTGGTGGGATCTGAGAGGATTTTCGACCACCTCTCAATCTTTTGTTCATAGTCATGAAAACTCCATAGGTCCGTAGAGACATGAATCCATCCAGAGGAGTCATGGATGGGCCTCCTTTGACCATCCATCCTTCTCACAAGCTGCACGGTCTGCTGCACGAAATCCTTGTGCTTCCGGATTTTGGCATCACTTTCTTCAGCAGAGTAGCGTCTCTTAAACCCTCCTCCAGGCCCATAGTGTCTATCCCAGCCGTTTTTTGGGCCAAACTCATTGAAGATGCCCCACACCAAGATGGATGGATGATTCTGCAACTGTCTCACCAGTGTTGCCCATTCCTTCATGATGTAGCTTTGATATGCTTCTGAGACCTCCCAGCGGTTGGACAAGCCACCATTCCAATCCGGATACCTCAGATTTGATTAAGAAGGTTAAAGATCTATAGAACATATTCATAGAATATTGAAAGATATGAACATACTGTAACATACTCCCCGTTTCTTAGTGAATTCTCCAGTTTTGGTGGGTCAATGGAACAGAAGGATAAAACATGATAAAACCAGAACTAAATCATCAGCAAATCCAGGATACTCGCAGAAAACGAGGAAGCCCAGTTCATCTGCATGTGCAAAGTACAGCGGTTCGAAGACTTTTTGATGGAGTCGGGCACCATTAAAGCCCAGCTTTTTCGCAAGCACAATGTCTTGTCGCAAATGATCAGAAGTAGGGGCTGTCCACAAGCCATCCTTGATTTTTCTAAGCCAAACAAATTTGATGGATATTGTCAATATAACGTTATAGTATATAGAACTTGATTTTGGTGCAAATTCTATTGGTAGATTTCCCATTTCCAGTGGATTAACCAACGGGAAATTTATGGGAAAATCAAGAACCCCCTCAGCCCTCAGCAAAATCCAGGCATCGGGGTAGTAACCTTGATCCAAGACCAGCCGTAAGAAAGTGGGAGTTCCATTGAGGCAGACCTGGTCTCCATGGCAAGTGACGCTCCTCAAGGCAGCATAGGACGTGACCTTGTCCACCACTTCCCCTGCTTGGTTGCGTAGATGTAGCTTGAGACCATACAAATGCGGAGTTTCTGGGCACCAAAGTTTCGTGGCTTTCTGGGGCACCAACAGTTGCAGCATCGAGTCGTTTTTTCCACCGTTGAGAGATTTGGAGCTGTGAGCGATCGGATCCCTGCAACTTCGATCTGTGAAGAGAGTAGCTTCCAGTTTGAAAGGTTCCCCAACTGCTGTGGCTAGTTCCGCCTGCACCTCCAAATGCGGAGAATGATCCAGTTTTGCAACAATCTGCAAACCAGCCAGGTGTTGTTGCGAACGGGCCTCCAACCACACAGTTTGCCAAATACCAGTGATGTTTGAATAAAGAGTGGCGATATTCCCTTTGCCCTTGTAGATCCCTGGCCTGCAGAGCTGCTTTCCAACAGGCTTGTCCAAACTCGAGGCATCAGTGCATTTGATGTTGATCTTTACTTCTCCAACGCCATGCTCAGTTCTGGCTAGTGCCGAGGTAATGTTCAGGCTGAATGGTGTGTTGCCACCCAGGTGGGTTCCACACAATTTGCCATTCACCAAAACCTCTGCATAGGAGTCACATGCGCCCACATGGAGCCAGACATCCGACTTCGACCACTCCGGCGAGGCAGGCAGCAGCACGGATCTGGCATACCATAAGGCTTTTCTCTTTGGAAGTCCCGGAGCTAGTGGAGGCCCATGCAATCCCAGGTGCATCTTCCGCTCCGCTGGCAGTTGATCCAATGCACCTGAAAGAGGTGATTGTAAGCAGAATGGCACTTGAAGAGTGCCTTCCCAACGTAGAGGCAGACGCAGCTTCTCAGGACATATGGCGAATTGCCAGGGACCATTGAGGTTCATCCACGTCTCCCGCTGGAACAAAGGATTCGGGTGCTCTGAACGGGCCATGGCATCGCCAAAAGTGGGATGGAGATCCGGGATTTTTTGGATGTCATGCTACACCACTGACATGTCCTATAGACTTATAAAACCTGTGAATTTGCATCTAATATAATATATACATAATTATCATGAATGTGCGTATGTATATGTTATGAAATAAATGCGAAAGACTTGTCAGTTCCAATGATGGATTGGATTCCAAACCCCTTGCAATAGTTTCTGAACACAAAATCAAGCTTGAAGACCCACAGCAACTGGAAATGCGAAATCAACTCATCTGAACTACATCCCAAAAACATTCTGAAGTGGTACATAATACCCATGCGCCTGCAAACTTCAGAAAAAGTGAGAGATGGCCGTCTCACATAGGGACGGAGAATAAATCTTAAATACATAAACCATCTGCAACCAGCATACTTCGTCAAGATCTGAAGCCTTTCGCAGGGAAAGCTCCTGTTTCCAGCCACTAAAGACTGGTTTCCCTGGTGCCAATGGCTAGCTACTGTGATAATCCCAGCAGCTTTGGAGCAGGAAATCTGTGCTGGTTGAAGCCACAGCTGGCGTTTCATACGTCTCATTTATAGCCACTATCGAACTCTAGAGCCACCAATTCCCCATCTCTCCCTATTTTCCGTCCATTACCTTCCAGTACACTTTCATAGCATTGACATAACTATGGAAAATGGCCCAGTTACTGATTTTACCCATAAACAATGGGGATTTTCCATATCTACAGTAATTTATTCTTCATGACCGCCCCCATAAACATGGCCCATGTGTAGCTGATTTTCCCATTGAAACCTCCATTGAAAGGGGATTTCCAATTGCTACATGTTCAAAATCAAGCAGTTTGCAATGGAAAATAGTTTCATTTAATTCAAAAATGCTTTGCCCCAAAAAAATAGTGATTTTCCATAGCAAACTGTCAGTTTACCAGAGTTTACCTCTAGAAAATCCCGATTTCTGCCCAGCAACTCATTGGAAATAACGAAGATGCCATGCTTCCAGACGCGTCCACCGGAGGTCCAGTGGCAAGTTTCGGGAGTCGCCAACTCCTCTCCAGGCGCTCTCCAAACGTAATGCAGCTCTGGTGACTCCTACTGGCAGGGAAAAACCATGGGGAAAACCCATGAAAGACTGACTGCAAAGAGGATGGTTTCTGGATGTTTGGGGATTTTGTTTGGCTTTGAAACCTTATGAAACCTTGGATGGCACACTAGCTGTAAAAAAGACGGTTTCAAGTCACCGTTTCAGGACAAAGTTGCTGAGTTCTCCATGCCTGGAACGGGTGACTGAGCAACTGAAACATGTCCCAAAAATATGGGGTGCAACTCAGAGGCCATTTGTATCCATTTGTAAGTTACGTGCATTTCAGCTGGGAGTGATTTTGATTGATTTTCTGAATGAATTGTGTGGAAGTGTGTCAAATTGTGCTTCTCTACAAGGGCCCTGGCTGTTTTTTCCCTTTGAAAGTGATGACTTCACAAAGTACAAAGGTTATCCCCATGAGCTAAGCAAACAATTTTCAACCTTCTGGTGAGATGGTGTCGGAAAACATAATATGGCACAAGTCATCAAACCCCCGCACCCAACAGTGGGAAACACTGCTGAAAAACACTGATAACAGTGGATAACAGTTCAAAAACAGCAAGCATCGCAGATTCAAAACAAAACCATACAAAGTCACCGCCCATGTTCATCGCAAGATATCTTAAGCCTCATCCCCAATCATCTCAATCCATCTCAGTCCTGAAAGATATTTCCCACCACAACATGGAAGGGATCCAGTTTCTTATCCTTGATGAATTGCTCCAGCCCAGCAGACTCGGCTTCATCAGCCCAATGGTTGGCGAGGGATTCGACCAGATGACCTCTGGAGGTCCTCTCCTGCTGCGGCCATTTCACAGTGGTACGGCAGTTGGTCAATGCACATAGCGTTCCTTTGGAAGCCTCAGGGGAATGAGAGGTGGCCTAGGTGGTGGTGAATGGTGATGAGGTGGCAGGTTCAATGCTTTATGATGTTCAACCACTTGAAAGACTTTTTCCGCGCCATGGAATCAAAGGCAAAATGCTGAAAGGACATGGTTTTTTAAGCTAAATCTGAGGTAATTTTCGAAAGTGACTGGTGGAAAAGTTGCATGTACACACATGCCGAGAAAGTGAATGGATTAATGGCGTGGCTTCTCTAAATTGGCACGAATACTAAACTTGATGATTTTGACGAACGTGTATACATGAACGCTACCTCAACAGTGGATGAAATCATCCCAGTTACACATAGTTCTACCATGTTTCTACCCTGTAACTGGACCGAAGTGAAATCAATGCCCCAATTTTTTCAAATGCTAAGCCATGGAAAACATCCTTTTTTATGGCAACATTCAATTTATTAGCATTTGGTGGTTTCCTAAAATAGGGGTACCCCCAAATCATCCATTTTAATAGGATTTTCCGTTATAAATCATCAATTTTTGGGTACCCCCATTTTAGGAAACCCCTATTTAGCATTTAAAATAGAACCACTGTAAGACCCGGTGAAGGCATCCAACAACCTCAGACTTTCCCCAGCACGTCGACTCACCTGCAATGCTAGGACTGTCCCACCCGCCAGCGCATCGCGACCACAGAGGAGGCCCCCGCTTTCAAAACGATCCTCCAGAGAGGGGCGCCCGCGTTGCCTCAGGTCTGTTGATCTTCTGTTGATCCCACTCAGTTGCTATTCAACTGTTTTTTTACATCACTGTTGATAACGTCAACCCTGGAGTAGTAGAAACCACCATTATGTGATATTATGTGCAGGGTTCAGGATGAATTTCGTGATATTTCATGGTAGTCCCTTTTATGGGAACCCTGCCAATTTGTAAATTAGGTTTCTGCTGATCCTGGAGTGATTCTTAAACGATGTTGTGTCATATGCTTCCCCCTAGTTGGTATCCAACTTGACAATGATAATGGCCCCTTTTGCTGGGATAAATATGGCCCTTTTACTGGGATCAATATGATGTTTTACACTTTACCCATCATATCCGGCACGCATTAATAAGTGTATATCTACCTACCATCCACTTTTTGTTTTGCGAGTCCCGTCCCCGGATCACATCAACCCCCGAGTCTTCGGACCTTTATAGGCACAATTAGAACACCTTCCACTACATTTTTTTGGGGGGAATATGATGGACTAATGATGGACTATACTTGATATTCAATCAGACCAGAAAAAGATAAAAACACAATTTCCCCTATTTTCATGAGGCGCAGTCGGCATCCCGATCGCCTTTATCCAAGGGACTCGTCTCGATTGTGCGCGCAAATGAAGGGAAAGCGCGGATGGCAGTGTAGGGCAACGACCAGGATACACATCGAGATGGCTAGGTAGTCTATATTTAGTGGCAACCCCTAAAATAAAATCATATGCTGAAAAAGATGTAAGTTGTGGTAGATCATTGTATTGCAAATACCCTTCTACTTAGTATTCTATCTTTCTGGGTGTCACTAGGAAAAATCAATAGGCATACATCCAAGAAACACACCCCAAATAGGGACGGTTTATCCTATTTCAATTCTTTAGTGCACTGGTCTTCATAGCTCTTGAAATATCTGAGAACCCAAGGACCAACGCCAGATTAAGTCCCAACAAACTTGGCTGTGCCAGGATCGGGCTGTCCTGCTATGTCATGCAAACTGTTGCAAAAGAAGCACAAAAAATAGTTGAATATAGATACATCATCACATATCCTTCATGATCATACCTGGACCTATGTATAGCCTATATCTATATCTATATCTATATATATATATATCCGCATACGCAAGCAGTACCATACTGCAGTCATAAACACTATCATACCCTTGTTCAATCTTGTCCCCACAGTTCGTCTGCATAGTTTGTATGGTTGATCATCATCTTGAGCCTTGAGCGCTTCAAAGCATAAATTTCATTGGGCAGTCTACATCCGTAGCAGGGCAGCTAACCGCCTGGAAACAAACACAAAAACGCCCAAAACTTGAATTTGGAAGATGACTTTGTGATTGAACATTTACAATTGTTTGGTATTTCATGTGAGTTTTAAGGATATGGAAGCGAACATAGCCAAGAGAATATCACCCACAAGCAAAACATACCAAAACATACTAAAACAACGCAAAAGGTTTTGTATGAACAGCTACCAAAGGTCCAGTCCATTTCCTCGGCTCTGTAAACCTCACTTGCTATTAGGATGAATGAAGGGAAAATCTGCAAGAAACCATGAGTCTTCCCATAAAAAAGGAGGGTTTCCTGCAATTTTTCCTGAAACCACTCTAATGAACCCGTTATCACCTGTCAGCCATGTCGTCCCACCTGTTGCCAGTGTCGTTGCTGGATCGATTTCTTGGATAACTCCATGAGCAAAGGAAGTACCTGCGGGCCAACCCTTGGACACATCCCAAAGTTTGACAAAAACTAGGGGGGAAAAATTACCATCTGGTTATTTAACACAGCCATGGAAAATCCACTATAAATGGATGTTTTGATGGGAAAATCATCCAAAATTATCCATTTTCCATGGCTATGTTAAATAACCAGAGGGTATGCACGCAACCCGATCAGCCCCAGCAAACAATTGGCTTCACTGGGTGAGACACCATGCGTTCAATTCGTTAGCCCACTATAGCATTGAAAGATTAACCTACCAAACCCAAGATTGACCTTACTCTAGGCCCCAAAAAATGTTGCTACTGTCACATGGGGGTGAAAATATTGGAGTATCAAAACTTGCTGGTCTCCATACAAACAAATCTCCGACAAAACCCGGTGTCTGAACAGATTCTTCCAAAAAATGAAGTACAAACATGCCAAAACTAGTTGAAGAACATAAACCGCAAGGTATGATTTGTTCAGATCAACCTGAATATAAACTATTTAAAATAAATAAATAAACTTTGCACAGCTGTCGCGGCTAGCGCCTGCTGAAAATCCTCAATTTCCTTCTTGAGCTCGTGATACGCGGGCCTCAGGGATCACCCAATTTGTCCCAATGACTTGTTGTCATTTTCCCCATGACAATTCAAGCTTGGCGTATCTCCCTCTCTCTCTCTCTCTCTCTTTCTCTCGTTCAGCCACAAGTTTGGGGCATACTACACCAGATTTTTGCACATCTAGTGACGTACATATATCAAAATGACCGCAATTTCAAGCCCCTGACATGTCAATGGGAAGAATCCAAGAGGAAAATCATCGGAACATGGAGGCGCATCATCCATTCCACAAGCCAGTACTTTAGGATAGTTCCTGTATGCTGCATTTTTCTCCAGAATGGTGGGTATTTTGTTCTCTCTCTGACCGTTATTCCAATTTGATCCCTACTGGGATGTTCTTCCCACTGAGCAACCTTACCATCAGCATGGGGACCGGTGGTCCCAGTGGGATGGATCTGGAGATTACAATATGGGTGTCTGAAAATGGGATATACCACCATTTTAAGCCTATTTTCATCGGGAAAATGATGATAATCCAATGGATTTAGGGGTACACTATTTTCAGACAAAGCCACATCATACAATGTCATACGATACCTATCAGGCAATCAGAGTGCTCTTGGGTGCCCGGACCATTCTCGCAACTGGGGTGGCATCTTCTTACAGCGCATCCTCAAATCCGTTTTCTGTACAAAACTGTCCAAAATCTGGCCGCAGCTGGTCGATTTCGGCTTGTCACATCTGCGGAAAAAATATCATCCGAGGTACAAGGCCTTTGTGTCAGCTTACCCTCTGGTAAACTAAAATAACTATGGAAAATCACAATTTTTCATTGGAAAATCCACTATAAATTGCAATTTTCAATGCCATGTTAAATTACCAGAGGGTAAATGACACATCGATCTCTGACTCTGTCAAGGCCACTGGGGCCCAGGCGCAAATTGATCTGCCTACGCCGGGTAGGCTGGAGGCTTGTTGTTTGCTGAAGCGGATGTTTCAACGGGTCAAATTTGACACAGCAGCAACGAAGAATGAACTGGATTCAAATGGCTTGAAATGGTAAGGGATCCCCAAAGTCGACAAAAATCGGAGAAAAAAAGTGGTGGAATCCTCAGATTTCTGGCTGAGTTGCAGATTTCGTCCCATCATCTCCCGCCCTCGATGCCCGGAATGGCTGGGGCCTCCTTTTTCATGCTTTCCATTTGGGCTGGCACCTGGGGTCCAGATTGGGTGAAGATTTTTGCTCAGTGACTCAGCGGTTCGCGGTGGTTTCCAGTGGTTTCAGACGGTGTCTTAGATCCCAAACATGTGCAGAAAGCACTGGGGTGGAATTTCTCTCTCTCTCTCTCTCTCTGGGATATTCATTTCCAGAGGTTCGAGCTGAAGTACAACTTGTATCAACTTGTCTTGACTCCCCATCCATGTGATTCTAAAAGTCTTTAAGTCCCACGCTGAGCAACAAGCAACTATTGAGATACTCCAATCCAATTTCCATCATTCCAGTGACGCAGCCTGAGGTCATTTTTTCCTTTGTATCCCATGATGTCCCTCCAGCATTCTTGTTGCTTAAAGCAGTGAAATCCCTTTTTTCCACGCATTTTTCGGAGCTAAATCACTGACATCCGCGTTTTCTCATCACCAAAACCTCCAAAAAGCACCACCAAAACACGACACGACCTCTGGGAGACCCTCACATCCACCCAGAGGTAGTCTTTCCACCGGCCGATCGTTTCTAGGACCTTGCGTATCTCCAATTTTCTTCATGTTTTCTTATTCTAATGGAATTTAACATGATTTTAATGGTTGCGATTAAGAATCTGAATGGGTCTTAATTGGAGGTAATGGTTTTTTTAATGGTGATTCATAGGGACTGAATTAGCGAACATGGGGAAATTGATGGGATTCAATGGGATTACAATGGGACATATTAAGATATATCCTCTGCTTATGCCATGGCCCGTTAATAAACATGATAATTTATCTATTGAAAATTATGATTATCCATAGTCATGTCAAATTACCAGAGGGTAAGGGCAAGTGGTAAAGAAAAAGTCAAGATGGAATGATATGGAATGTTATGGAATGATCTGGGATCTGCAAACCAGAAAACCCATCTGTTTTCCAATCAACATATCATGTTTTTTCACGTGGTTTTCCGAGTTTCCTGCAAGCTGTTCCATTCAAATTTCACACGCACTAAAAAAAAAAAACTCCGCTGAGATTTGCTGAAGTGGCTCCGTATTCCCTATAGATGTCCCAGTATGTCCCAGTCCTGATGGCTTTCTCACTAGGAAGAAAATCACCAACTCGGCAAAGCCAGGTAGTTTAGCAATGGAAAATCCAGCGTTCGATGATTTTCCCAGCTCTAAACCTCCACGGATAGTTCGGATTGCCCTCTGGTCAAATAACATAGACCATGGAAATCACCGATTTTCTAGTGGAAACTCATCTTCCAAGCCCTATTCTGGCAGGTTCTATGTGAATTTCCTGCAGTACAAAAATCCCTCATCAAATCCAACTCATTCCAACTCTTCATCTTCAGCCGCAGGCCCCATGGACTGAGGATAGCAACAGCCGTGTACAACCCATAGAGCTGGCTGAGATAGTCTAACTCCTGCACCCGCGAAATTTCGCTGCCACAAGCACTGGAAATTCACTGGAAATCATCTAGAAGTGGTGAAACGTTGGGTCTAAACGAGGTTACAACCTCGAACAAAAATGATATGTTGTGTTGATGATGGGGTGATTGAAGGGAAATCATTTCAGAAACCAGTTTGTTTTCACCTCCACATGTGGAGGAGTTCCTCTGAACTTTCTCTCCATCAAATTCTGGAAAAAGGGTGTGTGTGTGTGTCCAAGTTGGACACCCCAAAAACGGGATGGTGTGAAAAATCTCGAAATCTGTGATCTCCCGGGTTTTAGATCTTGACCCGCGTCCAACTCATGTTTGCAGGTATAATTTTACATGGTTCAGGGCCAAATTCTGCCCTTGAAATCTACCCTCTGGTAAATCATAGCTATTGAAAATGTCCATTTATAGTATACTTTCCCATTAAAAATGGTGATTTTCCATAGTTATGTTAGTTTACCGGAGGGTATGTTTGGTGAGAAAAAAGTTGGTTTCTCGGCAGCTTTTCCATTCCACCGAGCCTTTCCGTGGGAATAGGCATCAAGTCAGGGGGATCGGCAAAATGGGCTAGAGCTTGCATTTCAACCAAGCATTCATGGCCCCAATGATACAATCAACCAACAAAAAATTGAAAAGTGAAATCCCGCTAAAATCGTGGTAAAAAGTATGTTCGATCTTTTTTTTTGGGGTTGTTATAAGTTCCATCATGCTCCTGAATTTGGATAATATTTTGCAAACACCAGAAGGCCTTGTTTTTCATCACCATCATCGGCAAGGTGAGAGGTGAGACTCCCCTAGTGGCCCTAGTTACAAGTCGGTTCATAAACCCCATTAACATCCACTAACTATAGTCTTTATTTTATATAGTTACCCTCTGGTAAACTAACATAACTATGGAAAATCACCATGTTTAATGGGAAAATCCACTATAAATGGCAATTTTCAATAGCTATGTTAGTTTACCAGGGGGTATATATCATGTTGTATTCCCCATCGACCATAGACTTCGCCAAGTCATGTGCGTCAACTGAGCCTTTTTTTACGGCCAAAAAAATGGCCACACCTGGCCACACCCAATAACACCAAATCATGGGGACCCCAATAATCGAAACAAAATCAGAGTTAATGCTAGTAAAGCATAGTAAAGCAAGGTCATAAACCAGCCACATTTTGATGGTTTACATTGGTTTATACCACCCATAAAAATTGATACTGGTGAATTTGAGGGCAGATCCGAAAAAATATTTTTACCCAACCGGACCTGCGCCCCGGGAGAGCCTTCTCAGTTTGATCCAGTTGGGTATAGGTCTGATGAGGCAAGCCGAACAAGTCTTCACCTCAGCTGGGGCTGAGATTGAACAGTATCCACTGCTGAGGGTCATCAAAAACATCCACAAACATCCAAAAACATCCAAAAATCTTAGATACCCCAAAAATATCTATGCTGAGTCAGGTTTTGTCAGTATAGACGGTATAGATCTAAATGGGCTCCCCAACCCAGCCCAAAGATCTGCCGTTTGCGGTCGTGCACCTGGAGAAGATGCCCCTCCAACAAACTGACGGAGGCGGCACCGTCAAGATTGGTGCGGGTCCTGGTTTCGACAACCTTTTGACAGTTGTTTATTGTTTTCTTTGGAGAGGGTGGGGCAATATTTCCGCTGAATTCTTGGGATATGATTCATATATATTCAAATTAATGGTAAATCCAAAGATCATTTGTTGGTCTCAACTGTTACGACCTACCTCGATTTTCACAGCTCATCCTACCACACCAGAGATGGATGAGAGAAAAGATCAGTGGCAAGGTGCAGCAAACATAGTCGCCAACACCGATCTTGGTGATGTTGCATGGCTAAATATAAGCTTAGCTATGCATGGGCTTCGCTATGAAATGATCAATGGTCGATTTCCATTGGCTTATCTTGGCTTCTTCGAGGGTAGCTGCATAGCTTTAATATTCTACGGTATGGTTCAGAGTTAAACGCCTAAATTGTAGTATAATAAATAAATGAATATAAATATAAATATAGGTATATATGGTATATATACATATCATAATAATACCTATTGTTGATACAGTAATTGAAAAAGTATGTTTTTATACTACGCAGCCAAATATGATGTAAAACACCTGCAGAAAAGCTTGGTGAACCGTAAAAATCGGCAGCTCACACGCCATGTTTCCCAACAAGTGCGCCTCATATTCCTCCTTGCACCGCCTGAGCGTGACCGACATCACCCGGACGCTTCCGTGGCGCTTAATGCTTCTCAACCCATCCCAGTTTTTTTCACATCCCACCCCAATTCCTCAAACTCTGGTGGAATGTGGAGTTCTTCACGGACCCCATCTATGGCGCTGATTTTGCCCGGCGACCCTCTGATGAAGCTGTCGTTGGACAACTGTGGGTTGTGTAAATCTGTGAGGTTTGTCCAAAAATATGGTGATTACCTCAAAAGTCCAAGGGTTTGATCATTCATATCATTATTTTCCGCATAAAGCGTGCCATTTCGGATCATTTTTAGGTATCATTTCTGAACAAACCCATGTGCCATGTGGCCACAACGGTGACCCTTGGAACCCTGGTAGCTCCAGCTGTACAGATCTAGCTCACAGTGAACAGTGGCATGAACCCCCTGTGAATGTAACAGTCAATTCAGGTAGCTTATAGTTGGCTTATAGTAACCCCAAAACCATACAAGAGTAGTACTATAAATCACTATGTTGGGTAGGATCTTTACGATTTTTATCGATTTTTACTGTTCTATCTTTTTAGGACTGTCATCATCATCCGTCGAGTTGTGAAGGGCCATTTTCAGCCCCCCAAAAAAAATGGAAGTTCCCAAAACAGATAAGGAGATTCCTGTCACTGCACATGTACTTCAAAATCTGCCAATAGATAAGATCGCGCCGATTGGATCCCAATGACACGGGAGTACCCGACGACATCCTGAAGTTCAACGCCCAAATATTGGGACAGTGATGGACAGTGCATTTGTTGTTCCCTCGAATTTCGTCAAAAGTGTGTTGTTTTGATGTTTTTTTCTTCTAGTTTCCACGTGAAGTTTCAGGGATGTCATCTCGCGCTAGGCTTCAGCTCCAACCTGTCCAGGTTTTGCACAGTCTCAAGTGCTGGTCACTGGTAGGGCAGCACCAATCTGCTCCGCAACCACCCTGGGTTTCTCAAAGAAACGACGTCGCAGAGTGGAGCGGAATGACACCTCCGAAGCCACGAAAGAACCGAGAGATTCCTGACATCAGCAGCTGGGTGGGGGAAAATGGGGGAAACTGGGGCAATCTTGGCCCCTTGGAAACCAATCTCAGATACCATGCCCAAAAAAAAACATATGAGATAGCCTTCAGTCATCAAACGTGGCTGGAAATACTCTTAGTTTAGATTTTCCTGGCTATAACTCTCCATTGATGAGATTTTCCAGCTAGCCACGTTTGATCACGTTTGATTACCCGAGCATAATTCGTCCATACCCTCTAACTTAAGATATTTATCTTTGGAGAGCTACCATTTTTGATAGGTACCTGTAAATCACCTATGTATGGCCATGACTTCCATGGCTACGTTTTAAATTTCCCATATTATCTCATTATTTCCCACTATAATCCCATTCAAATCCCATTAAAACCAAATTAAAATCCCATTAAGACCCCATTAAATTCAAGTTTTTTTTTTCTTTCTTTCTCTCTCTTTATCTCCAGCGCCATCTCTCAAGTTCAGCGAGTCTGAAGGCGCGCGTATAGATTCCAATTGATCCAAATCCCATTTATTGTCGTTGAAGCCTCAGATGGCACATAGCCATACATAGCCATACATTACCCTCTGGTAAACTAACATAGCTATGGAAAATCACCTTTTTTAATGGGAAAATCAACTATTTCTATGGCAATTTTCAATAGCAAACTGTTAGTTTACCATGAGGGTAATCACAACAGATTAAAGTTTTATAGTCCAAACCCGAGGTTCGAGACTGGCCAAGCTCCTCACTGAGGCATCTCCATCCTCCGTTTCCATTGGATCCGGCAGTTGCTTCACTTCTTCGCGGCACGGCAAGGCCATGAGAACCACACTCAGCAGCATGGAAGCTGCCCCCATCAGGGTCAAAATGTCCGGAACTTCGTGGAAGAAAACCACTTGAGACACATATCCTCACGTGGACTAGGTGACTCATGGTGACGATAGGTGTCTGGATTGAAGTTTTTGAAGGGCTATGATCTTTTTTTGTGGAAAATGGCCACCTGCTGGAATTATTTTGGAACCGTTTCATGTTGAACAACGTCATGTTTTTTACCGGTCAGACCTTTCGCTGCGATTGGAATGTTCTGACAATTGACAATCCCTCAAGGATAGATGTGTTTCTCTTAAACATGCAGATCCAGCCACCACGTTTTTTACTAGAGGGCAGTGGGGCATGAACCAGTATGGATCAAAATCATCTACGCCCAAAACTGGATTGTTTAATACTAACAACGACCAATTTTGTAATTAGTCCTCTTTACCCTCTGGCAATCAAACACGGCAATGGAAAATCCTCCATTTATCGTTGACTTTCCCATTAAAACCTCCATCTACAAGGAATTTTCAAGTGCCATGTTTACTTACCCTTCATGAACATGTTAGCCACAGCCATATCCCGAACCCTTGCCTGAAACCATACAAGAAGAAGTAATCACAGTGGCACTCACAGCAGCTGGACATTTGGTGCCCCCGGCAGCTGGCAAAGCAATGGATAGGGTGCTCAACAGCAACAGGATCAGTAGCAGACCAACTGCTTTCAAGGGTTCTGCCGCTACAGGCTGCCAAGTTGCCTTAGGTGGTAGAGTGGTAGCTTCAAACATCTTCAACCCTTCAAGTTGAATGATAGTATAGTCAGTTGGACTCGTCATCACAGGTCACAGGTCATAGGTTGGTGATAAGGTGGTACACCCACTAGTGAACCATCCACAGTTTTGCCAGAAATGGGTAGTAGTTCTTTTTCTGTCATCCCCAAATTGGAGGTTTACGGCATTACCACAATATATACAAAAACCATCCAAAACCGACCAGCCAGTTACGGTATGAACCATAGGAAGCAAAGGTGGCAGTAGGGACATGAAAACCGCCAGGAAGAGACTAAAGAAGGTCAAAACTGCCACTGAAATGTGCTGCGACTTCCGTGCGCAGATGAAGGACGCAGCTTGGAAAAAGCCGCTGAGTAAAGCCAGGATTGAGCCAAGATGGTTCTCATGACCATCTGATCCGAAAAGGAACTCCGGCTGCGAAATAAAGATGGCACCCACTGCAGACAGGAAAAGAGCTATGAAGTGCAGGTAGTTGATCGTCTCGCCCAGAAAAATGAGGCCAAAAAATGCTGCAGCGATGATATCCACACCTTAGAAAGGGCATGTGTATAACCGAACTGCGGTTTTAAGCCAAATCCAAAGATAAATAATGGGAAAGTGATACTGTATGTCAACTGTCTGTTGTGGACTTCAATCATGCGCAATTTCAAGCAAATTCGATGCATTACCCCTTTTCCATCATGTTGAATCTTAAGATAGTCAACTATATATATATATACATACATGGCATATGTGTATGTACTATTACTATGTATTGTGTATAGTCAATTATAGGTACTGCATTGTTGAAAGGCATATATAAATATCATAGACATATACACAAACGTTACACACATATGTTCTGCATTTGTATATCCATGTAGTCTATATCATTAAACAGAAATCATGTCACATCATCCCCCAGCTTCATGCTGTCACGAAGCTGGTGAGTGCAGCGACATCCCCCGGAGCCGCACCAATGATCACCGCCAGAATGGTGGAATGCCAATGCAAAGACTCCAATAACGACCGAGCGATGACCCACTTCATATCCTCTGATCTGTGGAAAATTGGCAAAATACTGCAAAACATCATCATATCCTTTGATGACACCATAATACAGATGGATGTTTCATGGGAAAATCGGCAGAAAAAACATGATTCTCACATGTTCTTACCTTCAAAAACAGGGGTGAAACCTCTAAACGTATCCTCTGACCACAGATCTATTCTGGATTAATTGGCAAAATTCGCAACCCCCCACAGCCAGTCTCTTCACTCAAAGGATTGATTCTTGGGAAAGATCCTAGACGGAAACGATGGTCTTACCATCAAATACAGGGGACGTTTGAACATGTTCCTTTCAACTAAGTGTAACATTCACATATGAATGGAGCATGCTACCCCAAGCAACATACATCAACATACAGCAATCTGAAGTAAATTTGATGTAGTGCATTACATCAGCACTGAAGACTGACATAAGCACAAGCTGGGCCCCGATATAGATGTTTCATCCCGGGTCCCAAAGCTGCAACTTGACCACTTTATTCATTTTTGAATTGGGAATACCATGATGATTCACCGCCTGATTGCGATGATTGGGGCATACAGTAATACAATGGTATACCATATTTGAAGAAATCATTCAAATTGATCTTCAGGAATCTTCCATAGGAGTGAAGTTCGGAAATTCAAATTGATACAGCCAAAATCATGGATCTTCAAAATGGTCAGAAACGGTCAAAGATGGGAGGAGGCAGTCTCACTCCCTCAACATCCCTCCCCCCAAATTCAACACAACACAAACCCTGCGGTATCCTTCACTTCCGGCCAGGCTGTTTTGGAGGCGTAGATGAAGATGAGACAGGCCACGGTGGCAACAAAACAGGTTCCGGAGACGAGATACCAGTAGGGCCATCCAGAGTCTTCAATCATTCCTGGGATCTGATCTGATCCGGGACATCAAGCGAACTTCAAACGTCAAAAGAAAAAGGAGGACAAGGATTCTCCATAGACTCCGCCCATCTTTTGGCTGGATCTCAAGCCAATCGGAAGGGGAACAACAAGAACTTCCCCCAGTTTTTTTCTGGAGTTCGCATCCCCCCCGAAAACAACAACAACACCTTCCGCAAAGCCAAGCTTCGACTGGTCACCATGTCAATGGTCACACAAAAGCCACTGGCAATCATCAGGAGGATGCCACACATCTCAGTGGACACCATCTGACCCTGGTCTCAAGATATCGCAAATCGCCAGATTGGGAGCTTGGGAGCCAAAAGCTGAACATGTGGACCAAACTCTTGTCGATCCAACTTGGATAGACTTAGACAATCTTAGAGAAGTTAGATCTATCTTTTAAATCATCTTCGATCACTTAGATAGACTTAGATCATCTTGGACCAATCTTTTTATGCATCATGAGTTGTGTGAGCCACATCCGTGTGAAGAGCCAGTTTTGCAGTGTACATGACGCGCAATCTGCCGTTGCCAATAGCTACCTTGGAGTCTGTCAAATGATAAGCTGTTCTGCACCGGGCATCAAATAGGATGCCAAGAAATTCCAGGGTGCTTGCAGAACGTTCAAAGATCAAAGCACCAGTTGCTAAGTGGTGGGTTCTCATTGTTTCCAGCCTAACATCTCAACATGCAACCCCAAATTCTTCCAATTGTGTCCACTGACAATTGCATAGTAAGACTCAGAAAAACTATTTTCTAGATCTCAAACCCTCTTTGAATGGCTGTGGATCTATTATGTACCTTCCTTCTGGGGCAGGAATTGTTGGCCCAAAACTCTGCCCATGTTGACCCTGTCATCCACTCAGTGCCACACTTCAGCCTTTCCACTGCCTCACCAAATGCAGCTGCATGCTATGAGTCATCCTTCCTGTCTTTGTATCACCGGAAACATCTCAACATGAAACCCACAACCACTTTTTTGGAAAAATGAGATCACTGGTGGGTGGTTTCCCCAAAAGTCATCTCAACCAATCATCCCAAGCATGGAAAAAAAACGTTTGAAACGACCAGGCAGTATCTTTCAAGCTCATCTCTTGGGAGGTCATCAAGTGACTCAAGTCATTCAAGCCCCTCATCCTCTAGAATCAGGATGAAACGAAAACATGGCATGAACTATGACTAAACCAAAAAAAAAAACTTTTGACCTTAGGTTGGCCATGATATTTCCCTCTTGTAAATGATGGTATGACCATCCCCAATTCTTTGACATCTCCTACTTGGCTAGGGGAACACCTGCTCTGCGCCTGTCGCGGACGAATGCCTTTCACCATTGGTCCGCGCCTTAGCGAAAAAGTTGGGGCTCGGCTAGAAGATTTTGAAGAAAACCCTTTGGAATCCCTTCCGGTTTCAATGAAAAAGAGCACCACTTCAACGCAAACTGGCTCTGAAATCACTTGAGACTGGTAGATCTGGTAGACTCTAAGTTGGCTTCACCGGAGTTGCATCGAAAATTGCAAAACCATCTAGGGAAAATGATATGATCAACCACTAGATTTTGGGATATATACTCTATTTTCAGACAAAACCCAGGTGGTTTCATCAAAATCTCCAGGTCTAGCCACTCTTCGTAGTCGCGGCGAAATTTCTCGACATCCCTCTTGAAGGAGTGCACAGTCCTGGGGATGGCACACCAGGCACCTTCCAAAAATGGGAAGGTAACTGGTGCCAACGAAATTCCAAGTTCTTGTTGCTGCAATCCTTTCATTGTTTGTATAAGTGGCGTGTTTCTAGGATGTCACATGGCCTGGTTCAAGCCAAAAGCAAACTAAATTGCTACACGGATATGGACTATGGGCCCAGATTGGATTTCAAAAAGCAGGATGGATAATTGATACCAAACATTACATTTTCTGGGTCCAAACATGACCCATACAGACATAAGTCTAAAATCATCAGTTCATTCAAGCAGCTATAGTTTCAATCTTTCATAAACCGTTCAAATACATCTCATGCGGCCTATGCACTTCAAATCAAAGATTCAAACCAGCCAACTGCCTGCGGAAATATCTTCCAAACATTACCCTAAACCAACATAGATGTGGAAAACCCATGGTTTCCCTTCTGGAAAATGATCCACAAACAGTGGCTTTTCCACATCTTTCGGTATGTTTACAGGGCCGACTAACCTGGAACCACCGGTGCTGGGGCCCCTTTGCTTGATCAAATTCCGCTTGAACCTTGGGACCCGGATCTTCCCGGCTTCCCAGGTGTTTTTCGGGGTCCGGTGCTGGTCAAGTTGTTCCAAAAACAACAATAAATGGATCAACCCTGGGGGGAACTTCCATGGCTTGGTTGATGGACTCCCTGATTTTTAACTCCAGGTCTTAAGAAATTCCTGCCGGATCAAGTCTGGAATTTCACCCACTCTTCGGGTCATATGGCAAAGCCAATCAACAAAACGATAGCACTGCCTCATGTACTCCAAGTTTGCCCAACTTGAGGTGAATGAAAAACGAAACTGAAAAAAATGCCAAAACTATGTTTTCCGTGTTGGGTCACTACAATAACCAGGATTGCATGTTTCGTGATATCCCGATTCTAATTATGAGTTTTCCACATAATCCCCAACCACTAAATCTACAATATCTATATACAACTATAATCAATTATGATCAACTATACATGCTTATCCTCATGCCATCGATTTCATCTTGGTTGTGCTATCCTGACTATTCCGGCAGCTTCCATTTTTTGCGCAGCACTACGAGCCGGGGATTGGCAAGGTAAACCCCAGGGACGAGTCAGGATGGTACAATGACGAAGACGCCTCAGCGAAGGCCGGTTTCGTCTCCAATTCTGGGAAACGACCAGTATCTAAATAGTAGCAATGATGGCAATAATAATAAGAATGATATTAGAAAACAAGAATATTAGCAATAATGGTTGTCTAATACATATAATATATATATATATATTATGTATACAATACCTTATTATCTTTTGTACTCGGTCCTGAAGGTACTAATCCTATGCCAAAAAAATCAACCAATGGTGAAGAAACATGAAGCAAGAACATCGTTGAAACTGCAACCTGTGGGCTGTTTGCCAATGACTACACTGATTTTGGGACGCAGTTCCCTGAATCCAAATTCCCATCATTACGGCGACGCCGCAGGTCGTTGGAAGCTCGAGATCAATGAAATGAAGTACTGTATAGGAAATCGTGATGGGATTTAATCGGATGTAATGAGGGAACATCGTCACAATGTTATTTGGTCGATGGGGATTCAAACATTTATGATAATCCTGATCATCCCCCATGTGTATCTATACCTATATTATATATGAAGTGCATTAGAACCCCCTGTAAGAATCAACCAGCTGCCGCTCTCTACTGCCCAAAAAAAGAACAACGATATAGTTATCTCGTATTGTGTTTAATCTAAGCTGGAGGCCATGTCGTTTTTTTGCACATCATGGAGCGTCCAACCGTAGCTGGCTGTGAGGCCTATTCTGCCAAGGTTCATTCATGGTCTCCAGCTGTTCTTTCAGCTTCTGAGACAGGACCTTTCCACAGGAAGAGTTTGGAGAAGTCATAATCCTATTCATTTGGGGATAGTAGTAGTGATGGGATGATGTTTTCCATGTGAAAAATGAACCCCCAAATGGTTGCTTAAGAGGACGGCCTTTCACTGGGTTTACCCAATTAATTTTGCATTCGGCTTCAGATGGTTTCAATGCTTCAAATTTAAATGGTCATTCGGTTGCGTGCTTCAATTGTTGGTAAATCCCCGATCTGTTAATGAGCATAACAAATCTCATACACTGATACTCACCATATCTTCCGCACAAGCATCATGAAATCACCTGAGCAGTGTTCAAAACCCTGTGTGGTCCCTTTTTTGTCCTGGTTGATTGAAAACAGGATTCCCTGTGCATGGAGTCTGATATTCCCCACAATATGGAAAGGTGAGTACAATCCCTGAACTAATCATCATGAACCAAACGGGCATAGTGTGACATTCCCCAATATAGTGGTTAGATGTGGTTTGATGTGGTATTCATAATTCCCACATGATACAATTATTAGTCAATTATATACAAATCATCCACCTTAAATGGGCTTTTCACACTGCTCAGCTGTCACTTCAGCCACTGTTTTCACCGAGGTACTGCCACCTCCGCTTGATAACCCGCAGCTTCGATCCTCAGGCGGTTTTAGGGGATGGTTTTTTCGCAGGGCCTTGTGAAATGGATCAACATATCTAAGATGATCTAGAAGCGGATAAACATGTATAAACATAGAAATGTAGTAGCGCCCAAAAGGATAGAAAATACATTTATCACAATTTTAGTGGGATTTTACTGTTCTATCATTTTGGGGCTTGCTAGATGCAATTTTCCCAGTCCTATCCATTTATAATGGAAACGGATGGGAAGAAGAAAAGAGCGGATGATTTTCACATTCCGGAATCTGGGTTCGTTTAGATTTGGAAGTGACAAAAGTTACAGGTCAGTGGACCTATCATGCAGGATTTGTTATTTCGATTTTGGCCCTGAGAGTCTCCAACCACTGGTTGAAACACTGCTATGTATGCAACCTAATGACCTAATGAGCCAATAAGCACACTCCCAAACCAGAAAGGATTATGCTTCCGTAAATTGCTTGGAAATATCTTGGAATCTCAAACAAAAAAAAACACGGGACCATGGGTCAGGAGTTTTAAAAATAGTTTTATGGTTTTGAGAGCCGGGATGTTTCCATGGTTTTCCATGGTTTTCCATGGTTTTTGCACGTAAAAACTCTGGATTTTCCCAACGGAACTCATGGTTTTCGCCCGAGGTGCTCCGCTTCCTCGTGGCGGATCCGCAGCGCCTCGCTGTCCGAGATCTGAAGCTCTTCGGATAAGCGCTGGAAGGTTTGCCTCGGTAATGGGAAGATGGGTATCTTATGATCCCATGGATTTGATCAATTTATGAAATGTTACCCTCTGGTTATGACTAACATAGCCATGGAAAATCCCCTATAAATGGAGGTTTCTAGCTGGGAAAATCATCCAAAATTGGCAATGTTCCATGGCTATGCTAAATAAACAGAGGGTACAGTAAATGTTATTCATGTGTTTCTTCTTGGTCATGAATTTCATCGTTAATGGCTATTGATTGTTCCTGATGGTTACTAAATAGGTAGGCTATATATTTGCTATGTACGACATAATGTTGGTAAAGCAATAGTAAAGTTCTAACATGGTTCCATTAAAGTTCTCATTTACTGGTTAGTTAATGGTTATTCAATGTTATTCAGTTATACGTTATAAATCAGAAATCCGATACAGATCGTGATATGAGAATTGTGGTTATTATTGTCCTAATACGAAAATAATTTCAACCAATCCACTGAGCAAACAATTTATGACAATTACGCTTCGCTACTCACACAAAATGAGAAGAAATCTGTTACATTACATAGAAGTTTGTAATAGTATATAATAGTTCATAGCTGGGAAAATCACACCACCAGGAAAAACAATTGATTCATTAAACATACTGTGACCAACCCATATTCAATAGTAAACTACCATTCCATTTGAGGTTTACTAATATTTATGGCGTGGTCCCATCAAAATTCCCTCAAATTTCCCTGATTTTCCCAGGATTTTCCCATCTTCCCAGGTCCTTTTTTCAGCCCTCCATCCACGAGCTATGCAGCTGCTTCCGCAGCTGCTGTCGCCTCCCTGGCGCCACCGCCCCCAGCGCCAGACGCAACGCAGCGCTTTGGCCGCGGCCGGCGACGCCCAGCGGCTTCAGCAGAACGTCGGAAAGGGCGGCGACCAGGGGAGGACTGACGCTGTTGCCAAACATCTTGTACAAGGCCCGGAACCTCTGGAAGATTTCAAGGGGATGTTGAAGTTGGGAAGATTTGGGAAGGGAGAATTGTTGGATGGATGTTATTTTGATGTTATATCTCTCGTTTTTTGAAGATCTGTGACAATGGGCTTTGAAATTGAATATTGACATCTGTGAAGTTGTGTTTCTATCAATTGCTTTTATGGCTGTTTGATTCGAATAGTTCAAAAGTGTTTTAATTGCTCTTGTGTCTCAATTATTTTTTTGACGATGGCAATGACGGCCGATTTATTGGAATATATTGAGCATGCAAGCACCAAAAGAATGGATTCAAACATGTTCATATTTATTCATATCATGTCTTGCGTTTTTTTTTTGGGTGCGCACTCCTTCGACTCATCTCAGGATAAAAAATGCAAAAGACTTGCCAAACAAAAACTGCCAAGGAAATCCAAGGAACCACATGCTGGGATTCTCTTTGGACCTCTCCGTCAACCGATAGCTATCGGGGAAACCCATCAACCTGGCACACTCCCGAGGCGTAAATCTCCTGGGATTTAGCGGTGCCTGCCTGGCTACGAGCTGAGAATTCCCCTTGCCCAAACTGGTGCCATAGTGCGACACCAAGGTGTTGCACAACTTATCTTCCCAGACCAAAGTGTCTGTCATCCCACCTCTCTTGGCCCATTTCTTGGAATCCTTCAAGCTCGTGAAATGCTCATCACTCAGGCCATAAATATCCTCCTCCATGTCCTCCATCCTGGGACTTGGTGAAGCAAGCTCAGGATTCCCCATTCCAAGTGGATTTACCATTGGGAAAATGCAAAAAGTTGGTTCTCCCCATTTCCCATTTAAGATGATATCCCACTATACCCCCATTACAAATCATTACAATGCATACATCCAACTCACCAAATCCAAGTCTTCATCATCCCCAATCATCTCACCATTATATCCCCATTATAGTTGGATGATTTTCCCAATACTTGGACCATTGTAGTAATCCACCATCTATCATTAAAACCTCCATCTAGTTGGGGGCTTAAATCACTGAACTCAACCAATCCAAGCGGTCCAAGCATCAACTCCTCCTCAGTTTCCAAGACATCGCGTGCCCTCAGGTGCAATGCCGGCACCCAAGGCCTCCGAAAGCCACCCGCACTAGTCCAGCTGCCACAGCCCTCCCGGAGGCCGAAGAAAAAGACCCGTTTCCGCGACTGGGCTGTGAGGTTTCGGGCGTTGAAGGTATGCACCTGCACCTCATAACCAGCCAACTGCAGCTCCTTCACATTGTGACATCAACCATTTCAGATCATTTCAGCCACGATAGATAAGGCCTAAATTTCAAGGCTATTAGTAAGGGGATATGCCCCCAAAATACCTGACATCTTGAGTGAAAATAGTTATGAATAAGAAAATGGATCAGTTGAAAGGAAAACCTATGGGAAAACATTGTTTTGCACCGGTAATTCTACGGGTTTCCTGCCACTGTTCCCATCATCCAATTCCAAACAAAAACTACCCTCTGGTAAACTAACAGTGTCCTATAGAAAATTGCCATTTATAGAGGATTTACCCATTAAAAATGGTGAGTTTCCATAGTTATGTTAGTTTACCAGAGGGTAATAGCTATGAACATGTCATGAACCCCTCATAACATCTGAGGGTTGAAGATGAGTTCATCCTTTGCGTATCGTCAATTTCTTGCGATGGATTTTGCTGTTTCTAAACAAAGATCCTCCATGTTTTTTCGCCTCTTGACGTCCTGTTTGATGGCCCCAATGGCCTTTCCATCATCACATTCCAACAGGCCCGGCACATTTTCCAAAAGGAAAGACCTGGCTTTGGACGCCTTCAACACCCGCACAATCTCGCGAAACAAAAGGCCGCGATCATCGTCAAAGGCAGGCTGCGTTCCAAGGGCCGAAAAGGGTTGACAAGGAAATCCCGCAACCAACATATCCACCTAGCTATGGGGCAAAATTCAATATATGTTTTGGCCAAAACAAAATGATACACTTCCGAGAAAGGCAAGGCAAACAGCAGCGCCCCCCAAATATGAGAGAATTCCATAATATCTTTAGCATTGAAAACTTAAAGAATCTGTGGTTTTCAGGGCAACACTTTGACCCATCTCCACCTCAGGGATTTCTGAATCCTTGACCTCTTGAATGTCTCCCACCACGGGCGGCGACTCTCCAAAGTTCAATGTGTAAACAGATCGGGTGAAGCGTTCGATTTCCGAGGCGAAGACACATTTTCCCCCAACAGCTTCCAGACCCACTCGAAAGCCACCAATTCCAGCAAAGAGCTCTGCAAATGTGAAGCTCTTTTCAATTGGTTCCGGAAAATATGGGATGGCCTTAGTCTCTTCCGCAATGTCCGGACTTTTTGCTGCACCATGACTTGGATGCCAATCTGTCCAAGCCTTGGCTTTCGAGGGCTGACTGGAGTTCTGAGGGATCAGCCAAGCTCTACCGGTCTTCAGCAACTGCTGAATTTCTTCCGGTAGACGTTTCTCAGCGCCAACGAGTAAGGGAATGAAGCGTAGGCCCTGAACCAGTGGAGGGAGAGGCATCATGGGGCTGGATGATACTGGATGATATTTGATAAAGACAAGTTCAAACCCATGTCGATGGATTGATTCCGGTGATGCGTTGGAAAAAACAACGGTTGTCTTTGCCACTAAACAATTTAAATAGAAAGGTATCCGTTGTAATGTTTGATATATGTTCACTTTAACCATTTCTAGGACACATGCGTTTTGGTGATGAAACCCCAGAGATTGGGCTGTAAGACTTTGGGGTCCGGTTGCGGTTGGTGAACATGGGAGTTCAAGTGTTTACATCATAATATATCTTTATGTACGTAAGTGATATCTATGACATGTAGTTGTATATTTAAAAACAATATATATATATATACATCGTCAAGATATGTGTCACTGAAGTTTTCAAACTCATCTCCCCATTGGTGGGCATGCCCCCCCATACCCGACTTCCACCTGATATTTCCCTTGTGCGATCTTTTCGATGGGAATTCCCCAGCGACCTTCCAAATGCCAACGCCGAGGGATGCAGTTGCCCTCCGCCAGAGCTAAGTAGCTGCTCTCCACCGACTGGGGGCCTTGGATCTGCACAAGGAACCCCACCAAATATTAGCCTCCTGGGAAACTAACATAGCCATGGAAAATGGCTCATTTTGGATGATTTTCCCATTAAAACCTCCATTTATAAGGGATTTTCCATGGCTATGTTAAACAACCAGAGGGTAATATGGTTTTTGAAATCAAAGCTATAGATCCCAAAAGTAATGTTAGTAAATGTATGTAAATGTTAGTAAAGCAATACACCACCGATACTTTGATGGTTTATACACGTTTACCCATTGATGGTAAAGATGCTGGATCCTATTGCTTTACTAACTTGAGCGGACTTCCCATTGGGGAAAATAAAATCTTCGACTTGGCAAATCGAAGGGGGCTCAACACCAGTCCTGCCTGTTGCAGCACTGCCGGGTTGCGTTGATTCCGGCGAGTGCAACCTATGTTGCGCAGCTGGCAGCCGCCGTTGCCCATGAAGGCTCTCAAGTGAACACAGGCCACAACTGGAAACAGAAGACATCGGCCGCGGCGCTGCCACATGACATGGTAAAGATGTAAAAATGATCAGATGATCAAGTTTCAACATCTTTCAACTGGGTGGTTTAAACAAACATCTGAACATATCTGAACCAAGCAAGCCCAAAAGCACCCTAAAGCCATCGTTCTGGGCATGAGATGGCATGATTTTTGCAGCCTTAGATTTTGCTCTCAGGTCAAGTGATTCATAGGTTGTTGGTATGCTTTGTCTCGTCAGAAGTCTGAATGCACACAGCTACAGCAAATCAGGGCAATGCTGCATGACATCTGTTTTTTCTTTGTAGCTCATTGATGCTTCGGGGATTCAAATCATATCAGAACTCAATGACCAATCAGCATGGGTCCCTTGATTGGTTTGCCATGCTTTGCCACTCCAACATCATGAAGACATATGAAGGCCATGTCTAAATTAAGATGCAGCAACTTCTACCCTCAATCGTTTGAATTGCTTTAAGAGGCGGCAGGAAAAATGAAACATTCCCCTTTTTCCTCAAAATGCAGATTAACAGATTGGAAATTACAAGAAATCACTCTCTAAAAATCCATACCTGATCAAATTTTGATCCATAAACCCTGCCCAAAGCGTCATTGTTCCAGTCTCCTAACTTCCATCACCTAACATATTCAACCCTCAAATGCTGATCAATTATCCCTGTCGGAACAGATGTGGATGGTTTCATCCAAAATAAGTTCATACCCAAACGGAGGAAACGACTGTTTTCCAATCAATGCTCTGGGGGGAGCACAGTAAATCTTCCTTTCATCGAATTCTGGGGTCGAACATCCAGAATTCACAGTTTCTTGGATTCAATTTTCTCATTATGTTACAGCATTGGGCAGCATTGGCAATGTTAAACACATATGAAAGCAGATATCCGATTGTATAATCGTAATATGATTAGAGGATTCCATTAATACCTGCTAAACCCCAAAAAGAAAACATATGTATAACAGTATGACCCAAATAAACCTATGATATTTGCTACAAATACCTACATGGTATATCCCGGTTATATAAACCAGTTACCATTGATGTCCACTATCAATCCCACCAATCCGTGATGTTCCACACTTAAACCAACTATTTAAAATGACTCCAAGATAGCAACATCCATTTCCCATTATTGTGCTTGTCTTGGGGCATAAATACCCACACAAAACGGGAACCTAATCATATCAAACCGAATCAAACCCATATCAATGGATTGGTTTCAACGAAGCGTTACAGGTTTACCGCCCGACTTGATGCGCATTTCACTGCTCCCAAGCCACAAGCTGGATTCCAACAGACTCCGCTTCTCTTCCAGCAGACGTCTTAACAGGTCCTCAGCTCTGTTAAGGGTGAGCCATCAGCAGGTCAACGTGGGAAGACAAACTTCAAAAAAATGGAGGAAAGAAGAACACGTGATGGAATAGTCTCTGCTTGGTTGGAATGACTGATTTTTTTCTCGCCAAACTGCTGGACGAAGTGTTTGGAATGTAATTTTGTTTTGTGGTGGAGAGCTTTGAAAACTGCCTGACCAGTGAGTTGTAAGTGCTGGTGACTAAAAGTCCTCCATAAATGTGGGTGTAGTAGGAAAATCATCTATGGGGTATATTTTCCAGCAAGTCATGTTTGAAGATCAATCCACTCAACGAGACGATTTTTTTAATGGAAAAACCTGCCAGCAGGCAACTCATCTTACTTTTCCATGTTTTTTTCATCCCAATATAAGGGTAAAAAAATTATCCATGTACAACATGGCAAAACCTCTATGTGTCCATAAACTCCCCTTCAAACTACTCTGGGACATTCTGGGACCCAGTTTTTCCTCTCGAAAAAAATCGCCCAGATTTCTCCGTCAACTTTGATTCAAGGCTCATCCTGCTTCTCGTGCTGTGTTCGAGGTGCCTGTGCCACGACAGCTGTTGACTCAGGTTGTGAGGGGCAACAAAACAGAGAGGTAACCGCAGAAAGAACGGAAATCACTACACTTCAGGCTTCGAGCGTTCTACCATGTTCTAGCAATTCAAACTATTGAATGGCTAACTAGATCAAGCATGATCAAGTGAGAAACTGGCAGTCGCTGTGGCATTTTGATTCTTGATGGTTGGCAAGCCCAATGCTCAAACATCCTCTTTGCCTTCTCCCATTTACTTCAGGATAGTGTCCGCCATCTCAAAATGGTGTTTGTCAAAGGTGCATTGCCATGGTTTACTCCATATTCTGACTGGCCCAAATGACAAATGATGATCGACAACCAGCAAGTGCCCAACTCCCCAAGATTGCTGTCGCCTTGAAGGGCACCAAAGCTCTATCCAAGGGGTCCTGGCATGGTAAAATGCTCAACGAAGGTTGATGCCATAGGATAGCTGACATGTGTTGTACAATGTGTTGTACAAAATGAAGGTTTTATAGATGATGATCCATGATTACCGGACATTTTTCTGGCAATCTGTATGCAAGGCCGTTCGATTTTTGGTCCTGAGATATTCCCATCCAAAACCTCAGTGTAACCCCATCCAAACATCTCAGAGACAGCAGCCGGTCATGCCTCGTATCCCGGGAAGGCATCTTGATGATACCACTGTCTCGAATCGAACTCCGAAGGCGGCCAGTTGGGCTGATGCACCTGACGGTGTTTTTTTGGCGTGTGGGGACCCCAAGAAATCAATTGTTCAAACAAGCATTCCCGCGCAAAAACCACATCAAGGCTTTATTTTGGGTGGTTCCCCAACTTTGTTGGAAACAAACAGCTCGTGTGAAAACACACAAGGCAACTGAACCAATATATTGGGTCAAAATGATGGTAAAATTTGCTATGGGGTTCAACATGATGGCCTAGACCCACAGAGTTGCTCAAACTATCCTAAACTGTTGGATGTGGTTGGCTTCCATCATTTCCATCATGATCAAAGCCTTGGGTCAAGCAGGAATACTAAGTACTCATGGCAGAACCATCACTTGGGTTTGCTCAAGGGGTCGCAAAACACACACACACAGATATATATATATATATAGTGTTTTATATGTGTATATATATATGTATATAATCCTGGTAGATTCCCCAAATTGTGGATGAATTCACCAATGGGAAAGTATACAAAATCATCTTATATCACCTTCAGCAAATCCAGGATCACCAGATCAGGGCGAGGTGCATCTAAATGCTCTGGCAACGCAAGGTCATTGCTCTGACCGTCCTTACTTGCAGCGCGTCCATGGGAGCGGGGTTCAGTTTTAGCCTTGTGAGCTCCTGCCTGTACTCCACGTCAGCAGCTGATTCCCTGTACATCATTCACATGCACCCTCCGGTAATCAAACGTGGCAATGGAAAATCCACCATTTATGGATGGTTTCCCATGTAGACCTCCATTTATAGGGGATTTCACATTGCCATGCTTGATTACCAGAGGGTATTGGGGATGAAGATTTTGATATATTTTCTTTACATTGGGATGTTTCGGCCAACACTGTCAAGTTTGGAAAAATTTAGGACATGTCAACCGCGGATGAATAAACCTTAAGTCTGTTCAATTGGGATAGTGAGCACCAAGGTTAATAGTATAATTGATCAATGATTGAAGGGTAACTCCTTAAATTACCCTGCAGAAATCAAACATGTCAATGGAACACCTCCCGTTTAGTTCGATGTTACCATTAAGATGTCCAGATAGTTCGGGGATTTCCCAGCCAGCCATGTTTGATGACCTTAGGCTATTACGAATAGCGATAAACTGCTGTCACAATTATGATACTGCAGATACTATTAAACAATCACTACTACTACTTGTTTGAATATATCATCCTAAAGGAGGAGCCAATTATATAATATGTATAGTCTTTAGGGTCACCCTACTCATATGTTTCAGCGTATCATCCCCATCCTCAACCACGGTTCTTTCTTGCTACATCCAGATTATATCAACATAATGAATAAAACCTCCATATGTAGTTCTAATGTTCATAAATACCATATTCATGTCCCATACATCTCCTATAAATCTCGCATCTTTGCGGATGAAATCCCCCAGTTTGTTGGTTAAATCACCATTTCCCCTAAGCTTGCACGGCTTGCGCCAAGACGCCGATGCTGACGTCAAAGAGTGGGCGCCATATTGGCCGAAGAGCCCCAAGGGCAAATCATCTCCAAGGTTGTCCTGAATTTTGCCAGAAACAGCTGATCTGGTTGCTATATTATACCTGGTTAAGATTGGGAGTTTTGTGGGGATTTCATGGGAATTGATTGGGATTTCATGAGGATTTAATGGGAATTACTGGGATTTTGTTTGGGGGATTTAATTGTGATCAAAGAGGAATTGAATGTGATTTGATACAATGTTATCTGGACTTATTGAAAGGAATCCCAAAAAATAATGATAGATGGGGGTTCCCAGTCTTTTAAGTTCATGGACCACTGCTTGAAATGGTGTTGACATCAAGAAAAGAAACTGGCGCTGGTGATCTTAAAACATGTGGCAATATGTAAGAGAGGGGACATGACTGAGGAGAAGGCGAAAAACACATGTTTAGAAATGTGGATGAAGTGATAAAGGTTTCTGTTCAACCTCAAGAAGGGATAGTTCCAACAAAATTGATTTGATGTATACAGGGCTATGAAAGAACAATGACGAGGAAATTGCACGATATAAATAAGCCAACCAACCAACAATGGTATTCTTCAATGGGCTATTAAAACCTCCGTTTAGTTCGGGGATTATATATGATTTCATGGCATTTCCCAGCCATCTTTGACTACCAAATGGAATACCATCCAGTAATCAAACGCGACAATGGGAAATGCCCTATAAACAGAAGTTGTAATTGGAAAATGATCTATAAATGGTTGATTTTCCATTGCCATGATCATGTTTGATCATGTTTGATTACCAGATGGAAATGGATGGAATACACAAACTGGATCACAGCAAGATCCATGCGGATTTCAACCAAAACCCAGGATGGTTTCCCCTTGTTATCAACCTGCAGGCTTTTAGAGGTCAAAAAAGTGGCTGCGAACTGTGGGATGGGCACAGTCACTGGGATGATCGTGAATACATTTTCGCTACTTTGCTCGATTTTGCTCGGGGATGCTTATGTTGATATGATGTTAGAAGGTTTTTCAAAATGTGTGAAACCCAAATGCTAAGAACCGACTAATCTCAGGCATCATCACCGCGTCACCAAATCTGCATCATCATCGGAAGCCCAATCATAATCTTAATTCGGAATCATAATCACAATCATTGAGTCCCAATAACCACCCTAAATGAGAATCAACTCACAAAAAAAACAGGCCTGAAAGAGGGGCACCGTGACTTTCCGCTTGTTGGGCCTCACAGAATGCATCCACTCAGCTCAATGGACGTGTTCACAGGGGTGACGTCTGTCCAAAAATGAAAAATGTATGACCCAAAATGACAAGTTTAGGGTTTTTTTCTGAGAAACAGTTGGATAAACTGGTGGCATGTTTTCCTATTTTCGGATAAAACCAACAGTGTTTCCCAAACCTGTTGAAGTCTGCGTGTTGCTTGTCGAATGGGTCTGGGTCAAAATTGAAAACCCAGGGATTTCCAGGGGACAGCGGATTTTTGGTCCGTTTTTCGCAGCACACCATTGCATTTTGGGATGTTATATCTTCTAATAGTGTGTTAAACAGTCTAAACATTTAGTATAAATCATTTTTTTTCAAAAACTATTCAGCTGAATCAGTTAACTTATGTTCACTTCATGTTTTTCAACTATGATGTGGTTGGCAAACACTTAGTACGTCTTTGGTTCCCAGGGAATATGGATACCCATAGCTCATCGCTCCATCCATTCACCACTGGTCAAGCAAGAGACTCATTGATGGTCATGGTCAGCAAATTGCCATTGACCCCGGCGTGGGGCCACATGGATCCATGATGGCCTCCAGAAACGCCGAGTTTTTTCCACTTGGTTGGTGGATGATTCCAAGATTTTGGGATCCAGCAAACGTATTGCCACATATTTCCAATAAATCACACTAGAATACACTAGATGGATTACATGATTGGAACAATGCCAGGACAAACCACATTAAACATTCACAAACAGTGTGGCCATGGACTCCTGGAAACCGTTTGCGCTGGTTTGCTTGAATTCCTACTTTTTTTGTGTCCTTTGATTCCGTCAATGCCACACCCAGCTGACCTTCTCTGTCTCCCAGGGCCAAAGGTGCATGAGATGGGGGCGTCGGACGAGACACGGCGCAAGGATTCCTTGGCAACACCCCGAAGAAATTTGTAGGAGTTGGACGCATTGGATGTGGCAAAATTGGAAATGGATATTTGGAAAAACTAGCTCACTCAAAATTAAGATCCTTCGATTCTTCCAGTCTTGAAGGAAGCGCCCCAAGTTATTTGGTGTTTGAGCAGCTAGGTTGGCACACAGGCGCCGCATCCGACAACAAATTACCGCCCACCAGCACGAACTCATCAGGCAAAAGACATGCGAAAACGGTTGGATACAAATCAGTATGAGCAAACTGGCGCATGTGGCATGAAAAAGCATCCATCTGGTTGCTGTTGGATAACCAAACTTTTTGGTGTTTTATGCCCGCATCAGCCTCGCAGCTCCCCAGCTGCAATGCGGAGCAATGGTGCCAAGCCACGGCAAAGTCAAGGATACAGCATCAGGCGTGGCAGGGCCCACTTCCCCAGCTCCATTGATGGCGGCAACCCTACAAAGGTAACCTGAGCAGCGTGCCGTCGCAAGGGGGCGCATGGGTCTTGAAGATGGGGTCGGGTGGCTCCTACATCCCCTACTTTTGTAAAAAATCCTGACTCAACATCGTGCAAATTTTGATGACATTGGGCGGCGCTGGCCCTTTTTGGCAGCGGAAAAGAACTTGCGCAGTAACCATCTGTCATCTCTCCTGCGCATGAGCGTGGGTGCGAAAGCAAAAAATCCCAATTCTTTCAGGCCGCGCTTCGCCGCAAAAGAACAGCAACGTTTGCAACCGATATCCTTTTCCCAGTGGCCTGTTCCGGTCGCTTCATAGATGCTACAAGCTCCTCTCATTCAGAAATCGATGTCGCAATAGGTGCATGAGAAAAAGAAACCAATAAATCTCAATAGGTAGATGATAAAAACTAACATCCCAAACTGGCGACGATTTTTCCCAAAAGGACAATAATGCATTTTGTTTGCCACTCATCGTTGCCTGCAGATCTTGTAACCATGCTGCTGGGGTCGAACCAAACTCAGGAACTCCTGTTTGAACACCAAGTGATTGCCCGTTTCAAAGGTCAATTTTGGATATCCTGCCTTTTCGCTGGTTGTCCTCTGGTAAATTCACATAGCAATGGACAATGACCATATGTCATAGGTGATCTATCGAACTAAATGGACCTACATACCAATCTATTTCAGGTTTCCGCATTTTCCAGAGGGTAGGAAACGTCCGCATTTATAGCCACTGATTAGTGACTAGTGAGCACCAAACTATCCAAATTATCATGCTTTCCCTGACGGAAAATAATGGCTAAAGATGCCCACTTCCCCAGGCAAATCCACAAAGAGATCCCTCAATAACACTCCACGCAGGAGTCCGCAGGAGCTCGAAAATCTTGAGCCATCTCACCTTCTGGTAATTAAACATGGTGTGCTGCAAACTCTACAATTTAAAGATGATGATCCCATTATTCTATAACGTCCATTTAGTTCACGGATGTCCCAGCTTTTCATGGTTGAGTACTAGATTGCCGGAGAAAAAAATCATCTTAGACATCGCAATCAGCAATTAGGTTCACTAAATATAAACCAGCAACTTTGAGGTTTTGTTGAGTCTCAATAAATGTTCGCCATTCCTTGGGCAATTGTAACTGCCCACACTCAAACCCAGGCATCTCCGTTTCATACATCTGCTGCTTTACCCTCTGGTAAACTAACATAACTATGGAAAATCACCATTTTTCATGGGAAAATCCACTATAAATGGCCATTTTCAACAGCTATGTTAGTTTACCAGAGGGTATCAGCCATTGGCCAAAATGGTCAGCCTACACGATGCTGACATCAATTCATCACATGGAGAACATGTCACCATCGGATGGTGGATTTCATCAGGACTCTTGGATTATTGTTGAAAATCCCTCAGGGGAACAGGAATGAAACAGTCCACACCAGTCGCTAGCATTCTGAAGCTTCATCCAAGGACAAGACTGGGGGATACCATGGGATGGCCAAATGATCCAAACGTATCTTCCAGAACGACTCATATGTACAAAAATGTAGCTCAAATTTGATCAGGCCAAAGTGAAGATCTACAGTGGCCAAGCCAACTGAACTGCCGTGTCATCGCCGGCGGAAAAAAAAAAAACAGCGAAACCATGAAATTCTGCGCGCACTGGCTCAACCCAAAATACTGTTCAAAAGGCCGGGTTTCTGATGGCTTGAAATTGTAAAATGACGAAGAAACAAAAATCTTCGATCCATGATCTTCAGCTTGGAACAAAATGGAACAAATGGACCCTCAACAGACAATCCTGTTGCGTGGACACAAAGGACAAAATCCCGTTGAAGTCATTGCTGACGTCAAAATCAGTTGCAGAAATATCCCCAACAACTCGAGTGGGGTCTTGAGACCAAGCGCGCATAAAAAAACCATCTGTGATCCACAGTGATAAGCCATTCCCAATTATCAATCAAGAAGGAAGGCATCATAGAACACACAAGAACCTGTTTTGTTCTTAATCCAATACAGAACGCTAATTGGGGATTGTTGATTATATGAACGTGTCTGAAAATAGGGTACCCCTAAATCCATTAGTTCATCATCTTCCCTATTCAAAATGTGATCATTTCGCCATAGTTTCGGGGGTAGAACATCTGGTAATTTAACATAGCTATTGAAAATGGCTTATGTGTAGTTGATTTTCCCCAAAAAAAATGTGATTTTCCATAGTTATGTAAACGTTTACCAGAGGGTACCTCATTTTCAGGTCCCCATCTTGTGAATGATCCAGGCACGTCCAATGGATGAATCGAGATCCTCCGTGTGGATCTCGGCCCGCTGAACACCTTGGAATTTGCGATCCGGGAACCATCCAAAAAATGACGAAAATTGCCTCTGGTAAATGAAAATAGCTATGGAAATCACCATGGTTAATAGGCAAATCAACTATAAATATGGGCTGTTTTCCACAGGCATGTTAGTTTAATAGAGGGTATTCCCTGTAGATTCCCCATTTCGAGTGGATGTCCCATTGGGAAGCTGCAACAAAAAGCACCAAGACTCAGCAGATCCAAGACACCACTGTTGTTGTGTTTCACATGACCCACCTCCAGCCAATCGCCTGCACCGGATCAAATGATATGACTGGTTGATGCTTGCAGCCCAAAATCTGAACGTGGGATCATGGTCCGATCATGGTTGCAAATGTGAAAATCAACAAACCACCACAAAGGATGCACCTTAACTTCCTTCATCTTCCTTCTATTTTTCTCCCCTTTGAGCCAAGTCTAATGTGCCACTTCAACTGCGTCTGGAGCAAGATGGCCATTCTTGGGAAATCAGCCTTGATCTGATCTACCATACTAGTGGAAACAATGATGCATCCATGGAGGTTAGTTGCAGGATCATCCCAGTTAATAACTGCTTAGATGTGGTTAGTGGGATTGTACCCCGGTTATAAATAGGATAATCCATTTGTTCGGGGACTCACAAACTAGGGTTACTAACCAGTTACGATTTCTGGGTCGATCCTCCAAGTAGGGAGGCCAGCTACTTCACCGCAATGGAAACCAACAAGGTCTCCGCTAATGATGGGCTCCCCTAGTAAGCCAACCAGTTTCACCAGTTAGAGACACTCATGGGTTCATACTTCCACCCCATGAATCTCCGAAAAATCCGATAACAACTAGTCAGTGACCTTGGTTTATTAGTCTCCGATAAATCCCATGACTGGCGCCACTCATCAGCTACAGGGTGATCTTCCAAACATTTGATGGTTCATCATTCCCCAACCTGCCACTTTTTGTGCCCCCCCATTTTCAGACCATAATTTCAACATATTTCAACATAATTGATGTCAACCCTAGATTAATAAGCTGGATGAAGCTGTATGAACAGCGGGGGTTTTCATTCAAAAGTCGCATATCGTCACCTTTTGAAGGCCACTGGCCCTCTAAAATTCATCCTTCAAAATTCACCAAAAAAAAGCATCCGGACTCCAACATTTCTGTCCCCATCCCACCCCCTGGGCACCCTCATCCGCATCCGTCGCCGAGAAGGGCCGCACCCAGACGCGATACGCCACCAACTCCGCTCCGCCGTCGTAGATGGGACTGTCCCACTCGACGGACAACACGGGACCCGCGCAGCCGGCCAAGCGTGGTGGGCCACAGCCGGCCGGAGCACAAGGGCCGGTCTTCACTTCCAGCTCTTCGGCTTCACCTTGAGTCGACAAAATCCGGTGGGATTTCTCCGTGTTTTGTGGGGTTTTATGCATTGGAATCCTGGTCAATGCCCTTTTGCTACTGGAAAAAAACATATTTCCAAGGCTGCGAAGTAATCACATCTTCCATTTTGGAGCAGTGAGCTGAGATGTCAGGGGCGCAGCAATGAAACGTGCTGGCTGGAAGTTGAAACGATGAGTTGTGATGTTTTTGGATGTTTCTAGTGGGTCCCTATTTGATAATTTGCAGGAAACGACTTCCAAACGACCTTGCAAAATCATGCCATTTGCGAACCAAGCGGCTCAACCCTACTTCATTCACTGCGCAAACCCGCAGCAAGTAGACGGTGTCAGGTTTCAAACCATGTATTTGAAAGCGCGTGCTGCGCGCGTCGACATCCCCTTCATGTTGCCAAGTGCTGTTCGGCGCCCGTTTCCCTCGGCCCAAGCACCGCGAATCGATGCGATATCCCTTGATGGGCACGACCCGGTCTTCATTGGACGCCATCCATGCCAAACTGACCGCATTCCCCGCAGCGGAGGCTGTTAGCTCGGAGACGGGTGAAGGGATGCGCGCGAAGGAAAACTCGCAGGTCAGGTAGGCCACGTCCTGCCCTTGTGCGTCAATCATTGGCCAAGTACAGGCGCGGCGGTGATACTTGGCATCGTTGATGGGAACAAAGGCACGGGCAAACAGCACTGGTGCTGAAGGTTTGCTGAAGAGACCGGGAGTTACCTGGGCGGGTACCAACAATGGCAAAATTCCGTGGTATCATTTTCAAAAAGAATCCAAATGAGAGATGACTCAAACAAAAGTTGCCAAACGATAGCTAAGTTGACTTACAACTTGGTTTAACGATGGGGGATACAACTATAGTTCGTGGGCTTTAAAAACCGACTTATATACAGTACAAATCAGTACAGTATCTGGGGTGGCCTCACCTTGTAGACTCAGATCTTGTATTGAATTTCAATCTCGATGGATCGCAGCTTCAAAGCCAGCGTCAAAACGCATGTTTTTTTTTTACCAAAAGGATTTTCATCACAATCTGGCATTGTTATGAACACATTGGTGATTTGAAGGGGGATGGGATTATATCTATGGTCTATGGTTAAAACTCATTTTCAGAAATCATTTTCCTATATAATATAAATCACTATATGTATCATGTTCCAATTTTCCACGATTCATCGATGATTTTCGGACTACATGTTTGATGACACCGGAGGGTATCAATCATGTATCCCCATGATATTGACATGTATAAATCACTACCAACAGTAGGGCTGTAAATGGGATGGGATATCATATCATTTCATTGATATCCCCATATCACTAACATTGTCCATGAATCTCTATGCAAAATGCAAATCAGTATGTGATACCAAAATCCCAATGATATGTTTAATCATATATAAACCACTAATCAGAATCGAATTCACCATAATTTTCCATAAATACCCTCTTGTAAACTAACATAACTATTGAAAATGACCAATTTATAGTTGAGTTACCCATTAAAAGTGGTGATGTTCCATAGTTTTGTAAACGTTTACCAGACCATGGAAAATTGTTAATTTTGGATGATTTTCTCATTCAAACCTCCATTTAGTTCGGGGATTTTCCATGGCTATGTCCATCAACCCCCATGCTATATCCATCAAGGCACCACCCAGGCATCCACCCGAAAGTACACCGGCCCCCCGGCCGCCGGCCCCGGCCCGGCGTCGCTCAACCGCACCGCCACGCGCGACTTGAAGCGACACTCCGTCAGTGCGCCGCTGGATGGAGCCGAAGCGGTCATGGCCTGCCACTTTCGAAAGGTAAATCATCATCTATAAATGGGTCATTTTCAACATCCATGTAGGTATACCCCAGGGTATTTATAATATACATGGGAGTTTAACCACATCAATGTAGTCATATTTTCTATTAACAATGGGAATATGTGATTAGTTTCCCATTGTTGCAGGAAGGGGCCCCCAAGATACCTAATCTAACACATAAGTCACTAACCCATGGTTTATGGTAGATAACTACCATCTGGTTTTTTTAACATAGCCATGGAAAATCCCCGAACTGTTTCTAGCTGGGAAAATCATCCAAAACTAGAAGGGTCAATGGCAGAAATAAGTTGATAGAAAGGATGAGAATGGGATTTCATGGAGTTTGAATGGGATCTTTTTGGGATTTAATATGATTTCATGGTGATTCATAGGGATTCAAACAGCCAAAAATGGGGATATTCATGGGATTTACATGGAGTTTGAGTTTTCTTGGTAAATAATCAAATAATTCACCCGCTGGTTATTTACCATAGCCCTGGAAAATGGGCCGTGTAGAATCATTGATAGATGATTGTTGTTCGAAACATCGTCATTTTCCATGGTTATGTTAAATTACATCCAAAACTCGACAACTTTAGTATTAAACAATTTGGTGACTCGGGGATCCCCCATGACTAAAGAAACAACCAATGGCTTTGTCACCGGCCCAGGATGGCTGGCCAAAACTGTCTGACCAACTCCCTGGCTGAAGTTACTTATCTTGCTTATGGCATTCTATTTACCCTCCACTGAACTAACATAACTATGGAAAATCACACTTTTTAATGGGAAAATCCACTATAAATTGCCATTTTCAATAGCTATGTTAGTTTACCAGAGGGTAATGTAGTTAAGTGCAAGTAATGACCCACCATAGATTTGCATCATGTTCTTTCAAACATGGCCTTCAACAATCATCATCATATAACAATCACATAACAATGATATTAATAACTATAACAAATTGTATGCAAAAAACAAAATCACCTTGAACCTTGAGTTTGTCACGAATTTCCAACCCATCATATGCCCATGTCCCATTGTATTATGCCACCATGCGTGTTGGTAAAATCCCCACTTTTGTCGGCTAAACTTCAACGTCGTATTGGTTTAATTAAGAGAACAATTGCGAGAAACCTCCATAGTGATATTTCATGGGTTAAAACCGGAATTGTCCTGGTGCTTTCCATTGATGGCATGAACCGATGATTCACTATTGTTCAGTGGCAAACTCCCACATTTCCGGTGGATGAAAACCCAATTTAAGCACCCAACCAATCCAATTTCAAACAATTGTAAACAAAAACGAACCATAACCCTTCATATCCCCGCAATACTACCATTCTTGTTGGATCTGGTTAGTGAAATCGTCATGTTTGTTGAAATCCCCATTTCTCGCATTGTTGCCCTTTGATTTTCCATGATTTTCCCCACTTTTCACCCATGTTTTCTATGGATTCTCCAACCTCAACGGCTCTGGCGATCTGTTCCTTCAACTGAGCCTCCTCTGGAGGGACAGCCTGCGGTGGCCCCGCCTGCCTTGGCCATTTGGAATGGGAAGTGACAGCATGGTGCCCCCCAGATATGTCTGTTGATTTACAAACCCCATGAAATATAGTAATATATACCCTCTGGTTCTTTGACATAGCCATGGAAAATGGCTAATTGTGCATGATTTTCCCAGCTAGAAACCTCCATTTAGTTCGGGGATTTTCCATGGCTATGTTAAAAAACCAGAGGGTAGTTATCTACCATAAACCATGGGTTAGTGACTTATATGTTAGGTTAGGTATCTTGGGGGCCCCTTCCTGCAACAATGGGAAATTAATCACATATTCCCATTGTTAATAGAAAATATGACTACATTGATGTGGTTAAACTCCCATGTATATTACAAATACCCTGGGGTATACCTACATGGATGTTCAACATGATCCATTTAAATTTATAGATGATGATTTACCTTTAGAAAGTGGTGATTCTCCACATCTATGTTGGTTTACAGGAGGGGTAGTAGATATCAGGAAATCATACTCGCAATTGTTAATAATGGTTGCTAATTCAAATTTCAAACATGGCTAATAGGTAACGCGATTGCGATATATGATGATGTGATACAAGGTGAGGCGCCCGTACACTAAATCGCTAAGTTGCTGAGTTGCCGCACATGACTTGGCTGACTATGTTTTAAGGGAAAAGCGATGGTAATTAGTAGTGATAATTTCTGATGATAGAAATAATGATAGATGATGATAGATGATGATAGATGATGATATGGTTTGGATGGTGTGATGTCATATGAGGTGACAATGTGATGCTATATCCTTGGCCAAGGCCTTAGTGATGTGATATATGATAGGGGGATATATGATGGTGTACCATATCTATCTATGATAACATATCAAGATATTATCCAAACCAAGTATCAATCAGGAAATACTATAATGATACATGATGATAATGGTATAGAAAATACATGAAAATATAATGATCAATGAATATAAATGAACATGATATGATGAATATCAAGCTGCAAAAATATGATGATGTAACATGATATCATCAAGCTTGTTAAGGTATATCAAGGTGGTTGTGCGTCTCCTGCAAATTAAACTATATGATACGATGCTGACAAATGCATATAAATGAGAACGATGATGGGGCGCGATATGAACTCAAATGACATGATCTGGTGCTATATGATATATGATGTGGCATTATATGATAATGATAGTTAAAATATGTTAAAATGAAGTGGGAACATCAGTGTGTTGTCCTTAAAAATTCGCAAATCAGGGTTATGAATAGAGGAAATCCCATCCTCAGATCATATCAATGCCACCCAAACGCAGCCCAGGTGGAACGTAGGGGATCCATTTATGCACCTGGGTTCTAAAACTTCGGGGTATTTGCCCTCTGGTGAACTAACATAGTCATGGAAAATGGCTAATTTTGGATGATTTTCCCATTAAAACCTCCATTTATAGTGGATTTCCAATTGCCACGTTTGATTACCAGAGGGTATTTATATAGTCGGGGGACGGGATGATCATTGGGGATGTCATGTTCACCCATCTTGTCGTGGCAAAAGATGTCCCCCGCCACGAGCTCTGTCGTGGAATCTTGGCAAAAGATCTTGTTAATGGCCATCCGACATTGTAAGGAGACATACTCTGATGTAAAGCAAGTAACTTAGGTCAGTACCATAATATACTATGACTATAAGAATCATCATTGCATCCCTAATGTTAAAATCTCACAATAATATGCCATCATAATCTGATATACAAGATATCCCATTTCACCATTCATGTAAGCAAACCAACCTCAGCTGGTCACTCCTGCACCTCCAAAAACTCGCCCACAACCGGGACACACTGAAGGCGTGGCGTAAACCCCCGGGCGGCTCGGAGGGTCGTTTCGTGCATCCTCCCCGACGTGAAGGCTGAGTTGATATTGGGCAGGTGTCTGCAACCAGCCAGCAGCAGGCAAACGCGACAGGTACAGGAATTTCCTGAGTTGACTCATGTTGACTCTGTTGTGTCATCGCTTTTGCCTGAGGCACAATGAATAAGCTAAGCTGTGAGAAAATCAATCTCCAATGTCAAGAATCAAGAATAGAAACACTTAATATGCTACATATGCAGCAAAGCTTCACCACCAAAAGTTCAGGTTCAGGCAAAGATTTTCTTCTCCTGGCCCCATTGGGACAATTCCTGCTTCCAGTTGCAGCCACACTTCCCGCATTTGTTGCCTCACGCGCCAACGGCGCTAGTGCAGTACATGGCTCAGCCGCGGCCGCGGCAGTGCTCCTCCGCAACAACGACTTGGGCGCAGCCTGGCTACGGGGCACCGGCACCGCAGCTGGCACGGCGGCTGGCACCGCAGCTGGTGCAGCTGGCACTGCAGCTGGCACTACAGAACCCACCCGCGCCACCAGTCTCCGAGGCTCCAAGGGCGGCTTCAGAGGTGCTATGCTCTGTGGCAACTGCACGGTCTGTACAGCCGGCACACACGGCTGGGATGGATGCACCTGCACGTGCGCGGGGTGAAAGCTGACCCGAGGCGCGCCAGGGAGCATTGTGATACATCTGCGTGTATTTTTTGCATCTCTCTTAATTATCCAAAGCTGAAAAGGGCAGCGGTTCAGGTGCAAACTTCATGGAGTCAAGAACCTCGCCTACATGCTTGATTTGATCTCTGCCCAGTTGTGCCTTCATAGTAGAGGCAGTCTGCGGTCTCTATCCCTCGTGTTGTGCTATGACATAAAATGATCAAAGAAAAGCCAAGACCAAGGATGGAGAGAGAGATTTTTAAGACACATGACACAAAGGCGCCTAAACACCAAGTATAAGTGCAAAACCTCAAATCTGAGCTCAAGTTCTCGTGCCCCAAAACTCACATTCCTTGACTCCCGCAAGGTTGCGAAAACAGCCACTTGAATGATTTGTTCAAGGGACTTTGCTCTGCTTTGCCCCGTTCCCTCTGATAATCTAGCATTGTTACATAGTTATGGAAAAAGTGCCGTCTATGGATGATTTACCCACAGTGTATATCAAAAGATTGCATCTTTAACTGGCTATGTTAAATGACCAAAGTCTATCAAAAAAACATCCAAGGCATGAGTGCGACAAGTCAAAAAAATCGAGTTCCACACTGAACCTGCTTCACCGTTAGCTCCTGTTGGAAACGGAATGGCTTGGCATATCATGGCTTAGGTTGACCCTCCTGGTAATCGAACATGGAAAAACGGGAAATCCCAGAACTAAATAGGGGTTTGGGGTTTCAAGGGGAACATCATTGAACCAATGGGGAATTCTTAGAGATGATCTTTCCATTCAAATGCATATGTTGTTGATGACCAAGGCATCCTTGGAGTGCAGTGAATTGTTCGATTTTCTGCCTGGTGGGGTCATCAAATGCATCAAAGCTACAGCCCCTGGCCGTGGAACCCGACTGGAGCTTCCAAAGACGATGTTTCTACTGGAGTCGATGGTAAATCCAATGGGTGTATAAATTCTTTTCCCTCCACCAACTTAAGATATGGAGGTTTCCTAAAATAGGGGTACCCCAAATCATCCATTTATAGATGGATTTTCCATTATAAACCATCCATTTTTGGGTACCCCCATTTTAGGAAACCCCCATATTGCAAAAACAGATCCAGTTGGTGGCCTAGACTCCATTTCCATACTAGATAAGTGACGATAAAATACACCCATCGTGTCCTTGCAACAAACTCAAGAATTGTCCAGTCAGCTTGATGTCACTCTTCCCATCCCATCCCCAATGAAATACAGGTTCCAAAACACAGCAGGAGACATTTCTTACATGTTCGCTGGTTAAAGAGAAACTATACACACGAAAAAACGCATAGTTCACATATTTCACGGTAAAATCCCATTCTCTGAAATCAATCCATACTCCAATTGCATCATACTTCCTGGCAGAAACCAAGGGTTGTCTATAAAAATATCAAAGCATTGATGATCGTGCTTCCCAAAAGGTCGGCCATGACCAACGACTGGCTGTCCAAATGGCGCGTCTCACTCTCAGCAAGCAATCTGGTCCAACCTTGACAGCGGGAATCCCATAATGAGGTTTACCTTCATTAGTTCAAAAGGCAGGGGAAACACATGTTATTTGATGAAAACACGACTTGTAGCTTGTAGAATACGTTTTTGCTCCTCTACATTCTGACCATTTCTGGTCTATACACGTTTGTTGATATGGTGTTGTATTGAATTCATATGGTCACTGAAGCGTGGTAGGGGAAGCATTTGCAGTGAACCTAGTGGGTAGCATCAAACCCATCCAGTCTTCCTCAACATGTCTTCCTGCCCAGGTTGGAAGTGAAAATTGTAACCCCTCACCCCCCTCCAGGCGTGCAGGAAAAAAATCTCCTATGACTCTTTCTTACACATGTTTCCAGCATCATGTCATTTCAATTCATTTCAGATGTAATCCCTTCCCCTTAATATATCTTAATATATCTTAATATATCTTAATATATCTTAATATATCTTAATATATCTTAATATATCTTAATATTAAACACCCCAAGAAACCATGGTCTAACAGGGGGATTTTCACTTCTGTGGAACGATAGGGGATGTTCAATATTAGGATGGGATTGATTTACGTTCGAACATCTTTGAAACTGGTCTCACGAGCATTGTGCCGCAAGTTCGCTCTTTGCTGCCATTCAATGAATGATCGTCCGGGCAGGCATCATCGGGCCATCAGGCCGCATGCGAAAAGATGTGATGGAAAAGTTGTTCAAACGCAATTTCTGGATTTCTTTGCTGAGAAATATCTCATTCAGATCATCGCAGCTCCCGATGTCTCACTTCTCCTGGCTGTGACACAGAATCTTGAGTTTCGCGAAAGAAATGAATGGAATGGATGGCATCGTGCGATGTCTGCTGGTGCAGTGTTGAAAAAATAAGTTGCCCACCTAAATGAAAAAAAAACAACGGGCAAACGTGGAAGACAAGAGATGGAACAAATGATAATACGGGGATGTAAATCCTCATGAGGCCAAGTGGGCAATACCTCAAATCAAACCAAAACCTCTAGATTCAGCGCAGGTTTGCCCACAAAACATGGTACAATCACACTGGAGAGCTCAAGGTTTCCCAAAATACCTGGCTGCTATCAATTTTTCTCCCATTCTAAACTGTCAAAACATGCCGCGCACTCTAAAAGTGTCGATCATACCCACTTCACCCACATTTCGATCAAACCACCCCCCTTTTGTAATTATGATGCCAACATCTGTTTCCCAAACCTTTCGCCCATGCTCCATTTCATGTCGGAAATCTCAGCCTCAGTATTGAACCAAGCTGCCCTATCATGTGCATCCCATCATCCCCATCACCACACATCAAGACACAAAAGCAAAACAACACGGGGAAAACGTGGACACAATTATGCGTGTGTATATGTATTACATCTATGTTTATATATATATATATATTAAAAGATGTAGCTTGAGCCAAGCAACCATCCAATTATAGAATGACAATTTTAACTTTGATCGTCCCCAAAAGAGTTCAAGTCAACATGTTGAAATTCATCTGTCCGATCTTTCACCATCTTTCACCCCAACCATGCTTGACAAGGCAACCATCTCCCCATCCCCATCCTCATCCATCTCCCCATAGTCATAGACCGCATCCTTGAAATGGCATTTTTCCGGAAAAACCTAGACCTTACATCCATCAAGTGACTATATACATCACCAACAAAATCCATTCATTGCTAAGTGACGTTCATATTTTCGCCTCAAAAACGAGTTCCTTTGGTGGAAACCACCTCTAAAATCTCACAAAATTGTTAAAGAATGCGAGTTTACCAAAGTTTATCCCCGTTTTTCAAGGAACAAAAAAAACATCAAAAAACCATTAAACAAAAAACATACAAAACCCACATCTCTCAAGGCTTTTCCCAAGGCTCTGCCCCCGGGATGAAATCCAACGTCACCACGGCCTCTACCGGTTGGAAGGGCGGCAACGCCATGCGCCCGGGCGCCGAGGGCAACGCCTTCTCACCGAAGGCCAAGTTGCCCGGGATGCGCAGCTTGCGGACGCCACCGGTCTTCATCCCAGCAATGCCTTCCTTGGATGGAACCATATGGGGGTTTCCTGAAATGGGGGTACCCCAAAATGGATAGTTTATAAAGGAAAATCCCATGAAAATGGATGATTTGGGGGTACCCCCATTTTAGGAAACCTCCATATGTTCTCTTACAATGCTTTTCATTGTAGTGATTCATTTTCGGATTGATTATTTGGAAGTGAGAGTTTAGCTGCAAACATTGGGGGGTCCAGCAATCGAAACAAAAAACTTTGCTGTGGATAGACGTGACCTATGTTGATCCCTTTGGTAAGTTGGGTAAATGGATTATGTTTTTAAGGAAAGGAATGGAAAGGATCAAGAATGAAGTCTTGTAACCACATCGACATTTTTTGTTTGTAGCTTTTGTAGTTTGAAACCAGAACAACCTGCAGAAATTCATCGATACAGATCAGCAACTGGCCGACAAGAAGTATAGCAACCAAGAACTATGGTGATGTGCACCAGCAATTAATTGAGAGACTTAAGTGTCCTTGAGAAATTGTTTGCTCAGACAGGTAAAACATCAACTGAATAGACAACATCTTGGCGAGGGATCTGGATGTGAAAAGAGAGCCCATTTATTTCCATGCCCCAAAATGTTACTCCTAAATATATCCTCTGGTAATCTAACATAGCTTTGGAACATCTGAAAATGGCCCATTGAGTTGCATGATTTACCATATTGAAAGTGGTGGTTCTTCCAACTGTGACTGATTAACCAGAGGCTTCAGTATTTCCAGGCTTCATCCATGCCCGGAAGGAGTTGTCCAACTCCAAATCTGAAATCTTTGGCTTTGCCCTTGGTGTTATCCTCCACGATCACTTCACGTTCTCGGACATAGGCCTTCAACACGTAACGGACACCGATTTGGTCGCCAATCTGAGGGCTAGCGCCTGTCACCAGGGTCTGGGGGGCTGAGGTAGTCATAAGTTGGTTTATTCACTCGATCGGCCCCAACTTTTTGGCAAAAATCACCAAGATTTTTTTTTAAAAACTAGTCAATCCTAGATATATTTACTTTCACAATGTTATATACCAACCTGGCTAATTTTTGGGCACCACCTTATTGTAGGAAACCATGGCCATTCAAGGTGTAGAAAAAACGTGGAAGAAACAAAATTCCGACAGCAATTCGTCTAACTCGAGCAATTTGTCCAAGGGACTTTCATCGTTTTTTCATCGTTTTAACCTGGTTGATACTGGTTGGATGCCACTTTTGCCACCCAAGGTGACCCCAAAAGTGGAGGCGCCTGTGCCCACCTTCACGTCCTCCCACTCAACGCCACCAGTATGGACCTCATCCTGGTGAAGAAAGAACCAGGGGACCAGGGAACCCTCTAGGTCTAGGTGTTTTCATATCTTTTAACTTTTAAATGAAACTACCAGGAGGGAAAACCTCTAAGACTAGGTTAAGTTCACGTTTTTTTCAATGAAACTACGAGGGAGGCATCAAAACTAACTTTGTCATTGTGTTTTTTGGTCGAAAATCTGAAGTTCAACAGCCACTTTGGGAAGCAAAACCAGGAAACAACATTGATAAACCCCCCTTGATGGAAACCTCCAGCATTTTCCCATCCATGTTTCCATCATTGGATTGGTTCAAGGGAAACAGGAAACACATTGATTACAGGAAACCCCTTTTTTAATAGATGACTCTCAAACCATGGTTTCCGTGATTTTTCCCAATCCCATCATTTCTCAGATCTTCCCAGCATTTCTCCAGCCATTTCTCCAGCCTCTCCGCCATCGGGGCGCGTCTTCCAGGCCTTGGTCACGCCTTTGTCGGCCCAGGCAGGCGCCGCGCTGGCCACCAGCCCCAGCGGCAGCAGCCGCAGCGCCGCCCGCGGCAACGGCCGGCCGTCGCCTGGGTCAGGGGGAACAACCCCAGGTTTTAAGGGAAATGGATGGAGATTGGAGGATTCAAATATAGAAGTAATATGAAGTAATCATCATATATTAAATAGATTTAAATAAATCTTATCCTGGTTGGTGTTAAAAAAATGAATTGAATAATGATAATGATGAATATCTTGTGATTAAGGATATTTTTTGCATATGTCTTATTGAGAATTAACAGTAGTAGGAGAGAATTAGTGTTCGATTGTTTTCAGCATGGTGAAGCTGCCGCTGATGTGGTAAAGACACCAAAAGATCCAACTGAACATGTTTTGAATGGGTGTTGGATATTAAATCCTCCCCGAACAAAACCCTTGTCAATATTGGATCTGCTCATGCAATGGGGTTCCAAAACTAAAAGGCACTTAATCAGATCAAAATATATCAAGATGATTGGGGGGATCAATTGAAATCCCATTTAAATCCCATAAAAATTCAACTGAACTTCCATCAAAACTGAATAAAATTCAGCAAATCCCATTAAGATTCCATACAATTCCCATCAAAAACCGATAGCAAAACACCACCTGCCTGGAGGTACCACGAAGGCTTCCCTGAGAACCACCACCGCCAGCAACAGCACGGCCCCGGCCGTGCGGGGAGACCGTCGTGTGGCCATCACGGCCCGATGACAGGTGATCCGGGGAGGTTTGATGCTGAGATCTGGCGGAAATTCAGGGTGAAGGGAAAATGAAAAGCCATGTTTTTTACATGTTTTTGCCATGAAATCTGCAGGAAAACCATGTGGATGTTTCTTAGATTAGAATAGGGAATTTTATGGGGATCCCCAAGTCACCATAGGTTTCAATACTAGAATGGTCATCCATGACTTGGATGATTTGGGGTACCTCCATGACTTGGGAAACATCCATGTGTTTTCCCAGGAAATGGGATGAGATGATTGAACAAACTGGGCTAAGGGATTGATCTATGGTGGAAAACATATTCTATAGATGATAGGTAAACCGGTTTTTAACTCTTGCCGAACTATGTTTGATGGCAGATTCTGGTGGATATAGTAACATGCTTTTATACGGGTTTATAGGCTGACTTCTAACTGGTGGGCAGATTTCGCAGCAATTCATGGCTAGGGGTTGATGTTGCCTTTCCCAACCTGAGAACACCGGCTGCTCTGCAACATGCTTCTGGCGTCTTGCTCCTGGCCAGGAAAAATTGCGTCAACTGGCTTTTAGCTGAAGAAAATGGCTGTACCCTCCGGTAATCAAACGCAGCAATTGGAAATTTTGTAGAGGATTTCCCGTGCGACATTTGATTGCCGGACGGTAATTTGTGTGCATACTGTATATATCTTATTTTAGATACAGACCAAAGCATTGGGATGAAACCTAAGTAGTCAATCAAATTCCACAAGGTGACTTTGCATATCTGTGCATGACTTGTGCACTATTAAAGAACCTAAATATTGCATGAGATTGTCAAGTCATGTTCGAGATTTCGTGCTGAAGTGGAAAAATATGGTAGCAAAAGCCTACAAGGTGGTGCCCCCCGATTACAAGTTGGCGTTAGTATAACCTTCATTGACTATCGATATTTTATTCTCAACCGTAGTTGTTAGACAGTTGTTAAACCTATATCTTCTTCCATCCAAACCAGCAAAAACCCAACGGAAACGCAGTATTTTACCGTCCTCTTTGTCCAAGATATTGGGCAAATAGGAGTCCAACATCGCCTCAAAACACTGACCCAAACAAGATTTAGATGTTTCCAAATCCATGGGTTACCCACATTTTAAGCGAGACTTCCATTTGACTACTGATTGAGCTTTGTAAGGTTCCATGTCAAATTTTGGGGATGTAACTGATGTAACAGGATGTAACCCTAGTATGAACAACAATAACTTCCTGGTTGAAAAAAATAACACCACCGTTGCAGATCAATTGAAAGAGCATGTTGGATCCCAAGAAAGTTCTCTCCAGCCAGCCATGTTGGCCATGCAAGGAGAAAGCAATCAACCGGGGTAAAAAGTGCTCTGTTGCTGAAAATTCCTGACAGTACCCCCCAAACGCCAACTTGGCAAATGTGCATATTCTCTTTTTTTTTTGGCATCGGTATAAGGCAAGATTGTGATAATTCCGAATCGATCACAATTCGTCATTCTTCTTAATGTTTTCTCGATTCATTCTACAATCTCAGCATAAACCGTTGCTTCCACTAAGTCAACCAGGCTCCAAACGTACATCTGCGCAACTGGCTCTAGCTCCTGAGCGTTCGAAAACTGCGACCTGATACAGCAAAAAAGAACTTCATGCGGGATACAATATATTTTTTTCAAACAGATTCACGGGAAACATCCGGAAACCATGTTTTTTATGCCATGAAATCTTAGGTGTGTCCTGCAAATAGTCTCGTCATGGCCTCAAAAGAGAAGAAATCAAGGTGAATCCGCAGAAGTTTTTTGGCAGACCCAACGATAAAGTCCAACCAATCTTCAAAAGTTGCTCAAAAAATGTGATAGTATCAGGATGTATCAGGTTTGTGACTGTGTTTGTTACATTAGACATATTTAGACATATTCTTCGGATCACAATCTTATCTATCCAATAAAAGCAGGCACATTAACAGCGTTCTGTGATGCATAGCGAATGGGAATCCACTCGTCATCCCTTCAAAAAGTCACCTGCAAGGTAAGGACTATAGTTCTACTCCCCTAAAATCTATAGATTTCGCTACGTTATGTATAAGTCAACTTAGCTATATCATAAATCAGCTATAAATCCCATGAATTCCCTATTTTTGTTGGTAACTTCATCCCAACAAAGAGTTTTTGGCATCTTTCAATCGGGTTTTCTCCAAGGCGCCAATTCGATTTCACCCTGTTTCTCACGCACCTATCCAGTCATGAGGGCCCCAGGAAGGGCCGTTGCCCAGACTTACTGGGGGGATTCTTTCAGGGGAAATCTACCGAACAAACTGTTGTTTTAGCATCCTGGGATTCTTATGAGAAAACATGGGGTTGTTGTGGGATAACTATACCTATGGTATAATCATGGGATCAGTATGAAATAGCAAAGGTTTCCTGCATTTGTTCCGTTCAATCCATTGAACATCATTATTGAACAAACCCCGAATATTATTTGCCAGCATCAAACATGATGCAAACATGATTATTCTAGAAAATATATCATCTACATAATCTGATGGATGTTACATACGTTAACCATGCAGTTGATTAAAACATCAGATAAGTCTATGGAAGGACCAAGGTCTGGTGGAAAAAAAAAATCGTGGCGACCCTCAGAATCACATGAATCTTCAAGGAAACAATCACAAGTTTGTAGGAAACTATCAGAAGCATCATAAGTGTTCATTATGACAAATCATGGATATAAATTAGAAATTAAATCGGAAGATCCGAGATATCGAGCTTCCTGGAAGGGCTGATCCCGCTTCCATTGACCAACCTCACAAAAAACGATTCATAGATGATCATACCAGTAGTACCGCACAAGGCGGTGGCGGAAGTTTCAGAATAGGAACCCTATTAGGAGAGGTTTGTTGTTGTGAGTCATGGATGGCAGAGCAGATCCACTGATGGATCAAAACGTGGTTGGAGCGTCGGCCTATCTATTTGTCTATCTATCTGCCTGCCTAACTAACTAACTAACTGACTCACTGACTAACTGACTAACTGACTAACTGACTATCCGACTAACTGACTAACTGACTCACTGACTAACTGACTAACTGACTAACTGACTCACTGACTAACTGACTAACTGACTAACTGACTATCCGACTAACTGACTATCCGACTAACTGACTAACTGACTAACTGACTAACTGACTAACTGACTCACTGACTCACTGACTAACTGCCTAACTGACTAACTGACTAACTAGCTAACTAACTAACTAACTAACTAACCAACTAACTAACTAACTAACCAACTAACCAACTAACTAACCAACCAACTAACTAACTAACCAACTAACTAACTAACTAACTAACCAACTAACCAACTAACTAACCAACCAACTTACTAACTAACTAACTGGCGAACTGACAACTGAGTAACTGACTAGCTAACTAACTAACTAGCTGACTAACAAACTAACTAACTGACTACCTGACTAACTGACTAACTGACTGACTAACTGACTGACTCACGGACTAACTAACTGACAAACTAACTAACTAACTAACTAACTAAGTTGTTAAGTTGTTAAGTGGTTAAGTTGTTAAGTTGTTAAGTTGTTCAATTGTTAAGTGGTTAAGTTGTTAACTTGTTAGTTCAGTTAGTTAACTGACATCTNTTAAGTTGTTAAGTTGTTAAGTTGTTCAATTGTTAAGTGGTTAAGTTGTTAACTTGTTAGTTCAGTTAGTTAACTGACATCTCAAAATTTGCTTAAAACTGTCAGTTTTTGACACTTTTGACTTCCAAATGTGCTTGGCGCCACAACGGCGTGCACTTTTTCGACATCGAGTCGTCATCGAATCGTCAACAAAGTGCTCCGAGACCCTCACGTTTTTACGATTTTTACTTCCGAATGTGCTTCGCGCCACAGCGCCGTGCACTTTTTCGGCATCTCAACTTCCAAAAGTGCTCCGAACCCGTCAGTTTTTAACACTTTTTACTTCCAAATGTGCTTCGCGCCACAGCGCCGTGCACTTTTTCCACATCT
>BGPT01000413.1:286415-359669 GCA_003297045.1 Symbiodinium sp. clade C Y103
CATCTCAACTTCCAAAAGTGCTCCGAACCCGTCAGTTTTTAACACTTTTTACTTCCAAATGTGCTTCGCGCCACAGCGCCGTGCACTTTTTCCACATCTCAACTTCCAAAAGTGCTGTGGGAATGACAGTTCTTAACACTTTTTACTTCCAAATGTGCTTCGCGCCACAACGGCGTCCAATTTTTCATCTCTCATCTGCCAAGATGTCTCCGCACCCGCCGCTTTAGCGAGCCTCCTTTTCGACCCTCCGGAGCCACAAAACATTGGAAAAACACANGCACCTGCATCTCTTCTCTTCTGACTTTCTTCATGGCTGTGCTTTTCCATCTGTCCATATTGTCGGAAGGTTTAGCTTCTAAACTTCCTTCGATCATAAGTTTTTGATATCCCGTATCATCTCTGAAAAAAAACGATCATCAGAATGTGTCCATCTCTTCCTATCTGCCAGGAAGAAAAAACAAACATACCCTCTGGTAAACTAACATAGCTATGGAAAATCACCATTTTCAATGGGAAAATCCACTATAAATGTTCATGTTCAATCGCTATGTTAGTTCACTGGAGGGTACCATCTCTGCTCCCATTCCGTGCCTCCCGTAGGGTTCGCATCACTTGGCCCAGTGCTTCGATGTCTCCATCTGCAACCTTCGTAGACGGAGCTGCTGTTTTCACACTGGCTATATCTGGCTATGGAGAATGAAAAACATCCCCCTTCATACGGTGGATGGAAGAAATCCTGCACCACCTGGGATGGTGGAAACCCTAAAAATGATGGGATAAACCATCTATCAAGTGGTGCAGGATTTCTTCCATCCACAGTATGTTCCAATAACGTGGCCAATGCCATAGACCTGCCATTTGGGGATGATAGTTACAAGTCACCTATGGGGAATAGGGATAGTTTCTTGTTGGGTTTACCTCATTATATGACTTACACCACTATTCTATGGTCCCAAATGCTAGCGTAAATCCTCTAAACCATGGTTTATAGGGGGTGTTTAACATGAACAAGGGAAGGGATTAGTGGGGGAATGAGTTTCTTGATAGACTTTGATGGACTTTGATGAACGTGTCCTATCTGTTTTTCGGAAACCTTCTGGATGGAAGAGCTTACCTTCCAGGAAGCAAACGTGGCCATGGAAAATACCCCATTTATAGATGATGTTCCCATTCAGACCTTCATTAACATGGGATTGTCCATTGCCACGTTTGACTACGGGGGTGTAACAAGCTGCTTACAAGCTGGTGGGTTGATCACTCTCTCAAGGTGAAAGCGAAAGGCTACCTCAATTTTAAGCGCTGTCACAAAAGATGAACCTGGAAAACATAACCGGATCATACGTTTGTTGTTTTCCGGCGCATCACCATTCCAGATGCACAGAGAGTGATGTATAGCAGACAGGTGACCAGCTGCAAACAGAAGTGACATACTATCATACATTATACTGTAATTCTTGTATGGAAAAGGAAGAAAACACACAGAAACACAAGCCGACAACTAGCCCTGCATCTCAACCAGCTCCTGGACCCTAAACCTTGACCCATTGGCCCACCTGGGATGGGTCCAAAACCCGTGGTTTTTTCTGTCCACACCAACATAGCCGGTAGAGCTGGATTGTATTGATCCATCATCCAGAAACATAGCTGGTTATACAATCAAGTGCATATCATTTCATCCCATCAATCTCCTAGGAAATATGTAACCATGAAAAATAGCACCAAGTCATGGATGTCCCTTGGGGAAAATGAAAAATCATCAGCAAATCAAAAAAAACACATAAATACCATTACCACTATATCTCTGGTTGGATTGTTGATCGGTTGAACATATGGTTAGTAGTGGGTATTGAACATTTATGAGTAGTAGTGGCTATTGATATGGTCATTCATAATGGTCTTATGGTCAATGATTCGGTTCGACCATGATGTGATTATTATTGACCAATATTGATTATGATGATCATAATTATGTTCAGATCATTGACCATTACCCTCTGGTAATCATGGCAATGGAAAATCCACCATTTATCGAGATTTTCCCAGCTATAAACCTCCATTTAGTTTGGGGATTTTCCAAATGCCACGTTTGATGAAACCGGAGGGTACATGGTCTTTACCCTCCAGTAAACTAACATAGCTACAGTATTGAAAATGGACCATTTATAGTGGATTGTGCCATCAAAAATGGTGATTTTCCATAGTTATGTTAGTTTTACCAGATGGTACCAAATCATCCGCATCCATCTGCATAGGATTTTCCATCATCAAGCAATCATTTTGGGGTACCTGTGTTTGTGGAAACCCCCACGTGGTCTTTAATCCCAAATCCATGGTATATAACTATTTTCCATCATATTAATCACCCTTTATATATCCAGCAAATTTTCACCATTAGTCCCAAATCCCCCATGACATCTGCATCATCTCCCACCTCTTGACTCAACTTCTTCATGGTCGACTTAATCACCTCACTGAGCACTTCCAAGCGCTGGAAAGCCTCGCAAGAAAAATGTCAAGAGGAAGCCTGAATGCCCCAAGGAAAATCAAGAGGGGGCGAACCAAAATCTACCAAAAACCTGGGAAAACCTGGAAAATTTTGGAGGAAAACATGGACAGAATCCAGTGAAGGCCGGCAAACTATGGCAACAAAATGCTGGAAATCTCCACAGTTTATACAAGGAAACCGAAACCAAACCGAAAAACGGCAATGGTGTCTGTTCAGAAATCAGCAACGCCCCACCTGCAAATGCAATTCCTTGGCAAAAGACTCCTGCAGCCAATTTCCCTTTGCAGCATTGGGGGGGGTTCTATTCATCTGTTTACCCTCTGGTAAACTAACATAACTATGGAAAATCACCATTTTTAATCGGACAATCAACTATAAATTGCCATGTTCAATAGCTACGTTTAATTACCAGAGGGTAATCAATCTTAATCCTTTTACGAGGTAAACCCAATAATAAATCATCCCATCAACCATTTTGGGATCATTACATACGGAATAGGGGCATATATCCAATAATAAACTCCATTTGGGGGTGGTTTGCCAAGCCATTGAATGCCACTAGAGTCCATCAATCTGAGTACCATCTGGTTTACTCACATTGTACCTTCCAAAATTAATATCGACCCTGCCAAATAGGGGTTGGATGATTGGTTTCCGCTAAAAATTAGTGATTTTCAGGGTCTATGTTCGTTTACCAGATGGTATACGGGGGTTTCATGGTAATGGATCTAAATAGGGGTACCCCTAAATCATCCATTTTAAATCCGGATTTTCCATTACAAACCATCCAGCTATTGGGGTATCATCTTTTACGGAAATCACCAGATCCTACAATGTGGGGCCCCGCAGTTCTAAGTTGGTTTATACAAACTCTATTAACGTTAATAGTTATAAGTACCAGAAACCATCGTTACTGGAGTTATGTTCACCAACTTAGCTATCGTTTGGGGGCCTCACATTGTACTAAAACATTCCAGATGGGGGTTTCCTAAATAGGGGTACCCAAAAATGGATGCTTTATAATGGAAAATCCGGATTGAAAATGGATGATTTGGTACCCTCTGGTAAACTAACATAACTATGGAAAATCACCATTTAATGGTACCCCTATTTTAGGAAACCTCCAGATGTTGTTCCGAAGGTCACCCTGTCCTTCCACCTGCCCGCGAGATCACGAAGGCTTTTGGCCAAACTGCCCGTGTGCAGAGATAGCGCCTGCGCGGACGGTGAGAATTTCATGGAGAATTCGTGGTGGTTTCACAGGGGATCTCCATGGAAATGTTCATGAAAAAAGGGCATCTAAATTTTGATTCCATGAATTGTTGGATTGAACATTCATGGATTTTGTGGTGATTTATGGTGGGATATAATGATATAATGGGGTATAATGGGATACAATTCATATCGGATATCAAACTACCCTCCAGCATTTTGCCACTTTGCTATGGTATGGATGGCCCATTTAGTTTGATGATTCCCGAAATAAGTCAATTTTCCATAGCAAACCGTTAAACTACCAGAGGGTAAGCTGCTGCTTTGTAACTTGGCTAACCAGGATTTCTTGGAAATTATGGACTATTTTTGACATAGTTAACAGTGGTAAACCTACAATGATTTAATTATGAAGTTGAAGTCGATATGAATTTATCACTTGATTCTGTGGTTCTCACAACTATTCCAACTATTCTTGCAAGCTATGCCAGCTCCGCACATCATCGAGAATGGAATGATCATGTTTGGTAATTCACCCTGGAATCTTCGGATTCTTGGAGGACCATCCAATTTCATCAATGGTAAGTAAGTGGCGTGTAAAAGATGTCATAAGCCACTGAAAAACATGGGATCATACCGACTTCGGGGACTGAGCAGGGTTATTCCCTAACTACCAAGTAGGATGATCCTCCAATTGTCAAATGGTATCACAGCTTGGGCTTATTGCATAGCGTTACAGGAATTTCACCAGCAAACATAGAATATGGATGAATATGGTGGTATAATTTAGGATAGAGGAAAATCATTGGGATATGATTGGCCTTCAAAATGCCAATCAAAAAACCTCCCATTCATTCTCATTGGCTTGGTTTATGGGAAAATCTACAGGAAACCATGGTTTTGACCATCAATTTTGGGGGTTTCTACCATAGATTTTCCCATATATCAATCCCGTGACATTCCCATAGTTCGCAATCCAACATTGCCAACATCACCCAGGCTTCCACACAGAGATCTGGCGGCGCGAGTCGATGAGCTGAAACTCGTCGTCCAAACCTAATTCCGAGGAAAATCTGAGGTTCTTCCTGGTTTAATATGGTTTAACCATTGCTAGGACCACCATGAATCAAGATATATGACTCAATATGACTATGCTTGGGGGTGCAGTTGAGATTATGGCACTTATAACCACAGTTGGGATTTAACTTGCATAACTATGGCTACATATCCACTAACAACTGGCACTGCACTTGCAAGTCCTTCAACTTCTCGACATCCACTCAAGTGGGACTGCACTCCCAAGGGTCTACTTGGGTTTGAGCACCAAACAAGTGTGGTTGTACCACCAAACATGACGTGTGGCCACCCGGAACATGAGGTAAGACCATGTCAAACAACCCACAATTGGCAGAACAACGCAAAATGGGGAACGCCACTGAAACTTGGCATACACACAAGAAATGGAGAAGAAACAATCACCAACAAAAAACGGATTTAAGCCACCAAGGCGGTTTAACCCCAACTTCACATGGAAACATAATTGTTGAAACGACAGGCGCCGCTAGCAACATTAGCTCATATCCGGCACACATGCCCCAACCAATGGTCCATCATCATCGCTCTATTTGGCCCTGAATCAAAACAAGGGATGAGGCAAACTCTTGAGCCAAAGCTATATGACAAGATTCAGAATCACTACTCCTGATGGGTGGGTTGAACAAAAATATATGTGCATATTGCAATATTACATATAATGTGAAAGTCATAGGGCATCATCCTATTCCTTGTTCTGTTTCTACCCTGAAAAATGGATGGTTGGATTCTGGAACAAGCCTTCTGTTGCTCGAAAAAAAATCTGAGGCCATCAACGTGCGAAGGACCGAAGGCGAGCCTATCGGGATCAACGACGTCGGTTTTGACCAGGGCAGTGCATACACCTAGAATCAATAGCTGACCATCCAATACTGCAATGACTGCCCGCCCTATGTGCCCATGTTTTGAGCTACTGATTTCGCACTGTGTGTTTAGGAAGCTGAATCAAATAGCAACTTGGAAATGGTCAACATCCAGGTGGTTCGACGACTGGATCGTCACGGAACTTGGTCTGCCTCAAACTCATCCAACGAAGGTTCCGATGCCAAGAACTTGCGATACCTCAGCTGGTCGAGATGTGGACCCACAGCTTTGGGCCAGATTTATCTCCTTAAGCAATTACATCAGATGCTGGGTTCTTAACTATCTTAACTATTTGAATCCATCATAACGCATCATTATCCATCATAATCATTCATAATCCATCCCAAACATATTGGTTAATTGAAGTCACGATCCCAGTAAGGATGAGAAATGACGTGAAAAAAGAAAGGAAGCACGGACTGACTGACCGCTCAGTCTTGTACTAAACCAACCATCGGGTGTGGAAGATTGGTCTACACCCCATCCCTCCCAAAACAACTACATAGGATCCTTTGCCAGGTGATCATGGGCTGCCATGAATGTCAAATTAGAGATGCCCCAACCAATGGCTTATCCCGATTCAAGAAACAGTTCGGAGATGTCCGCTTTTGTAGCCCCAAAGCAAGCTTCAAGTACCGGTAGAATTCCATACACCAGCCAATACCCTATTCTTATTACGTAGCATTCTATGTTTAATGGTTTTTACATGTTTTTACCATTCTAAAAGCCTAAAGCATGTCACCATTGATCCAACCCTCCATCCCAACTCTCATGTGCTTGGGAAGCTCTTATGTAGTAGCTTCCTTTGTTCCCCGATTTCATGAAGGCTATTTTTCTGAAAACACACCGGAAAAAACTTAAAACACCCTCCCTCCTCATTGCCAAAAATATCCCAGGTGCTCTTCATCAATATCGCAGTTCCAGAGCCAACTCCAGCGCTCAAAGTCCCGAAGATATTCGTCCTTCCCGTTTCGTGCCTTAGATTACCGCGCAACGATTACGGAATATGGTTGCGATGCTAGGATGGCTCAAGATTCTCCAGGTCCAACACAAAAACTACATAAGTCGCATGTAAAAAGAACACCTTGCCAAGGTTTGGATACACACGAGATAAAGAGCGCAAAATTTTCCAGGAAAAAACAACTCTGAGAGGGATGGTTGCATGATGTGGATGTAGATATGTCTGCATACTGTATACTAGTGAGAGAACTCCATGGCTGTTTGGCATTTTGGATGGACAGCTGAAAAATCATCATCCAAGCCTTCCGGTGCCTGGACTGAGAAGTGGACTGTCTGGATGCTCCCAGTGAGTAGCAACACGACCTTCAAGGAGGGACCACTTCCATGTCAGCCACCCAATTGGATCGCTAAATCGGCCCCAATGATCATCATTCCAAGGCATCAAGCGTGGCAAATGGGAAGGTTTGGCCCAAATCAAAAAGGTGAAACATATTGAAACATGCTGGTCAAGCAGCCACAATCCAAATGAAAACGACGAATTTAAAATTGATGCTCTCGGACATGAAGGCATTCTTGAAAGACCTTAACATGGTAACTCCAAACCTCTTTGAACATATACCTTTAAAATCATTGGGAGGGTCAGGGTTCCCTTATCATGCCTGGCCACTGACTGCCCGTGGCCTTAAGTATTTCCTTGTCCTGCGCAACTCGATCATAGAAGGTCCCTTGTGACCTGAGGGTGCAGGGGTGCTCTCATCATACCTTGGAAACCAAGGTGGAAAATCATCCCCACCAAGACTCATGGCGGATCTCAAACAAGAATCTTACTGTACGCTGTACGCCGGTGGTTTGGAATTCTTGGACAGAATCTACGGGTAACCGCCGCGATGGTGCAAACCCTTCCAGATCACCAGTCACCGCTGAATTATCTCAACCTGGTCTTTACTTCCCAATGACCATTTGCAAAATATCTCATCAATCTGGCATTCACAAATTCAAAGTTCCGCCAAACGCGGGTTTTCTTCCCAGCCGTCCCAACAAAGTCGGCCGGAAAGTCGTCAGAAATCATCCAAAAATCATCCAAATAGCCGTATACCAACGTAGCTATTGAACATTGCCATTTGTAGTTGAATTATCTATTAAAAATGGTGACTTCCCATAGCATCCTTCTGTTCATCCCCCCATCTTGAAGGTTTGGACCCGCTTCCGCGGACAGGAGGTAGGTTGGGATTCAACAAGAGTTGCACCTCGGCAAGGGATGTTCATAAGACACTGGGTCGTCGGAACCACCCCAAAATGGTGGGTTTTTCATATATTTCTTAACATGTTGAAACGGCAAAAATTGTCAAATGATGTCAGCTATACATATTATAAATATACATACACATATTTATGCCAGATTTTTTGATCGGGTTGAATGAATATGAAACTGTCAGAATTGGGTTACGACATGTTGTAATTACCAACAGCAATGAGAAAATCTGGGTAATTCCAGGGGGACTGTTTTCTTACCCTAAAAAAGTAATCACCAAAAAGATAGAAAAGTGTTTCCAAGATGGTATAGGGGATGTTTCCTCCATTTCTTTTGCAATGTTAAGGAAATTTAATGGTTTTCTATTTTTTTTGGGGGGGTTGTTATAATTATCAAATATATCACTTAAATATACTTAAATGATGTGTCTAAGCTGCCCCACATTTCTCGGGATGGTCACGGTGTCCCACGCCTGATTCAAGTCGACCAAAAGCGACTGTGATTGGCGGGTCAGCTTGACCTCTCTCATGGGGCCTAAAACATTCGGCCCAATCCCGGCATGAAACACAAAAGTTTTTCGGGCTAACACGTTTGCATTTAAGTAAAATTTACTGCGACCTTTTTTTGCGCAAATTTGCCTGCAATATGTTTCTCACATATTTGCACCTTCCATACCAAATTGGTATCCCCTCCCCGTCTGCCGGTTTCCCGCAATTGAACCCAAGGAAAACACAAAGCCTCAATCATCTTGGAACACTTCAGCACGGCCTTGGGGCGTGGAATGAGCCGTGAAATTTCATGAGATTCAGATAGCAAACCATCCCCAAATTTACCATACATGGGTGGTACAAACCATCAAAATCGCCAAAATATGGGTGGTGTTTTGTTGCCCTACTATAACATTAGCAGTATTGAATTAACATTCAAGATTCGGCCACATAAAAAATCTTAAAAACACCTCGGCCATGCAGCAACATTGCTGAGAAGGAACGGGCAAAAACATACCAAACGTACATCCGGTGTGTGAAAGCTGGGCAACCAAGCGGCTCCCATACAAACACCGTGATTTCCGGCAACTGATAATCCGATAATCCCAAATCACTGCAGGAATCCAATTTGGATTCTGGTTGTTTCTCGCTGAATTTTGAATCATGCAGGTTAATTTAATTCACCAACTCAAAGAAATAAAATAAGATAAAATAAGGCAATTTAGGGATGGATCCTCTTACAAACCATCATTTCAGCGACGTCAAAGTGAGGCGACTACAGCTCGTCCAGTTTTAACTGACCCGGAAAAATTTCCAACTTTGACACCAAAGGGCCACTGCTCCTCCATTGATGGCGCTTTGGATCTCTTCGATCGAAGGCCTCAAGCAAACCTTGGCCAAAACTGAAGAACGCATTTTTTGTCACATGGCAGGTCGGCGCTGTAAAAGCACCACGATCATGGGCAGATTCGAACCTTCCACCCCCCAAAAAAGATGGAAACGACTTGGGATCACCCACTTGGTGAGAAAAATTGTCAACAAATATTTGAGATATTGGGCTGAAAAGCCAGCCAAAGGGGTGGGGGAGCTGGTTGGCCCAGCCAAACGGTTCTTTTCGCCGGCGCTTCTTAATCGCGCGTGCTTCCGACGTGCGAGCACCTTCTGCTGAACAACTCGCCGCTTGCCTGCGACCACGCGTCGCTGGCGTGCGTCATCTTACCTTGTGTTGTCGCGCAACCGTCGGATCTCGCCCTCACCCTGCTGCGATGGAGGCTGGGAAACTGACCGCTTGAACATATACAATTTGTGTCGCCGATGGACATCCATCTTCAAGCCTTAAGTGAAGCAACCTTGAGAAATTTATGATTTGGTTGTGTTAACAATGTCAGCGCCTGACGCAAAGTTACATGCGATGCTGGCGCTGAAGCAAAACATCCCACATTTGACTAGGTCAAAGTGGCAATATTGCCGAGCAGTGCTCAAAGAAACCTTCTGTCACTCAGAAAAATTCATGGCTAGTTGAGGGTAGGGGTTCCAATGTCCCAAACATCAAGTCCTAGATTGCGTCAAAACCTCACACACAATTACAACCTCTTTTTGAAACACCGCCACAGGTGAACTGAAGTGGCTATAAGTGGCTTCACCCATAAGCCGTCCCACTCTTGACCTGCTCTCCATTGCAGTGCTCCTTTCCGTCAGAATCTGCTGCCCTTCCCTGTGGTCTTGGCCAACACCATGCAGTCTGACCCCTTTCCCTTCGAAGGAAAAAAAGGAAAACACAAGTTTGGCAGCTTAGTTTTGCTATTCCACCTGGGGGCCTACCAAGTGGGGATGAAAGTCCTTCTGCTCCATCGACCTTCCTCTGCCCTGCTCCTGGATTCTTGAATCTGACTCCTTCTAGCGTAGCAAAAATTGGAAGCCACATTGGAAATGGATCACGCCCCGGTGCCCTAGCAAACATCAGAGCTGCTTGGCTGGCACGTCAATGTTAGTCCCTCGAAATAGGGTTTCATAGGTTTTGATCTGTCCACATATCAACAAATCACAATGCTGCTTAGATACACGGGTCTTGCACACACCCAGCTTGGATTCCCAGAGAAACAGCAAATATAGTCAGATAATGTGTATTTGCTGAGATTTGCTACTTGCTCAACACCCAGGACTTTCCCAGAGGATGAGCCTTCCAAGTGGGTATAATGACTTCGTTTTCAAACAGTCCTGGGTTGATGATGACACCATTTTTCAAAATTTGATCAAAGCAACGTTACAGGAACCCCGAATGTTTAAATGGAAGTTTCATACAATGAAGGTACCCCCAAATCATCCAAGTCATTAGACCATTCTAGTATTGGAACCTTTGTTTTTGGGGATCTCCCATTTTAAGGAACACCCAAATGGTAGAACCCATGGTGTTCTGAAGAAATCCAGCCAGTTCTGCTTCCCTGGGGTGCGCTGCCCCAAGACCATCTAATTGAAGTTCGACCTCGAAAAAGGCCGGCCTCAGCTGGGCATGGTGGTTGAGCTGTTTTTCATTGAAGTGGAGCACCAAAACGGTGGAAACTAATTGGTCCTCACATGTTCTCACAACAATCTCCTAAATATTGCCCAAAAAAATGCAAATTCCCTAGTATACCAATCGTTTGCAATGGTTTGTGGATGGTGTTTAACGCTAGTGGGGGAAGGGGGATTATACTGCTAGAATTTTGCATGAATTTTACTATATCTTTTAATTGCTTGGTGGAAGTCCTGTGCTTAGGGGCAATATACCAAGCTCATATCCCCTCAAGTTCGCTCCAACCCTGGTGTTTCAAACCCCCCATGGCTTGGCCGCGCCACGGGATGGAGCCATCCGACAGTGGCCTGGCTCCCAGCCGCTCCTTGACCTGTTGAGGAGGATGGGATGGAACCATGGAACCATGGAAGATGAACATCCCAGAAGTGGTTTCTGGGTTGAAATTTGGCACGTCTTCCGTTTTTCCCCCATATGTGGTGAGGAACTGTGACATACAATCATCATCATCATCATCATCATCATCCCCATCCCTTCCCTGTCGCACTATGGTTGGGAAAGCCCAATGCTCCAATGGATGGAATGCTGCTCTCCAGTGGGCTAACATGCTTTACAAAGGTTCTCAACTAGAATAATCCATTTAAATTTAAAGCATCAATGAACCAAAAGGGGTGGTACCATTCAACAACCAGCTAGATGATGGAAAATGAGTCCTGGTTTGAACTTGCAGGGTTAATCCTGAGGTCAAAAATCTGGACCTTTTCGACCGGACATGTGCGGTTGGCAGGATCTTGTATCATGCCCTGCTTTTTGCCAGGCATTGTATTGTATATTCATCATCGCAGTTCAAACATCCTTGGGGATTTCATTTGCAAGTGAGAGTGCGTTTTCACACATCAGCATTTTGCATTTGAGCATTTGATGTCAATCAATTGACATATCATCAACGTTTTATTTTCCAAGAATTTCAGCCAGCTGCGATATCAGCTGCCTTTCTGGTCCAATCCCCAGATTCAAAGCGACAGCTAGAAAAAGGATCAGGAGCATCGTTGCTGTTGGGTTGACCTGGTGAGCTGCGGTTCACCAGGTTATGAGCCCAAGGTCTGGCTCCAAGCAATGATGCAACGTAGGAGGGCTACCCAACAAGAATTGGATCAAGGAATGGATGAGATGACCAAAGCTCAGGAAAGAATAGAAGCTGAGAATAGGATAGCGGGGGAGTTGCCCATAGAAGATAAAAGGGTTGAAGAAAGGGATGAACAACATGGGAGTGTTTTGGAAAGAAGTGAAGGGAAGGATGAAGTTTTGAAAATAGAGAATCAGAATCCATCCCCTGGTCTCCCTGTCTCTCATCGCCCTGCTTTGCCAACGACTCCACCTCCTCAACAACCGCCTGAAAGCTTCGTGAAGAGCTCTTCGGCATCAATAGAAGCCACGCCGGCTGTGACGAATGGAGGAGATGGGGGAAAAAGGGAAGAGTTGGTAGGTAGTGGAGAAAAGCATGAGCAGAGAAAAGGTGAGGTTCATAGGCCTGGGTCTTTGGTAGCTTCACCAAACCAACCAGTTGTCACCCCTCAAGATGTGAAGAATCAAGAATTCGAACTGAGCCAAACCCCGCTGTTCACTCCACAGCAGATTCATCAGTTCAACCAGCTTCAGCAACAAGCTCCTTGGCTCTATGGGCCAGTCGGACCAGTTGGAACTGGATTCATGCCATCAGTTCCAAGACCTGGGTTTCTAGAGTCAGAAGAGAGAAGATTCAGTGAGGAGTTGAGAGAAAGAGATCATCAACTTTTCATGTTGCAACATCGAATGATTCAAGAACAGAGAGAACGAGAAGAGATGAAAAGACTGATGCAGTCGATGTTGGAAGAGAATCAGAGACTGAAGGCGAAGGTTCACGCCGCTGAAGTCGGGCCTTACGAATCTGAGGCTCGATTTGCCACTCCTGAAAGCCTGTCTAAGGAAAGCAGTGCACCTGTTGATCGTCTTCAAGGCGTTGAGTCACTGCAGTTCAAAGGGCAGAACTTGGAAAGAGCGTTTGAGGCTGCTAGACCTGAAGGAACGGCCCAGTCCTGCATGGGACAGGGCACGGCCCAGTCCAGTGCAGCAGGCCAACAAGGTACAGAGGCTGCTAGACCCCCAAAGGAGGAAGGGCCAGCAGGCCATCAAGACAAGGAGGCTGCTAGACCCCCAAAAGAGGAAGGGCCAGCAGGCCGACAAGATAAGGAGGCTGCTAGACCCCCTGTAGAGGAAGGGCCAGCAGGCCAGCAAGATTCAAAGAGCCGAGAAAGCGATAAAGGTCGGCAAGGTGGAGCTGACTTCGCAACTCAGTCGATGGAGTTCATGATGCTCATGATGCAGTCCATGAAAGATCTCCAACAAAAGATTCAAAGCGGAAGACAAGAAGAAGGAAGTGTGATGGGAGTGGAGGTGGTGAGATCAGGGGCTCCAGATCTACCTGATCTACTGCCTTGGACAACCGGAACTGGATCACTCCAACTTGGTGATTGGATGCTGCTTCTCAGTCCAATCATTTCTGACTTGTCCACAACTTCTCAGGAGTGGTGGGAAACGATGACACGTGAAGTAGNCACTCCAACTTGGTGATTGGATGCTGCTTCTCAGTCCAATCATTTCTGACTTGTCCACAACTTCTCAGGAGTGGTGGGAAACGATGACACGTGAAGTAGAGTCATGGTACCAGCGTCATGTTGCTCTTAGTCCTCTAGAGCGCCTCAACCACAGCTTTGCTCTTCCTCAAAGCCTTCAGCAACCGAGATGGCAGAGATTGGAGCGAAGAGTTTCAACGATGATCATGAAGTCGATNAGAGCGCCTCAACCACAGCTTTGCTCTTCCTCAAAGCCTTCAGCAACCGAGATGGCAGAGATTGGAGCGAAGAGTTTCAACGATGATCATGAAGTCGATTCCTGAGAGCTGCCGAGAAGAACTAGTGGCTGCTCGTCGTTTGGATGTCTTTGGAGTTCTGACATACCTGTACACCACGTATTGTCCAGGTGGTGTTGCAGAAAAGCAGAACTTGTTGAAGAGCTTGGAGGAGCCGACTGAAATCTCCAATGTCCATGAGGCGCCAAATGCCATCAGAAAGTGGATGAGATGGCGCCGACGTGCCAAAGAGGTAGGAGCCATAGAACCTGACCCTGCTCTTTTACTGAAAGGATTGAACAGGATGACACGCAAGGTTTTGGAGAGCCACCGAGATCTACAATTCAGAGTGTCGTTAGTGAGGAGCACACTCGCAGTAGATACGACACCGACTTCAGTGTCGGTAGATCAGCTAGCGTCACACCTTCTAGCTGAACTGGAACAGCTGGCGATGACTGAGAAACGTGTTCCAGCTGTTCAACCCAAAAAGGATGTCGACCTGCCCAAGCTGAAAGTCTTTGATGCGGAGTCTGAGGCAAAAGGCAAGGGAAAAGGGAAAGATAGAGAGAAGTCAGAAGAGGAGAAAGGAAGACAGAAGTGTAAGTACTTCTTGACAGAAGGAGGCTGCAGAAAAGGTAGGGAGTGTGCGTGGTCCCATGAGCAGAAGGACGAAGTGAGAAGGTGCTATGTTTGTGGTAGTTCTCAGCATCTTGCACCGTCATGCACACGGCCTCGATCTTCTTCGTCTACGGAAAAGTCACCTCCAAAAGTCAAGCAGATGAAGTCAGAGAATGAAGAGAAGACTAACAACAAGAAAGAGCAGGAAGAGGCTGCATCTTCCAATCAAGATGCAGTGAAGGACTTGATCGAAGAGGCCAGTAAGGTCCTGAAGAGCATGGCCAGCACTCCGCCATCTTCGGCTGTTCCATCGAGTGCGGCATCTTCCAAAGAATCAGAAGGAAAGGAAGACTTGATGGAAAAGCTACAGCAGCAGCTCAACTCTCTGCGACAACAGCAGAAGGTCTTTCGCCTTCAACGAATGGCTACTGGAGAGCATGGTGGCCTCATTGACTCAGGAGCCACCCATCCACTGAGGCCTATGAAAGAAGGTGAGGAGGCTGAGAAGTATCCAGTGGTAGGAGTTGCTCTGGCTGATGGGAGGAGGACACAATTAAGGATGTCACCTGGCAAGGCCATGATCTCTCCGGATCAGTTTGTGGAGCCGATCATCCCCATGGGACCCTTGGCTGAATCCCTGGGATGCCGCATCAGCTGGCAGGATGGAAAGCTTTCCATCTATCATCCACTTCGAGGAGATCTCAAGGTAGACCAAAAAGATGGATGCCCACAAGTCCACCGACAACTGGCCTTGGAGTTGATTGCAGAGTTGGAGGACATCAACCAAGGAATCCAATGGGCCGGGGACTTGAAGAATGAATGGGAGTGGATGAAGTCTATGGTGGAAGCCCACCCTGTGCTGTCACAGCTCCCGACCGCGATCAAACAGCGCTTGGCTGTTCAGCCAGGAACATGGGGCCAACTGCCCTGCAATCGAAGGTGGAGAAAGGCGATGCAAAGAGATGGACTGCTCTTGCACTTGTACGCTGGTAAGGAGACTGGCTACACTTTTGGTGCTGCATGGAAGCAGTCAGGAGGGAAAGAGAAAGCCTTGCTGGAACTGGACATTCAAAGAAGTTCCCAACATGACCTCCTACCAGATGATGGGGTGTATGCGTCCCTTATCACTGCGGCCCTCCAAGGAAAGTTGCTTGGAATTCTTGGAGGACCCAACTGTCGGTCCAGAAGCATTCTCCGACACTATGACATTCCTGGCTGTGATCACCCTCCAAGACCTGTGCGTACATGGAATGGGGGCGAATACGGCATGGCAAATTTGACACAACAGGAGAGGGAGATGGTAGAACAAGATGATCTTCTTCTATGGCGACAGCTTTTCTTGTTCATGATTTCAACGTACGCACGAAGAGCTCGTGGTCATGATGAACCTGTGGCCTTTGTGTTGGAGCAACCCTCATCACCCAAGGAGTACAAGCCTGAAGTCGTTTCCTTTTGGGATCAGTGGGAGTGGGCAGAAATCAAGAAAGAATTTGGACTGAAGGAGNAGTCGTTTCCTTTTGGGATCAGTGGGAGTGGGCAGAAATCAAGAAAGAATTTGGACTGAAGGAGACCCATTTTTCTCAAAAGAGCTTGGGAGGTGAGGCTACAAAACCAACAACTCTTGGAACTTCCTTGGATTTGGTGCCTGAGGATTTCCAAGTCAAATCTGCTCCGCGACCAGGGGGAGTTCGCTCTTCAAAAGATCTGGCCAGATGGCCTCCAGGTCTGATGAGAATGCTTGCCGTTGCCATCAAAGAACAGACCTTCAAGTCTCGCGCCAAAGTGGCGTTGATGTCATGGGACGATCATATCAAGTTTGGCCATGTCCCATATCGAAAAGATTGCAAAGTGTGTCAAGAAACACTCCAACAGCAGGAGCCTCATCGTCGAGCGAAGCACCTTCAAACTGGCACTTTGTCATTGGATGTGGCTGGACCTTTCACACCAGCTTATGATCTTGGAGGAGGGCAAGCTCGATGGTTCTTGGCCGGTGCCCTGGTTTGGAGAGTCCCCAAAGGAACAGAAAAGATGAGTCAACCACCTGATGAAGAACTGGAAGGAGAAGAGCCTTCCATAGAAGATGAAGAAGCAGAAGAAGAGATTCAAGAAGAAGGCGAAGAGCATGCAGAAGAGGCACAAGAAAGAGAAGGAGAGGAAGAAGTCCAAGAGGGCTTAGAAGAGACAACTGAGGTTCGAATTTTCAGGTTGGCTCTGCCCATGGTGACGAAGACATCGAGAGAGGTGTCAGCCACCACAATGGAGATGTTGATGAAGCTCAAAGTGGATGGGTTCACGGTCGCCAAGATTCACACAGACCGTGGACATGAGTTCTCAGGATCTTTTAGAAGATGGGCATCAAACAGAGGCCTGATTTTGAGCCGCACTTCTGGAGATGATCCGCGTGGAAATGGACGCGCGGAAGTCACTGTCAAGTCAATCAAAACTCAGCTGAGACGTGTACTTCATCACGCCAAAGTAGATTCTGCTTGGTGGCCCTGGGCACTGAGGTACATCTCAGAGATCAACAGATGTGTTCGCTTGGATCGAAATCCAACCTTCCCGCCTTTTTTGGAGGAGGTGAGAGTGAGGAGACGAACATGGAAGAGGGGAAGCTTCGATCCCGTCGTAGACACAGTCCGATTCTTGTGCCCATCAGAAGAAGATCATGGGCACTGGGTTTGGAAAGATGGAGAAGCACCTCGAGTGGCCAAAGTTTTGATGAAAAAGACTTCAGAGCCGATCACCCATGGAGTTTGGGTCGGCCTGGAGACTCAGATCCTCGATGATCTCTCGGCACGGAGGAGGTTGAGAGAGAAGACTACAGTGAGACGTTTAGATGCCACTTTGGAGTCAAGAGAAGAAGAAGAGACAGAGAAATGGAAGACCATAGCAAGAATTAGAAAGATCATAGAAGAAGAGATGAGAGCGATGGTAGAAGATGAAGAGGAAACCATCGTCGACGAGATGTCCATCATTGGCAGTCTGAGAAAGGTTGTCGAAAGTATGGAGGAGACTGAGGAGATTCTTCAGACCAAGATTGTCTCCCCAAAGGAAGTTTGGGAAAAGTGGCACGAATGGGAAGCCGCAGCGAAAAGTGAAATTAGCTCGATGTTGGAGGAGAAAGAAGCGCTTGAGGAGATCTCTGAGGAGGAGATGAAAAGGTTAGATCAAGAGCTGCGAGAAAAAGGTGTCAAACTGGAATGTATACCATCGAAAGTGGTGTACACCAAAAAGCCAACTGCCGGAGGTTTCAAGTACAAGGTGAGGTGGGTCATATGTGGGAATCACGAAGAAAGGAGAGAGGATGAAGAAAATTACAGCTCAGGAGCCGATGCAACGGCCCTGCGCCTCATGCTGTGGTTTGCATCTCGTCACCAGTGGCGAGGATCATCCCTGGATATTCGAACAGCCTTCTTGAATGCCTGCATTGACCAGGAGGAACAGCCCAACTACATCCTGGTCTCACCACCCACTGTCTTTGTCAAAAAGGGCTGTCTGCCCCCAAGAACCTTTTACAAACCAAAGCGTGCAGTGTATGGGCTGAGGAGATCTCCACGGTTGTGGGGTCTGTGCCGAGACAAGGAAATGAGGAGTTTTAAGATCGAAGTGAAGAGAGAAGGAAAACCGATTTGGTTGAGAATGAGGCAGCTCGACTCAGAACCCAATCTTTGGAGATTGGAAAACGCTGAGTTGGACGAAGATNGAGAGAAGGAAAACCGATTTGGTTGAGAATGAGGCAGCTCGACTCAGAACCCAATCTTTGGAGATTGGAAAACGCTGAGTTGGACGAAGATGAGGGCATTCCCAGCGTTGAATTTGGACTGGTGATGACGTATGTCGATGACATCCTCATCGTTGCCCCACCAGAAATTACTGAGGCTGTGGTGCTCAAGTTTCAGTCAACATGGACTACATCAACTCCGGAAGAAGTGGGGGAGGAACCAATCCGATTCCTTGGGATGGAAATCTCCACTTCAAAGAACTTGGCAGGCCGAGATGTTTGGCATGTCACTCAGGAATCATATATCAAAGACATGGTGAAACGTCAAGAAGAAGAAGTCCTGCCGAAAAAGATCCCCATCACCAAAGACCAGTCTGCGATGACCCTGGATCCAACCACACCAAGTCTCGAGGCAGTCCGCAAATGCCAACGAGCAGTGGGAGAACTCTTGTGGGTACTTACCCGCACGAGGCCAGATGTGATGTACAGCATCTCCCGACTTGGATCCAATGTCACAAAGTCTACAAAAGCAGTGCTTGAAGCCGCAGCTCAAGTTCGAGGTTATCTTCTCAGGACCAGTGCAGAGGGCCTGACTTACCAAGACGATGGCACAGAGCCGGTCAAGATTCAGTCGTTTTCTGATGCCAGCTATGCACCTGGAGATGAAGAGTCCTTTGGAAGCTTCATAGTCACTATGAACAAAGCGCCTGTTTTTTGGCGCGCTGGCCGACAGCACATGGTGACTCTGTCAACAGCCGAGTCAGAGTTGGCTGAATTGGTGGAGTCAATGACAGCAGGAGAATCAGTGGCCTCAATCGTGGATGAGCTCATTGGTCCAGTTCAAAGAGGAGCATTCACCGACTCTCAGTCGGCATTGTCCATCATCACGACAGATGGTGGAAGCTGGAGGACTCGTCATTTGAGGACTCGAGCCGCTTTTGCTCGACAGTCCGTTCTCTCAGGCCTATGGGCCATTCAACATCTTCCAGGAGAAGATATGACTGCAGACATCGGAACGAAACCGATGACTTCCACCCGACTTGAACACTTGAAGGGGTTGATGATGATGAGCAGCCCCAATCGAAAGATCCAAGAGGAAGAAAAGCTTGAGGAGAAGAAGGAAACAGTAGAAGTCAAAGGAAAAGCGGTCAAGGTCAGCGAAGATTTGATTCGACTGATCACAGCTTTGACCGTTTTGGCTGTAGCGAAAGGTGAATCAGAGGATGAAGAAGAAGAAGAGGGAAGATTCTTTGAGTTTTGGATGATGTTGGCAGTTTTTGCCTGTGGCGTGGTGCTGCTGACTTTCATTTTTCAGTGGCTCTGGAAGGTCGTGAGATGGGGTCGGGCGAAGACCTGGTCCGCCTCCAGCCAGGTGGCCGTGAGTTGGGGTTGGGCGAAAGCTCAGTCCGCCTCCGGCCCCATGCGCGGGATGGTGAGCCAAATGATGGATCATCCCAAGCGCCTCCTGGGCCCGCAGATGCGGTGCGCCCTCAATTCCTCCCTGAAAATGACCAGCCAGAAAGCTCCAGTTCAGAAACGTCTGGAGGAAGTGACTCTGGCTTAAGTGATGCTTAAGTGATGCCATAGTAAATGAACTGCAGAATATCGAAAGAGAAGTGAACGAAATCCGAGAGCGCCTGAGGTTCAACCCACCGGAAGACCGTGATGATCTGCCAGGTCCAGGTTTTGGAGTGCTCACCACACGTTATGGCACGGTGTACCATTTATCCCATCAGTGCCCCTATTTGACCAATCCACGTGTGGGCCCGGCACGTCCATCAAGATGGTGTCCAACTTGCCGTGAAGTGACTAGGCCTAGAGGTTTGCCACCACCTGGATTTCCACTTTTGATCTCTGGTTTTGCTGGAAGATTTCATACAGACTCTCAATGTCCTCATAGAGGTGATGCGCCCCAGTTCAATATGTGCATCCGATGCCAAGAAAGAATCGATGAATGGGCAGCTTGAGCGGAAAACGTTTTTTGTCAGCATGGAACTGACGACCATACTGAGGGGGAGTGCAAGTGAGAGTGCGTTTTCACACATCAGCATTTTGCATTTGAGCATTTGATGTCAATCAATTGACATATCATCACTGCCTTTCTGGTCCAATCCCCAGATTCAAAGCGACAGCTAGAAAAAGGATCAGGAGCGTCGTTGCTGTTGGGTTGACCTGGTGAGCTGCGGTTCACCATCATTAAACCCCACATGGCAGTTTCCTGATCTGGGGGTAGCCCTAAATCATCCATTTAAAATCCGGATTTCTATTGTGAACCATCCAGCTATTGGGATCCCCCATATCCATGTATGGAAATCCCCACATCCAACATCCTTCCATGGCTTCGAACCAGGGCCTTGTGCAGGGACCGCTTGGTGGCAGAGAGCAGCGACTGGTACATGCTCCAGTTGTAGTGGGCCTTCACCTACCATTGCCGCAGGAAAAAGTAATTTCAGTGTAGTCACTGTGCAACTGTCACATGAAACCACCTCAAGTCGCTCACTTCCATACAGAATGGTGATGGTTTTTTATGCCCAAAGATTTTTTTCAGGGGGGTCGATTGAGTCAATCGTGACCATCCCCAATCTTCCCCAAATCCTCCGAGTCGGCCACAGATCACCAAGTGGCACCTTGATGATTTCACTTTCCGAGATTCCTCGCACGTGCGGGTCCAAAGGAAACCTCAGAATCTAGACCAAAAAGTGGTGGTGTCACCCTACGATGCGCTATCCAAAGGTGCGAGCGAATAAGGTTGATGATCTACAATGGCTGTGGGTCGAACTAATGCATCGAAATCGAAATATATAGAAATGAAAGTTCCAAAGCAATACATCGAATCGAATCGATGAGATCGAATGTCATATGGCTGTGTCTGGAAAATGATGGCTAGGCCATGCTAGGCACATGTTTCAATGTCGATAGCCAAGTCCATGTATGAAAAAACACAACTTACATATCCTTACCATGACATCAACTGAGGTTCCATAAGGGACAAACCCATATGGCGACATGTTTGGAATCGCCCGTGAGATCTGGGCTGCCAACGCCACGATGGTGCCTAACATGTCGTTGACCTCAGAAATGAACTTTCTTCTGAATAGAATCATATGGAAACCCTCTGGAAAAAAATGGAACACTCATTTGCCACTATTCTAAAATTGGATTTTACTTATAGAGTTTCTGCATCTTTTTTGAGGGGATGATTTTCTGCAGCTATCACCTTTCAAGGCGACCAACGACCCAGTGGAATACAGTGAGGATGGCATTTATATGGCTATGATGCTATTGGTGCTGAAAAAATATGGATGGTGACGGTGACCCTCCGGTGTCATTCAACATGGCTAATTAGTTGCTATAGATGAGAAATCCCCGAACTAAACTTGGCATTTTCGCAGCAAAATCCTCGAACCCAAGTTCAATGGGCTCAAATTCCAGCTAGTCATGTTTGAGTCCCAAAAAAAGTACAGTAAAGTATAAAAATCCACCACCGTCTCTGGTTCCAATTTTATCAATGGCTTCAAGAGAAAATCTATCAGCAAACCATATTTTTTACATGTTTTTACCACCAAAATTCATTAAGTTCCCAAATTTGTTCGGCTCCTACTCCTGACAACTGGTCGCTTGGCAGTCGCCCGAGCTGGGTTTCCCAACTGCTTCTTCCGTTTCTTGGTTCTTCGCCACCAACCACTCCCTAGGGCTCGCACCACTGGTGAAAACTGGATTGGTTGAATGGAACATCTACCTAGACCCTCCAAATACCTTTTAAAAACTGGTACAAAGTATTGAATTTATGGGGTGACATATCAAGTTTGATGGGTACTTGAAAGGTCTAGGTACAGGAAACCATGGTTTTACCAGTAATTATAGGGGTCCATGCAATTTCCCATCATCCAATTTTGGGACGGGTGGTTGATTTCAATCTTGTTGGGCCAAAAAATCGGAAGAGAAGTCTGGTAGGAGTTTGATGGCTATCCGCAGGCTATCGCCTGCTTACGATTTGGTAGCTATGAAACTAGCTATCACTGGCATAAAAAATACAAGTGATTTGACCAAGCCAACGTTAAACCAGACTTATCCATTACCCTCTGGTAAACTAACATAACTATGGGAAATCACCATTTTTAATGGGAAAATCCACTATAAATGGCAATTTTCAATAGCTACGTTTAAGTACCAGAGGGTATCCAGCTGATTTTTCCATGCAGTTCCTTCTACAAACATTGCTGCTATGATTGTTGTTAAATTACTATAATTATCGGCAATAATGACCACTATAACACCACCATACCGATTAGCATCTACCAGCTATGCATCTATCGAAACACCATATTGACAACCTACACCTATCAACATAAATCAGCATCTATCAACATTTACCATTTACCACATTATTTGGTACACCATTGTTGCCGTTTTTCTTGGCTTTATCCTCCGCTAATCAAACATGTCAATGGACAATTTCCCATTTGGTTCGATGTTCTTCCCAGCTATAAACCTGCATTTATAGAGGATGTCCCAGCCAGCCACGTTTGATGACACCCGGGGGTATCATCCCATCATCTCATTAAATCCTAAAATCAGCTCATGGGATAATCAACAATCGGCTTGAATCCTATATATATATATGTATGTGATGATATATGATCATATAAGTTCCATTAAATCCCATCCCATGAAATGCCATGAAGAATCATCACCAGCAAATATTCTCAGGTTTTTTTTTGGGGGGTGTGGGGGGGTCCTAATATTCTGAAAATCACCCAGCTCTGGATCCGAAAAAACTGGGCAAGCCGAACGTCGTGCGCCGCACATGTCTCTCCTGTATGTCCACCTTAAGGCGTCTACCGTTTTTGGCCAATGAACTCCTATCTTTAATGGGAAGGATATGGAAAATCGTGTTTTTTGGGGGTTTAAGCATGAAAAATGGTGATTTCGTGGGATATTAAGGGGAAGACCGGAAGACCATCTTTTAATGGGATCTATCTATCTATCTGTCTATCTATCTATCTATCTATCTATCTATCCTATCTAATCTATCTAATCTATCTAATCTATCTAATCTATCTAATCTATCTAATCTATCTAATCTATCTATCTATCTAATCTATCTAATCTATCTATTCTATCTATCTATCTATCTATCTATCTATCTATCTATCTATCTATCTATCTATCTATCTATCTATCTATCTATCTATCTATCTATCTATCTATCTATCTATCTATCTATCTATATCCCTCTCTATCTTCTCTATCTTCTCGATCTTCTCCATCTTCTCCATCTTATCTATCTTCTCTATCTTCTCTATCTTCTCTATCTTCTCTATCTTCTCTATCTTATCTATCTTATCTATCCTATCTATCCTATCTATCCTATCTATCCTATCTATCCTATCTATCCTATCTATCTGTCTATCTGTCTGTCTGTCTGTCTGTCTGTCTGTCTGTCTGTCTGTCTGTCTGTCTGTCTGTCTGTCTGTCTGTCTGTATGTGTGTGTATGCACATTCCATTGTATACAGTTACATATATCATCCGCAACAATTGGATGTATATGATAATTGGATAACTTTGATGATATGCAATGATAATGCTAATATATGGAATGGGTTGATCTATGGAATAGGCCTTCCTCCGTTCATATTTATCCTCTGGTAAGTTAACATAGACCCTGGCAGATAGGGGTTGGAAGATGAGTCTCCACTAAAAAATGTTATTTTTTCCGGGTCTAGGTTAATTCACCAGAGGGTAAATACCACTAGAAACCATGATCGATATAAGGGATGAAGTCCCTTATTTGGAACCATCATGGGGTGTTTGATGTGAGTGGGACATGGGATTAATATCATGAGATATTCCATAGGGTTACAATATTCTATGGTGATACAGCAATGGGGGCATGATGGGATTTAATGAAGATCATGGAATTTCGGCCCATAGTTTCCCATCATTTTCATTGCTATATTATTGCCATCCGTTAGAGATAGTCAAGATTTTTGTCAAGTTCTCCTGCGACAAGCTCTCTTTTTTTCCAGAAATCGATGCTGCTCAGGCATGTTGCAGTAGGCTTTTAAATGACCTGGCGATCAAGGCTGGCCAAGATTGGACCCTCTGTAACCTTGGTGAAGATCTTTAAAACATAAAATGAATAGCCTCTCTATGCCCATGTAAGGGTTTTTACCTGCTCATCATTTGGGGGATATGAAGTTGAGGATCAATTCTGACCCATTGCCAAGATCAAGTTTGCTGCCGAATGATCCAAGACTTTTCTACATCTTTTCACATTCTCCCGGCCTAGCCCTGCACATGATGATCCAGGATCACTAAAATAAGAAGATCAAATAGCACACCTTCGCACCTTAGAGTGGGCCCCGCATTGGAGCAGCTATTGGGCAGCATTGAATGAATGGTTCGGAAACCGGAACGCAAGAGTGCGGCAAAGACAAACTCTGCAACCATGGAGGTTGATGATCTATTGGGATAGGGAAGCAAGTCATTTTGTATGGTTCCAGGGTGCCCCCCACAAAACTACTTGTTTCATCATTCTTCGATCTGAACTTGCTGAACTTCGGTGGGGCACCCAAGTTCGGATATATACTTTACAATGCGACCCCAAAGCTGGGTGACAAAAACACCAAAACATCAATTTCGGTGGAACAGTACGGTTCAAAAAAGGATCACCAAAATATCATAAAAAATCCCATATATAATTATACATAATCATATGCATGCATGTGTATATATATATATGTGTACAAATATATGTATATATATATAAATACACATCACACACACATGTATAATAGATATATATATATATATGTGTGTGTATCATGTAATTGCAACAAATATTTATAAATATAATCACATGTATATACTATAATGTATGTGCCCCAAGTGAAATCCTAAAAGCAAACCAACTTTATGGATCCCAAACGCATTTTGCCAGGTGGCATAGCGTGCTTGTGGCTGGCGGCTGTGGGCAAAACTCACCTGCTCCCGGCTGTGTATTCAATGGGCTGAGGCAAAGAGTCGATTAGTTCAGCCCAAATTTAGATTGTTTTTTTTTTCCGCAACTTAACTTCAACTGGGTAGATTGGGAATCATCTGATTCCCAATTTTTCGCCAACAAACCAATAAATAAGGTGTTTCCTAGTTGTCCCTGCATGTCTTCCGCTTCGAACAATCTTAGAAGGGACATCAAAGAAAAAAGGATATGGCAAACAGTCATGATCATGTAATGCCTCCCCCTGTAAAGTCACTTGAAACCTTGCTTGGAATCCAAAAATCAACGCCGCATTTTTCAGGAGTTCATCTTTAAATTCTAGTGTTTGGCCCCCTCAAATATAGAACATGCAATGGAAAGAGATAGGCATAGGACCTCAAAGTCACTCAGCCCTTCAAACTCAAGCCTGCAAGTAAGTGAACAGCCCCAACCCGTCTTTCCTAACCATGCCGTGCCGAAACGTCAAGGCATTGCACTGTTCAAACATGTTCAAACCAAATTTCCAGGTCAAGATGTTGTTTTTCCAACTCTTCCCTGTTTTTCCTAGAGTTCCCATATCTTCCCAGCCATCAGCGCCTGCCTGCCCCCAACAAAACAACAGATTTCATCCTAGTGCCTAGGTTCAAGCCTTCTCGTTGGCGACACTGTCGCGTCTTGGGGTGCGCGAATTGGGCCATGTCATTCTTTTGGTATGTCATCCTAAGTCCTGTGGCCTTTCGCCTTTGCTGGTTCAGCAGTGTCTGCGAGTGACAGAATGAACCCTGGTGTGGACAAGACATTGTGCAATATCACGGTTATCTAGCATCACTTTGTCAGTCTGCGTGCCTTGTGGGCTTTGGCCAAGAAGGGTCTTCAGCATGCAGCTGAAATCCGACTTCCAAGGGTGGAATTCGACCATGGAAGCTATGTGCGTTGGCACGGGAAAAGTCTACGCAGGATCCGAATGGAGCAAAAAGCCACGCGTCCATCTGGGTGCCCAGTACGTGGGCAAGGGCAATTTGAGCATCTTGGGCCATGACTTGGAGCTGGGTGATGACATCGATGAGAGCTCTGTCTTTGATTCTGGCAGGAACCGGACGAGATGGTGAAGCTATGGAAGAGTTCCATATGAGTTCCATATACTCAATTCTGTCATGTTACTGATGTTGCTCAGCAATCTCTCCGGCTTTGATGGAACAAATGGAAGACCTGCTGCACTTGTACTGGTTTCAGGTGTACCATGTGAATCGGAGGGATCTATGTCCTTCATGTCTATTCCGCTTCGTCGGAGGTGTGCCATCTTGAGCAGGTTTTCAGTACGACATTGCAAGGGAACTTGGTGTTGCTGTGAAGGCTTGGGAGGCTTTGTGCTGCCTTCTGTCCATGAGAGAAAAGTTCATGATGTGGGAAGTGGCACATGCCCGAAAGTTTGCGGATATGATGCCGAGTTTTTTCTGCGGAGGCAACAAAGGTAATTCCTGTCCTGTCCCCTTCGATCTACGTCTAGTCCTATGAGTGGATATGGAAGATCATGCTTATCACCTTGAGTCTATGGCTACTATTCTTGGGTGTCCATTACCCATCCCTGGAACTTGCTGTTGCTAACCAGTTTCAGATGTTTCAGGCCTGGCAAAATGCCAGCCACATATGTGTAACTAGTGGTGGATGTCAAATCTCACCTGCCACTGCTGATGCCGAATCAGGGCATCAAGCATCATGTGGATATTTCTTTTAAATGTGGGGGTGCGAAAGTTGGTCCAACATTTGCACAACCTTTTTAGGATTACATCAGTTACATCTGACATATGAGCCATGTGATCCCATGAAAACCACGGTTGATCCATCGGACACGTTGGATATTGTGTGCTGCTTTAGCCCGAGGGCCGCACTCCTTTCATCAAACAAATACCCTCTGGTAATTAAACATAGCTATTGAAAATGGCCATAGAAATAGTGGATTTTCCCATTAAAAATGGTGATTTCCCACAGTTCTGTAAACGTTTACCAGAGGGTAGGGCATTTCATCCAAGTTTCATGGCCATCCATGGCCACCACCCAATGTCTGCGCCTCGAATAGCACCATCTCCCCCACTGCGAAATCACTCAAATCCTCGCCAATGACCATGGCGTCACATCCACACCTCGTGAAGGATGCGCAGGCGAAAGAAATGACCAAATAGACCCTACTAATATATTGGTTATCCATAGTTTCCCATAATTTTCATTGTTTTTTTTGTTGCCATCCGTTTGAGATAATGTGGGTTAAACAATGCCATAAACCACCCATTTGGGAATGGTAGACATACCACCTATAGAAATGGTGATTTGGGGGATGGTTTATTATTGTTTTACCCACATTACTAATATATTGGTTATCCATGGTGAATCATGGTTGATAATGGCTACCAATGGCTTCATAATGAATGGTTTAAACATGGTACATAATGCCTAGTACTCCCATCAGCCGAATATTGAACATCCCAAAGAAAACATGGTGGCTGTAAAAGATAAGACCACATATTTGTAACCACCATGTAATCATCTAGGGGGTGTTTAGCATAATTAGGGGGATGGCATTAATCGAACAACAAAGCATTTCGTGTCAAGGAAAAAGAGAACATACATCATTGCGCATATCAAAAAGTATGAGAAAACCATGCATTTTGAAATAGCAAATTTCCATAAATGTCCAAATCCAAAGAACGCTGAGGAGACCAAATCGGATTCAATGAAGCCATAGTTTTCGCTGTTGGACTTGATTCGGCCCATGAGCACAGCGGTACCTTATAGAGAAATCAGCTGTGCCGTCCCGTGCCGTCTCGTGTCGTCACTGCTTCCAGGTTTTTCGGATAGTGATTTAGTGGGATTTCATGGTGATTTAGTGGGATTTAGTGATGCTTTAGTGGGGGTGTCGTGAAGTTTTTCGCGCGGTTTGCTCTTTTGCGAGGTTTGTTCAAGACTTGGTTTTAACGATGTGTTCAGCATTTCGCAGCACAATGCGGCACTGATGCACAACCTGCGCCAAGTGAAATGTCAACTGTGCTGGGTTTGGCTGCAGCTTAGATTCGTGACGAAGCGCTCGATTCTCCATAGCCATTACCACAGTCCTGGCTTCTGGGGTTATGACGCCCAATAGAATAGTTGGCCCCCAAGGTGCCAAGTTCTTTTAATTTTCATGGTTCGCTTTGGTCCTTCAGAATCGGATGAGGCTGAGGATATCCTGGAATGAGCTATAAGATGCTATCAGAATTCCCTTGTAAAAGGGGACATCCAGCAATTATCCGCTAAATGCCTACAAAAAGACACTGATGAAATGCCAACTGGCTTCAACCCTGAAGATGCTTCTCATTCGGGGTCATCGTCTCATTCTTGTGGTTGAAAATTAACAAGTTGAAATCACCTGTCACCTGCCAAATACAGTAGCCCAACCCATCACCATATAATATAGCAACCCCCAAAAAATAGAAACGTTTTTCCAGGATAGTTCATCTGGATAAATTGTCACATTCACTACCCTGTTATAAGGCACTTCTTGGGATAATTATCCCTACAAACCATCATCCCAGGTCGCAACCTGAGGACCTGGTTTATCCAGATTCCATGGAGAGTTTCCATCGTTTTCCAGGCATTCCAACTGGTTGCCAAGGACAACTGCGTGGCAGTGGGGAGCCATTGGTCATCACAAGGTTCCGCGTTGTAGGCCTCGTTTTTCCCCGCAAATATCGGGGACACACCGGGTTGCCAACAAGGGAATTTGAAGCTTTCCAATATTTCTAGAATTGTGAATTATCAAAAAATCGAATTTATACAGAGTATGCATATGTATGGTACAAACTGTGAATAAACCACCTGAAAAGTTGCGTATCTCAAGGGGATCCTAAAATGAAGTTGAGCGGGATTGGACCTGAGAGTTCACTTCCGACAAAAACGTCGTGATCTTGCCCACGCTTGCAGTTGCAAAAGAGTCACTCTTACAAAAAAGAGCTTAAAAAGCAGCTGCACCTAATATGGTTTCAACCCACTCAAAACATACCCTCTGGTGAACTAACATAGCTATTGAAAATTGCCATTTATCGTCGATTTTCCCATTAAAAATGGTGATTTTCCATAGTTATGTTAGTTTACCAGAGGATAATGTTCTCACTTGAAACCGTAATTTTCAGGCATCCTATGTTGAAGAAATCCCGTCACTCCCAATTCTCCCGATGGAATAAGTACCCGCAATATGGGCCCTTAGGATGAACAGATCCAATACTAAGGGTTTCTAAGGAGGGAACCCTCCCGGTAATCACACATGGCTTGCTGGAAAATCTACCATTTATAACTCAATTGATCTTAATTCGATGATTTTCCCAACTACAAAACCTCCATTTATAGGAGATTTCCAGTTTGCCACGTTTGATCACCAAAGGTGTACAATATCTTCACCCCAGGCGCCAATGGATAGCCCTGGTCACTGACCGTCACGTTGAAGGACACGGTGGATCCAGCTTCTAACTTGGAGCCCAGCCGTGGATTGACCTTCACCTAGAATGGATAGGTTGAAGGACAAATCTTATCCAGAAACCCTGAGTTTTTACTCCCAAATATATCGGAAAATCTTCGTTTTTACATGTTTTTACCTCCCAATATATGGAGGGGAGATTGCAAATTTTCCCTTCAACCAATTCTAGGACAGGATACTCATTGGAGAAAGGGATTCCAAGATCGCAATGGTGATTATATATGGAAACCAAAAACAGCAGGGAAAGAATTGCAGTAATTACAATATATTGCAGGTCAAATGTACTAACTGGAAGAAAAAAAATGGGGAGGAGTAGGGAAATACATATGGCCATAGGATGCCATAGGTAAATGAAGGGGACAACAAGGGGAGAATCAACACGCCAAAAACGCTGAGAAAACACCAGCTGCTCACATCATTTTGCAAATGAGGTGCCGGAGATCCAAAGAAACTCAGGATGTCTGGGCAATGAATCTGAGTGACACCTTTGGAGACGGCTTCAAATCGACCCTTCCTTAGATTGGGGACCCAGTGCAGGGTGGTTCGGGTGGTTCTGGGTCAAAAATGAGAGACCTGGACTTGACAAAGTAGCTGGCTATTGGATTTTTACGTAATCAAACAAAGCTTGCCGGAAAATCCGCTATTTGGATCTAGATTATTTTCTGAGCTAAAAACTTAAACCTACATTTAGCTGAATTTAGTCCGGGTATTTTCCAGCTAATAAAAGCCACGTTTGATTTCCCGAGGGTAGATAATTACTGTTGACCCATGTGTTTTCCGAACATCGCAAAGCTCAGGTGTTACACATATCCCAGGATGAAGGGCCAAAGACTGGATCTGCAACGGGTTCGAAACAATTCATGGTGCGGCTCCTTTCATGGTGCAACGATGTGCACCGTGCAAAACCTAAAAGAAGGAAGAAGCGACACTAGAATTCATCCAAGAATCATGCAATCATCACGAAAATTTGGAATCATGAACGTCGCAATTCTTCCACATGCAACTTGTCTGGATTTTTTCATGATTTTCCTGGGTAGTCACGCGTAGTCTGTAGTCCTATCATCATCGGAACCAGAAAAAGCTCAGTAGATGCCAAGAATCAATGCAAAGGTTCCCTCAGTTCCTGCAAGGCGGAAATGATGAGTCTGGAGTCATGCGGACATGAAAACTACCCATGAAACAAAACCAGATTCTGAAGGTTTCTTATCTCTACCTGTTTGATGAAAAATTGTTAAGGTTTTACATGGTTTTACCAACCACACTAGGGTTGCCAACATGGAATTGTACCACATTTCAACTTCTGGCAAAAAGAGGATGCGAACTTGATCCATTCAGGAGGAGTCGTGTCTCCTGCAACCAACTTCCATGATTTCTGGGAGGGAAACCATCTGAAGATGCCATAAGATTTGTCGGATCAAAAAACTATTTACGACGCGGATCTTGGATTCACTTAAGGAACAAAATGAAGAGAAACCATAGATTCCCCAAGTAGTTGATTTTCCCTGGGGAAATCATCTTCAGCAAATCCATAATGGCACAACATAGTCCCCAAGTTATGACCCAAAATCAACCTCCTCGACCCCAACAAAGGTTTTCGCATCAAATATTGACAAAGCCAGGTTGAGCATTTTGGAAAACGATGGAAAATAGATGAAAATAACGTCAGCTTCTCAGGCACCTGTCTTCAAACGCAGCATTGGACGTGAAGCTTGTGCTTTCTTTTGCTTCGAAAGGTGCAAGTAGAAGGCAACCAAGTCACCTGCAAGAAACGCCATAAGTTGGCCATGTTAAGAGGAGTCCTGCGGTATATATGACATGGTAGAACGCTACAATGTGAGGCCGGCCCCAGCCAGTTATGTTTGCTGGTTAACCCTATTAAATATAGTTCTATCATGTTCTATCCCCCAAGTTATAAGTCAACTTGATGATCTGGGGGCGTTCAGCTTGTACAATCATAGTTGCGAGCTGGCTCATCGACCCACATTTTTTGGTGGCCACCAAGAGCATCACATAACATAACTATCCACTTTTTGCGGGGGGAATAACCGCGTGGTTGGAGAACTTTGGCACTTCATTCCCTCTGAACAACGGGAAGGAAAACATCAATCTCCGATTGCCGAAAATGGCCATAAAAACCTATCCCAACAGCTTTTTGGCATATAACTATTAGCATACTATAGCTGTACAAATATATACCTGAATGATATAGCCATGTTTCTTCACCACAATCAGTCACAGTATCCCTACCCCCATGTGATGACTGCCATTGAAATCGTCTGACCCTACAGGACCTGGTCCTGCAAGGCTTTCTGTCAGAACATCTTTAAACACGTAGACTTCTTGCCTGGGAAATCGGCCAAGTGCGGCTTGTCAGGTGGCTTCATGATGGTCACAATATTAAACTGTAGGTGGTAAGGTAAGTAACTTAAATAATCCAAAAACTAAGGTTGATAAACATCGAAGCTTGCGGCTCGATGGTCCTCCGAGGCACCCATATTTTCTTCTGACCTCACCACACTCCTCAGGTAGAGGGAAAACCATGGAAAAACCCATCCAGCAAAGGAAAAATGCAATCTGGCCTCCTTCCAAACATGGGCGGATATATGGGATATGATATACCCCGAGTCTCCCCAAGTCATAGTCATCAAAATCATGTCAAACATTGGGATCCGGGAACTATATGTCCTCAACATGTCTAAAACTATATAATTATTGATATATCTTAAGTTTTAGGGACGAAAAAAAATCCCCATGAAATTTTGATTCGCACGGAACACATTACCCCCAAATCAATGGAGTCAAGGCACAATGAAGCCACAGCCCCTCTCCTTAAGCCGACGGCCGTTGGGTCAACCGTGAGTGACATCCCACAGATGGCTTTTGTATAGAAGCATGTCATGTCATATCTACCTCTGTTTTTTGAAATCTGGTTCACCAGGTTCAAGTTGACAAACATGGCGAAAACTGAGGGCCTGCTTGTGCAGCTTTGCAGTGGGGCTTCCAGCCCTTCCATCAGTTGCGTTTTTCCAAAGAAAGGGGAAGGCCTCACACTTGCAATTTAAAATGGAAAATTGTGTTTTTTCGACTGTTCAACCATGAGATTTTTGGGGGGGAGTTCCCCAAATATCAACTTCAAGTTGGTTGGTTAGCTATATCATGTGACATCCCATTCTACCCCCTATGAAACCCCAATATTTCCATCTATTTCCCAATATTTCAGCTCATGTTTTCACCGAAGTGGCCGGAAAATAGCTGGTCACAATGCCCAGCAGGAAGGAGTTGCTGATCTTTTCCTCCCGGGAGTCGGAAGAACGCTCCTTCCGCTTGGCACCTGGCTGGAACCACAGGGGGGCATGACATGGCATGACATCGCCCCAGAGGATTTTAGAGGTACAGGATGGTACAGGGGATATGGCCAATGGCATAAACCCCTAGGGCCTATAAAGCCTGCCCATCTGGGGGGAGATAGTTTCGAAAAAAACATGGGACAGATGAGGGGATAGGATAGTTGGGATAGTTGTTATTCTTGGCTTTTACGTCATGATTCCGTCATAAATAGGGCTCTGGAGCTTGTTCCCTCTTGACATGGAACAGAGTGAACAGAGTGAACACTTTGTTGGGTTTTTGCCAAATGACCCTCATGTCGATCAGGCTGCTGGCCTGATGGTTTGGGTTTGTCCCAGTTCTTCCAGTGCTTCTTCTTCTCCCAGTGGAGTTTTTCGGCTTCGACCTTGGCTGAGAGGATGGGCAAAGGAGCCACCTTTGGGGTCCCCAACTCCCAAGATTGCGCATCTGCCATGATCTAACTATCTTCCTACCGCAAGACGCAAAAATGACTGCGAGTTCCATTTGCGTCGCAACATGTCGCAACTAATTATTCAAATTTCAGAGTGAAAACATGTAAAAACTGACCCAAAAGGACCTGGGTTCATTTCAGGGTGACTTTTGGGCCAAATTCAACCAATGGGTTCCATGGGGTTCAACATGACTCAACGAAAAACACTGGACAACTTCACACTTCCAGAAACTCTGCCCCCTCCCCAAAATTTCCAGGCATCCAAGGTACATTGAATGCTTGCGGCTGGCCCTTGGGACCCAGGTAAACAGTGAAGCTCACTTTCTCCCCCACATAGTGGCCCTGAAACTCCTTACCTCAGGCGAGTTTTTGGCTGAATCTCGCATGTTGGGACATTCGCACTCATCTTCCTTGAATGTGTTGCGGGAAATATGTTCAAAACCCCTGTTTAATTCGAGGAAATTCTAGCTCTTGATGCTGATGTTTCTGTTCAAATCTTGACGCCCCACTGGCCACAGCCATGGGTTGCCAATCATTGATCTCCCAACTTCCTACCGTCTATTCGGTTGAAAGATGTGCAGCCGTCCTTTTTCAAACCAACGGGTAAATAATGAAACTGACTCAGAACCCCTAACTTACATCCATTCATACACCGATTTTTCATGAAACATAGTGATATTTCAAACTCAGCTATGGTTCCCCGCATTTTCAAAGACCTATACCTGGATTCAGATTGGCCTATTCCCATTCCCCCACCTCCAGCATACCCACCCAGTTGCCATGCACAAAGGTGTCGCGGCCATAGATGTCAGCAAGCTCCTTAGAACGAAGTTGCAAGCTCCAGGCTAAAAGAGAATAAATCATGAAAATCCAGCCGTTACCTACAGATAAGTTGAAAATCCATGAAACCCATGAAAATGCATGATTTAAGTGTGTCTGAAGTGATTGAAGTTGGGATTTCCATGGATTTCTTAGACCAAGTTGTGTTTGCCAAAGTATGTGCCATTCTCGGTGCCATTAATGGACATGAGATGATAGCAAGAGGCAAATTGGATCCCAGGTGCCCCAAAACTCAGGCTGGTTGTTTGATGTTGTTTGTTGTTTGCAGATGTTTGTGGATGTTTGTACTAAAAATCTCGGGATGACCACAGTTCTGCTCTGGGAATCCAGGCTTTGCACTCAATAAAGCCGTAGTTGGTTCCTCGGCAACACCGTTTTGGCCCGAAAAATTCGCCATGTGGCCATGTGCAATGGGAAAATCCAGGGAAAGCGTCTTCCAAACTTCCATGAACTTCACAAAATCCAGATTTTGGAGGTCCGACTGGTGGAATTTCTTCTGTGAAATGTGTCTGCCCGGCACTTGTTCTCACTTCCTAGATTGCTTCTTCCCACGACCACCTAAGGAAAATAATGCTGCCAGAAAATCCCTAAAAAATAAAAGAAAACACAATCAACGGGTTTTTTTTCGTGATGTTTCTTGCATCATGTTGCATCTATAAGTCTATAATCTTATTTCCGTTGAACCAAAAGTTGTGAATTGGCCAACCAACCACAAAACATCGGTGGTTTGGAACCACTTCCCATACCACTTTGAAGTCGCTCTCATTTCAGCTGTGGCTCTCTCATTGAAGGACTTGATCACTCCTGGGCTTCAGAGAAAGCTGATGCGGCTGATAGCTGGTCATGCTTGAAAATCCATGTTTCGGTCTGAACAAATCCGTGGTTGATGGTTTTGACTGCAACATGTTGGCACGAAGACTGACAAAAGAAATAAACATTGCAACATGGCTTTGTGTCGAAATTTAGGGGGAAAGCCCGAAATTCTTGATGTTGAAGCATCATTTTCTCATTGTTTTCCTATTAAATAGCCATTTCATGAGGGCACATCCCCCATTTCCACCGGACAACCGCCAAGTGTCCTGTGGCTTTCTTCTCCAACTTTTCGCCTCGGGAGAGGGTCAAAAATCGAAGATTTTCACCAAACGGATGGGTCAACGTTCGGAACCCCCACACCATTAACCTGAACATATCTGATCGTTAATTATTCATGGTATCTAATGGGATTTGAACATGGGATTTATACATGGGATTTAAACCGGTTGCTGATGATTCATGTGATTTAATTGATTTTAATTGGATGATTTTAGGATTGAATGGGATGATTCTGGGATGATACCCTCCGGGGTCATGAAACCTGGCTAGCAGGAAAATCCACGAACTAAATGGAGGTTGATAGCTGGGAAAATCATAGAACTATAGCTGGTGGATTTTGCAGCAAGCCATGTTTGACTACCAGAGGGTAAGTTGGTTTAAACCCCATGATCTGTATAGATATCAATTGTAAACCCCAGAGTTCGCCAAGTTTTTTCACCAACTTAGCTATTATGAATCTAGGGGCACCACCCTCTGGAGTATTTTTCACTAAGCCATGATTGATGAGTGGAGGGTAAGTTGGTTTATGATCCCCCCAATCTATAGACTATAGATATATCCATTGCACATCCCAGGATTCACCCAGTTGTGTTATTTGGACCCCCATTCTATCCCCTTCAAACTCAACTACCTAGCTGTTCCAACGGTTACTGTCCAGGTTTTCATAGCTTAAAATCACCATTTATTGATCTCTGGTGATCAAACATGGCTAGCTAGCGGCTAGCGCATTTAGTTTGGGATAGTTCGGGAATTTCCCAGCTAGCTATGTTTGATGACACCGGAGGGTAGTAGACACTCCGATCTACTGGATTGGACAGCCAACTGACTTGAGGTAAATATCACCACGTTGGGGATATGTTGAAAAAGGATCACAACCCACAAACCCACAAATCGATGGAAATTCATCTCTGGAGGAAGTACAGTCTTCACGCCAAATATAAGAAAGTAAAACCAATAAATCCTGGTGAAACCTGTAGATGTTGCCAACTCAACACCAATTCTTGGAACAGAAATCTCCAGCAACTGCCCCAGAACAGGGCGGAGCGGACCTTGTCCTGCAGTCTGTGTTCCTTCTGAGCCTTGCCATGACCAGTCTGACGACCAGTCCGACCAGTCCTGATGGGTGGAGGTTGGGCCTCAGGTGTTCTAGAGGAAGATCTGATAAGATGGGATTTGTGCGTATGGGATGTAATGGGATTTACTGGGATGCAATGGGATTTAATGGGATTTATGGACTTTAAGCCCATATCATCCGACTAATCCCATAATATCTAACAGATTAATGGGAATTAATGGGATGGTTAATGGGATGATACCATCCGGGAATCAAACATCACACCTGAAAATCCTCGAACTAAATGGACGTTTATAGCTGGAAGAATCATCTATTCTATCTATGGGGGGGTTCTATTACCATGTTTGGTCACCAGAAGGTATGTGAAATGCAACGCCAAAGTAAAACACATTGAAACATCTATGAAAAAAGCAAAAGAAGAAAGCGATGATGGTAACATTCAGGATATATGAGCTGAATGTGAATAGCAGAATATACTTGAATATGATGATACCATTCACTCCAGGCAGACGTGCTTGTATTCATCAACAAAATCCAACAAGAAGTGCGGATGCACAAGCATGATATGGACCGTCAACCTTGATCCGCATAAATTTCCATACCAACCATTCAACCATCCTTTTCTGGAAAAGGGGAAGGGAAAAAAACACGCAACAAACGACCACATATGTGACTAGTTCTTTTTGTGTGTCCCCATTCTAAACATTTCGAACCCATGTTTGTTTTGACCCCCTTCCCCCAAAAAAAAATCAACCGGAAAACACTTCGGCAGAAGCCCCACAGCGCCTGTTTCCAGTCGTTCCACTGGTCGTTCCACTGGTGGTTCCACTGCTTCCAGTGGTTCTCGTCCCGGCCCTCCTTCCACCGCTCCCGCTCGTCCGTGTCGCCCGCGTCGGTGGTGGAAACCTCCGAAGCCTCAGGGAGGATCTCCGGGGACTCTTCCAGGGGCGAGGCCTTGGAGTGGTCAGTTGCAGTTTGTTGCACCCCCAAAGATGGAATCCTGGTGAAATCACACGGAAAAAGTGATGAATTACTGTTCTATCGTTTTGGGGGCTACTATGTAAACAAGTATGTATGTTATTGCCTTGATTAATAATCATAATACAGATTGCTTATAGTTGTCGTTACTATATTATTGTACAATGGTATGGTGAGTTGTTATTACCCTTGCCATTGTCGTTGTTATTCTTATTAATATGGAATATTATTGGATCATAGGCATCCCTTTGCAAATGTTACTAGGGGCCTACCCAATTGCATAAGCCCCAAGTGCGTTTATGATGGTTTACGGCTTTCAGTTTAAAAAAAAACATATCTACTCTGATCAAACATCTTGATAAATCAAAGTAGATCACACACATGAGGGATCTTGCTCAGAACTGATCATGAATTTACCAACGTTTACCTCACCCGTAGCCATGCGAATCATGATGTGTAGCCATGTGAATCATGATGTGGAAGTGAATTGTTGGGTTGGCTGCTTCAAAGAGAGGGGCATCTGGTTGGTCATTAATTGAGTCAATAAGTCAATAAGGTCTACCAGCTCGTGGATTATCAATGATTATGATTGGTAAAGTAGTATAACGCCAAAAAAATCATCAACCAAGAGGGATGTCTGCTCTCACATCTCCCAGAACCACCCAGCACAGCCTGAAGTGGCTCGAGAGTTTCCGCCGTCTCAATCTCCAAAGGGATGTCGCTGGGAGTGGGGTGCCAGTCAGGAAGGCACGCTGACATCTCTGTGACCATCCTCATGGTGACATCCAACAGATCTGCCAGTGGTGATCTCCAGTGGTTACTGGATTGCTATTTAAGATTGAGCTCAGAATGACAGGTAATGTTGGTAAAACAATCATAAAGCATCCCCAATTTCACCATTTTTATAGGTATGTCTACCATTCACAAATGGCTGGGTTGTGGCATTGTTTTACCCACATTAACCCAACAAAAAGTCTTGACCACTCTTCAATTTTTCTGTTGGCTCCAGGTTTGGACATCATGATGAACTTCAGCGATCCCAAAAAATCGGAGGGTTTTCTCTTCTCCATTGCTGGTTTAATATGGTTTAATCAATCTATCAATCTAATGTCAAATTGAAATTTGGATGGTTTAAGACAATCTTTAGATTTGGATTAGATGGTAAACCCAATGATAAACCACCAGTTTTGGAGGGTTTATACAATCCATTTCTGGTGAATTTGGGAATGGCTTATTTATTGCTGGGTTTACCCTCCGGTAATCAAACATGGCAATGGACACTTCACCATTTATAGATTGCTAAAACCTTCATTTTTAGGGTGCTATAAATTTCTATTATCCAGTTGCACATCTATTATTGGGTTTGCCACATTAGTCTCATTCCATGTCATTCCTCCAATATTGTTTGTGTCATTTTGTTTGATTTCCCACAGTGCGGACATGGCGACATGGCCAGCTGTTCTCATTCCGAGTTTCGGCATGCCCTGGGTGATGCTCACATTGAAACCTCAGAAGATCAGGATCGGCTTCATTAGATTCGTTTATGGGAAAACTTACAGGAAACCCTACATTTCATGGTAAAAATATGTGAAAACCATGGTTTCCTGTAGGTTTTCCCTTAAACCAAGCCATTGATGTTTAAATGATTTGCTCATCGAGTATGAATTAAGATGAATTACCTTCCGGCAACAAAGTATGGTTTGCTGGAAAATCTTCATTTACTAAGACTAGATGATTTTCCCATCAAAACAAGTGGTGATATTTAAGATTTTCCTGAATCAACACTGCCGCACGGGAAGAGCAAGTACCTCACCACCAAGCAAGTGTTGCGGGAAGTGCATTGAAGGACAAACAACCAGGAAATTCTGCAAGTCAGCACGTTCTAATCTATACAACATCTTGGACAAATCATGACTAGTAGAATACCCAAAGCTCCTTTGATCTCCTGTCTATATTTGTTCATCTCATGCTGGGTCAATGACAACCACTCCATCCCCAGCCCTGCTCCTTTTCCGTCCATCTGCCAAGCAGCACACAGTTTGACCAGTTTCAAATGTCTGTGCCAGATCGCGTTCAACATGAGCATCTCCTTCGAGGGTTGAAGTCTTGGAAGTTCCTGGAAGTTACCCCCTGGTTTTCTTTGACAGGTTGCTGTGGAAGCCATAGCCCGTTTTATGATGATGAAAATGAATACTTACTAAAAATGCTGATTTCTACAGCTATGGGTACAGTTTGCACTGATCCCCTTATCACTGGACTGGCCCACTTCATATCTTAGGTTCACCAGCTATCTAAAACCCTCCCAAATCACCAAATCAGAATGGCAAACCCACTGGGAACAACTATTGATCTTCTGTGAGCTTGATTCATATTTGTCACTCCCTATTTCAATTCTGGGTCAGGTACTTGACTTGCATCATTATCATTATTATTGGTTTCCTAGAATGGTTACACCAAATGTTTGATGCTCAGATTCCTGTCGTTTTTATGTGCTACTCTGATTTCTTGGTTCATATCCCACGTTTATTGGTTCCCAGTATCAGTGGAAGTAGTCATCAAGGCCCCTTGATTTTCCAAGGACCCTTGCCATCGTTCGGCCCAGGCTCTTCCGAAGAATTCAGTCATGAGATCGCAGCTCACAAATCCGTAACCAGCCGTTCCAGTGCGGAACTTGCCCAACCTGAGCTGGAGCGATCTTGACATACTCTCTGGTAAATTAACATAGCTATTGAAAATAGCCATTTATTTTTATAATTAGCGGATTTTTCCATTAAAAATGGTGATTCTCCATAGCTATGTTAGTTTACCAGAGGGTATCCTGACCCTACCCTACCTGAAGCGCCCATTCAGGGGAACATCTGCCCAGGAGAGATGAGAATTGTACTGCAATTCACGTCTTCCGCCAAACCATGGGGAATCCCTTCCCCCCGTGCACGTTAAACATCTCCCAGAAACCATGGTTTAGGGATTGGAAAACATATTTGGGACCGGTGTTTAGTATGAACTGGGGGGACTATTCACCATTTTTGACCATGAATAGTCATGAATAACAATCATTAAGCCATGATTCCGCCATTCATAGCCATCAATAGCCATGTTTTACCATTCATTGGATTGGTTAATGGGAAAATTTACAGGAAACCTCGATATTTCATGGGAAAATGCATGGTTTCCTGTAATTTTCCCCTTAAACCAATCCAGTGAACCATGGTTTGACATTGTTGTTGCTGATTCTTTCGGAAAAAAAGGGATGCAATCCCAGTCACAAGGCAAAGTTGTCGTCGCCACATCGCAGTCGGACCATGGGTGGAGACGCCTGGATCATCGGTAAAATCAGGATACCCTCTGGTAAACGTGTCCATAACTATGGAAAATCACCATTTTGAATGTAAAAAACCTCTGCTAAATTAACAGTTTGCTATTGAAAATGACCATAAAAATAGTGGAGTTTTCCATTACAAATGGTGATTTTCCGTAGTTATGTTAGTTTACCAGAGGGCAACGATCCCGATGATCCATACTGCCATAGGTATTGACCATAGCTATTTTAGCTGGGATATTTTCATCACACGAAAAAAGGTGTTTATAGGTATTGAGTCTTGAGCCATAATGACCTATAATAACTTTCTCTACATATGAACCATATTAAAACCTCCATTTATATAGTTCATTTCCAATTGCTATGTCTGATTGCATCCATTGCATCCCCATTCATATTTAGTCAATATCCCCTGTATATCCAGCTATATCCAGATCTATTATACATATGGGATAGTCTGAAAATAGGATACACAGAATTCCAAAGATTATCATAATATTCCCTGTTAAATATTGCCATTTATTTAGGGTATCCCATATTTTCATATTTAATGGTTCATATGGTGTTTAATACATCTTAATACAGGTATCTATAAAAATTAGACAATTTACATATCCATGACCTATATATGGCTTAGGATTTACCCTCTGGTTATTTAACATAGCCATGGAAAATCCTGGAACTAAATGGAGGTTTCGTTCGCTGGGAAAATCATCCAAAATTAGCCAGCTCTTCCATGGCTATGTTAAATAACCAGAGGGTAAATCCTAAGCCATGTATAGGTCATGGAATGGTCATGGATATGTAAATTGTCTAACTTTTGTAGATACCTGTATTAAAATGTATGGCTTAAGATTTATCTCTCATATCATCTCATATCTACAATTTTCTCTACATCTGACGCCATGGGATTGCCATAGTGCAACCCGCCTGTGGACCCTCCCGTGACCATCGTAGGAAGAAGGCCACGGAGTCACCGCAGCCGGCCATAGCGCTGAGCACCAGCTGATTGGAAGCCCTCAAGGCCTGGAAAATCGGGAGGGGATGCCCAAAATGTCACAAAAATCTGGGAAAAAAGTGGGAAAATATGGGAAAATTTGTGGAAAACACATGGGAAAATGGTGGAAAACACATGGGAAAATCATGAAACAATGGATTCATTGGATGATTACCTCATTTAGTTCGATGATTTTTCCAACTATAAACATCGGTTTAGTTTGGGGGTTTTCCAGCTTGCCATTTTTGATGTTTATTTATTTCGTGGGATGGATTGATGGATTGATGGATTGTTGGGACTGGGAGATCTCTTTAAAGAAGTGTAGGCAAGACATATGCATATGCCTATATATATGTATGTATATGTATGTGTGTGTGTTGTGTGTGTGTGTTCATATGTTCATAAAGAGAGAGATAGAGAGAGAAAAAAAAAAGAACGAGCGTCTTCCCAACAGCTGTGCTTAACCTGGAACCTGCTGTTGGGTTGCAAAGCTCAGTGAAATGCACTAAGAAAAAAAACAGAAACAGTTCTTCTTATCAAAAAAGTAAATTCTGAGCCATACCCCAAACATCCTAAAGCTATGATGTGGTTGGGAAACTCTTAGTAGCCCCCGCAGGGCTCCCCATTGAATATGAAAATCCTAGGAAAATCATAGGACATGTGGATACCAATAATTAGCTCCTTGGCTCCCTCCCAACCACTGGATTTTTTTTTTGCATCTGCCCACACTGACCTTGCAGGATTGCCGTGCAATTTCGTGACAATGAATCAAAGAATAGCGGGTGACCTGGCGAACGTGGGATCCCAATGTTGGGCGGGTTCACCCGCAATGGGGAATCGACAAGAACTGGCTGTTCATCGAATCTTGCACTCGCCAAAAAAAAAGTACGACCACACAAAGTCGGATATGAACGAAGGCTACTAATAGCTAAGCTAAACATAGAAGTCAAATATGCCCGAAAATCACATTCCAAAGATTCCAAAGTGTTTTCTTGGAATTCTATGTAAGGTTTCTGTTGGTCATCCCAACTCCGCTGCTTCCTTCAAAGGGTTCTGGCCCGAATATCCTCCAGTTTTGTTCAAGAAACCAATTTGCTAGCCCGTTCATCCACAAGCTGCGGAGATCATTGCAGATGTACTTCCCTGAAACCACTTCACAATCTCTCAAATGCAGAGATTGTCTCAAACGAAACAATGCCCATTGATGTCAATTGTCCCACGGCCCCCTGCCCCCTAAATGAATCTGCCACAGAGCTATACACTATACACTATACACCAGCATCGGCCCGCCGAATCCAACATGAAACCGGTTCCAAATAGTGCAAGATGATTCAGATGATTCCAAACATAGCATTGCACCATCCAACATGGGAACATGGTCAAAATCATCTTTCTGGTGCTTTCATGTGACCCTCGCACCAATTGATACAGAATTGGACTAACTAAGATTATGTAAGATTATCCAGTGGGTACCCTCTGGTAAACTAACATAACTATTGAAAATTGCCATTTATAGTGGATTTTCCCATTAAAAATTGTGATTTCCCATAACTATGTTACCAGAGGGTATGTTCCACAATCTCCCACTTCCATGGTGGTGACGTGTATCGATTTTCTGGGGGAAAAACCAGCCCCAGCGCCCAGAAAAATTTATTTGAGAGCACAGGATCCATGGACTGAATTGTTCCAGAGAAGACCTCAATGGCAGCTTGGTGAAACCTCTGAGCTTGGGATATTCCAACCACATGGGGATGATAGTTGGATATACTGTTTCATGGTATTGTCATATTCCACTTGAAGGAATTCGTAGTAGGTCCTACTTGTAATCAAACCTGGCAAATGGAAAAAGTGGTTCACAGCGTATCTGAGTCATCTTGAGGAATTCTCCATTGCCATTTTTCTGAACTGTGCATCCCGGAATGGAACTGAAATCCTGAGCTGGGTTGGTATTGGGAAGTAGCTCCACATGCAGGATTTACCACCCATGTTTTTTTGGCACAACCGCTAGCTATATATGAATGGTCACCATTGGTCACCTACACCCATACTGATCGTTGGGCCACCAACCCACGAATAAATAAACCTTTATGGACGATACATCCCAACAAGTCAGGTTGATGATCGAAACTTTTCATATTTCGTCTTTCTATCACAAGAATCGTTTTCCTGTTTCATCTTGGTATGTGGATTGTCACCAAATTTTATCATAGATACCATACCCTTCAGTAAACTAAGAGTTTGCGATGGAAATTCAACATTTTTCACAGGTAAATCAGTAAATCATTGATAAATCATCGAACTTGATGGGCCAACGCCTCCATAGCTAGGTTAGTCTACTTAGACTTGCTTAAGGAACCCCCAAAAATAGAACAAAATCCCTTTTTCGCTTTCCCATTTCCAGTGGATTTCCCGGTGGAAAAACAGAAACAATCACCATCTCTAGCAAATCCAAGTCATCCTCATTATCTGACCATTATACATCCCGATCCCCATTTGAATGGATGGTTGAACATATTTATGTTTTTTTCCTGGCTATGAATCTGATATGCTTGATATAGTGATAGTGCCACTATGTACTGAATCCAAGGCAATAATAAACCATCCACTAAAATCTCCATTTGAGTGGGTGCTATACATTCCCAAATGGTAGGTTATGGCATTGGTTTTCCCACATTCTAGGTATAACTTATATCCCACATGTGGGGGGGTTTGCCAAAATGGTGGTACCCCAGAATCATCAAAAAATTAGACCATTTTAGAATTGAACCCCCTGGTGTTGGGGTACCCCCTTTGTAGGACGCCTCCATCGACTGAAGATGATTTTCCCAAGCGGATCTTCACCTCCGGGCCCCATCTGTCGCCCCGAAATCGCATCCAAAAAACCACCTCACCGGCTTGGAGCCGCTTCTTCACCCCACCTCCGCCAGGGAAGAAATGGTGAAAACAAACACACAAATTGGGGAAAAAACATGGAAAATGCCGAAAAAAAAGTGGAACATCCCCATTTTTGTTGGGAGGTTTCCACAAAGGTTACCCCAGAATCATCCAAGCCCGTAGCCGGCCATGACTTCGTATTGAAACCCATGGTGACTTGAGGATCCTCCATTTTAAGAAACCCCCGTATGGGAAGAATGTGGATAAACTGATAATGGAAAAAAATATGGAAATATATGGGAATGCAATGTAATACATACCAATCATAGCTTCTCAACTTTGCAAAATGTTGAAACTCATATTACAATCAATAGGAATGATCTAGTTGGATGAGTACTCGGAAAATAGTCAAGTCGGCTGCTGGATCAAGAGGATGTTCCTCTAAGAAGCATCCTACAGCATCACGTTCCAAATTGTTTCTGAGATGGTATGAATCCAATCAAAACCAGAAAAGAATAGGATTCTGATGTGATGGGGTCTTCGCACACAGCCATTGTTTTGGTTTCTATGGTGACTCCCATGTCGATGTACTGCGCTAAATAAATGTATGGAGACAGGAACCCCCAATTAAAACCACATGTTGTGCAAAATGTCAAGTGATTCTCTTGATTTTTGATTGTGTCATCATAACTTCCATGCGTTTCTCTATATAATTACAACCTCCAAAAAGGTATAGAAAAGTAATTTACTTCTTTCAGACATGGAATTCACTGAATTCTCGTATTCTTATATTTCTTATCGATGGTTGTCTATGGTCTATGTTCTATCTGTTCTTATCTCTGTTTTTCCACATTTTTTGGAGGGTGGTATAGGCTCCAACATCTTGTGGTAAGGAGTCTTCCCCATGCCCCCGCATCTACCTTGGTCGTCTTGATCATCTAGCAATCGCTTCATGTAGCCACAGCCTGGGGATAGCAAGTCTGAGAGAGGACGAACATGGTAAAATCTATGGGAAATCTATGGGACATCAATCTGGAAATCTTGATTTTCAATGGGGTGTTACTGTATAAGGGAATCTCAGGGAAATCGGACCATTTACATCAATTTGCGATTGATGTTCACGTTGGTTTGAGGGAAAATCTATGGACAACTATATAATGGGAAATCATGTGCTATGAAAAATGATGGTTACTTGGGGAGATTGATGGGATTTAATGGGTATGTGACGGTATATTGTATCCAACTATACTGAGTGGGAATAGAATTGCGGATATAAACTGCAATCTGAGATGAGAAACTCAGATGAAAATTGACGAATCTTCGGATCAAACCGGAGGGGAAATACTATGGTCCAATACTGGGGATGATTGTAAAAGAGTGTCAACAATAAACATGTCAATGAAACAATTGATAATTGTTGATTCAGTTGAATCTGATGAAATCATGAGAGGTTTAGAATCAATGCAAACTGTAGCAACGGGGATGCAATGAGCATTTTTGATCATGAATGAACAATCTCGGGCGGAAAGTCCCCAGCAACCAGTGGTGCATGACAAATGCCACATGTTCGGCCAAAACTGAGTGCAGCACAGTTAAGTTAATCCTCTCCCATCTCCGACATTGCAGCGGCTAAATGCTTGGAGTTCACATGGATGAAATGGATGAATCTGAATCCTTGGACATGGAAATCCTTCTCCAACCGATTTCGGCTGAAACATCGAATTCTTCTCAAATCAGCTAACCCCTGGTGGTTTGATGATTGGATGGTGGTTTCGTTGTTTCTCTCATTTGATGCTTTCAGAAGGGGTTGCCGCTGCAAACCTCCAAGCAATTTGATGGGCCCAAAGACTGTAGCTGGGCCGGGCTGGAACAGGTGCCACACAGGCAGCTGAAACAGCTGCAGCATGGATTACTTGGGAAAGTTGGCAGGAAATCAAGGCATGATGTGGATTGATGTAGGAAAAAACCTACCAATCGACAAGAAACCCATGATTCTCCTCAGAAACCCATGATTCTTTTCCGAAAAGACAGAGAGATTTTGAAAGTCTCCGAGGTTTCTGTAGACTTTCCGACCAAGTCTGGGAGGAAACATGAGAAAACCATGATTTTGTGCCAACATCGAAAGCAAAATCTGGGTTTTCTCGGTGCATTTTCCCACCAAGTTTCAGAACCGCGTGTTTGATAACAATCAGGAAAAACATCGTGCACCCAAAAAAGAGAACCCCATCCCCCGTCCATATTGAACATCCCCATTATAAATGGTTCCAAAATGTTCCAAATATCTGCAAATCACGTACCTCCACCATGGTTTCTGGAGGGTGTTTCAAATGAACAAGGGAAGGGGGATTCTTATAGCCATTATTCACCACGAATAGTATGTATTGACCACTAACACTAATAGCCACTATTAACCGTTATTAACCATTAAATCAATTAAGCCATTAGTAGCCATTATCAACCTGTATATTTATACCCAATATTCGCATGGCTTATTTGCAGGTAGCATGACATCCGGCAATAGAATCAAGCACTCCAGGACCTTTGGAGGTTATCAAAAGCGCCAAGGCTAGGACGAAATCTTCCAGACTTACCAAACGATTGTCCTGGCGGAAAGTGCGCTGAAAGCTGATGGTTGGGTCACCTATCCCAAAAAATTGAGACATGTGGGTGAAATATGGTGACATCATATATCAAGTAGAACCACTACAGATGAACAATTCCATCACTTCTCCAAAAAGAAAGCCCAAAATCACTTCTGCTGACTTCTGCTCTTAATGGGTTCGATTCAGAATTCAGCAGGTTCTGCTGTTTTCTGCGTCTTTTTTTCCATGTCAAACTGTCAAACCATCAACTTTATGCATAAATAAACACTGTTCTTGCGGGCTATCTCTCGCACACCTAGCTGCCGATGGACGTTCAAAGATCTCCATTTGACCGCTTTTTGTTGGCAAAATTCCCGGCTTTTGTATGATGCCAATGATGCCACCCAAACCCACCAGATGATTTTCTCTGGGGGGGGGCGTTGAACCTCTCAAAGCAAAGACGCCAGTTATCAGCTATGGAAAACAGCAAAAAAAATCATAGAATTCATCAAGTGTGGGGAGAAAACCCCACCTAGGCTTGGGAGATAAAGCAACAAACCGTTGGGACGTCAGGCTGAACCAACACATTTGTGGCCCGGATGAGCCACAAGACTGGGAACCTACAAAACACCCGAGGGTTTTGGGGTTTGAAATTTCGGACTTGTTGAGACTCACAAATCCATGTGAGTTATTTGAGGATCCAGCCTGATGAGATTTTGGACATTTGGGAGATATACACTCCTGGTAATCAAACAATATGAACCGCGAATTGTCTCCCAGTTGGATCGCATAGATTATTTTTCTGTTTACCCACAGGATAGATTAGCCAAAGACAGTTCCTCTTGTGACCAACATCACCTGGGAAATTGCAAGTTTTTCCTGCATGTCAAAAGATCAAATGATTCCCAAGGTTCTTCAAGAAACAATCCGACCAAAACATGCCGTTTTTTGGGAAAACAAAAATGTTGGCTTCGTTCCAGAAACCAGACAAGAAACCGCCGGATGAAAACGCAAAAAGAATGGAGAAGAAACAACCTGCAGGTGGAAAAGAAAATGAGAAGAGGAAAAGCATAAGATTGACAAAAATGGCAGCAGGAGAAGAAAAGCAAGGAGAGGAACAGAAAAACGGAGATCAACAGAAAGAAACGAAGGCGGAAAGGAAGCTGACAGAAACCGCCACAGGAAAGGCAGAACTAGCAGGAAAGGAAACAAAATGAAGCCCAGGGACAACGGGCAAAGACTCCATGATGCACCATTCTTGACGTTCGTTGCTCAACTGTCATCTATCAACAAATTTTCGTTGCAAGGTTTGCCTTCATTAGAAAGGGTCAGCTTCGTTTTTGCTGGTTTTCTCTTATATTCCATTCCAGTATGTTGTCCCTTACTTGCCTTACTCGGACCCTTTTTGGTGGTACTGTACTGAATCTGAAATGCTTTCCCATAGAATATCCCATAAAAAATATTCCATTAAAATAGATTCCCCTTCGCTTAGTCCTACAACCCATGATAAATCATATATCATAATCATATATCTGACCGAATTCTAACAATTCACTAGCCTGAAAATAGTTGAAATGTTAGGCCAATTTGGGATAGTTACCTAAACAATGTTAATCCTCTGTGCGGTAAATCCGATAATACCTATTATAATCAAAATCATCGGCTCGGCAAAACCAGGTATATGTTAAGAGGTCTAAAAGGTAAATCATCATGTTTATCATATTTATCACCTATAAATGGGCCCTGGCTTCCATAGCTATGTTAAATAACCAGGTGGTATATCTCATTACTTCCCACTACAATCCCATTACACATGTCATTAAATCCCATCAACCCCCCTTAAAATCCCATTAGAATCCCATTGAGAATCAATAACAATCAGATTTTACCAATAATGAAGTCATAAAATCACCATAAAATCCCACTAAATCACCATTAAAATCCAATGTTGGTGATATATCCCCCAGTCTTTTCCGCATCAAAACACGTGCGAAGCTGCTCCTCAGGCAGTTCTGCCAGGGAGACACGGGAAACCAGCCGAAGGTTGGCATCGACCTCGGCTGGTTGGAGTTTTCCAATGAAAATCTGGAGGAAAAAATCGGAAACTGGTAGTTTTTACCAATGAATATGGCAGTTTTAGATGGTTTTATGAATAGAATGATTGACTTTCAAGATTTTCAAGGAAATCTGCAGGAAACCAGTCGATCTCTCCGAAAATGTAGAGGTGTCCTGCATGTTTTCCCTTCAACCAATGCCAGATACACTTTGATGGAGTCCCTTTTTCTCAGATTTACGCGAAGTTAGTAAATGGATAATTAACCTTAATGTAACTGGCAATGTCCAATACACAACCAAGTTACTAAGTTAACCTATCCAGGACCAATGTCTAACCCAAGAAAAGCGTATCCCTGGCCCCAAACGAATGTCCACATTTTCTGGCAATAGGCAGCATCATTCTGCATCAAATGAAATACACTGGTAGTGGTGAAATAGCGGCAGCGCCCAGCAGAAGGTGGCGCTGATAAAATAGGGAACCCTGCTGGAAAGAATAAATATAACACATAAATTAGTTAATTAACATTATAAACAGACACACGTACACACACAAGTATTTACTATATCGTCGCCATGGAAAATTGGACAAACAGATCGTAATTTCTTCATGTGGGACCATCAGTTCCAACAAATAGGAGTGGAGAAAACCCACACTGGACAGCCACTGCCCAGCCAGAACAGTTGTCTGGGTTCTTACCTTAAAAAGTTAGTCAAAAACCCTGAGACTATATGGAAGTGCTTGTCTCATAGGACTTCTGCTCCAATGATTACACAGTGCTGAATGTTGTCCGACCTTGGATTGTGATAGTTTGATGATGTTTGAGGTAAGAATCAGGCAATTCAGTTCTGCGCTCCTCCCTGCGGTTCAATAAGAAAGGCAGTTTATGACCTTCCAACCTTGCCACGTGAGTCATATCGTGACACAACGAGACGGACTTCTGATGGCTTTGTCTCAGAATCAGCTCCCTAAAGTTTCATGGTGTATCAGTGTACACTATGTTTTCCACAAAATTGCCATTCTATCAGTACAATGTTAATAAAGCAATAGGATCCACCATCCCCAATTTTGCCATAAATGGGTTGCATAAACCATCAACATATATCAACATATTATAATATGGGTTGCTTTATGATTGCTTTACCAGCATTAGAAATGCTAAAGAAAAACTCTTCTCAGACATGGTCTGAATGGTCCCAGCCCATTTTCCGGCCACATCTCCAACTCACGGGGTGAAACCAACGGCACTGAGAGCTGAGATCCTTGGGCCAGGAAGCGTGCCAATGTCAGGAGGGTCAGTGGCAACTCCCAGATCCAGAGCCAGGAAGTCGATTTTGCAGAAAAAATCATCAGAAATATCATCTCACTGATCAGAAATCATCAGTTGATCTCCAAAAAAATCTGATTGATGTCCAATTTTCCAATCACTCCTCAGCTTCCGAATGCGTTCGTTTTCGTGCCGATCTCTCCTCTGAGGTGTCGCAGTAGCCCTTGGCCGCGCGCAGCAAACGGTCCAAGGCGCCTTCGCCGGCAGCAAGGCCATCCGATCGGAGGGCCCATTCCTCCACCATCAGAGCTGAGGTTCGCTTGGGGTTCGGACATCCTCCACGGCTTAGGACTTCTTCCAAACAGCTTCCCAACTCAGCATGGGAGAGTTTTCCATCTTTGTCAAGGTCAAATTCTTCGAGACATTCACGGGCGGATGGAAGTGACATCTGGAAAGAACAAGAAATGGCAAAAGAAGAAGGGCAAAAGCTGGCAGGTGCAACCTTTGAGCCACAACACTGTGCAGTAGTATCAAAGATGAATTTCCGGATCACTTGCGTTCCATCGGTTCGATCTTGCGGAATGTCCATCTGTTTGATTATCCCAAAAAAGGATAGAAGTCGGTAAAATCCAACTACAGTGGATTCTAATCAACCTTTTCGATCTTTTCTGGGGTTACCCTCTGGTAAACTAACATGGCTATGGAAAATGGTCCATTTATAGATGATTTGCCTACAAAAAGTGGTGATTTTCAATAGCCACGGTTAGATTCCCAGAGGCGATCTTTTCGGGCCATCAACTATATGGAATCCCATGAAAACAAAGCCACCCAGGGACTCGCCCATTTTAGCTCAAAGAGAGGTCAGATCCCCAATCGCGAGATGTTCGCGCCGGATGAGTGTGGGGGGATTCCAAGGAACTTCCAGCATTTTAAGAGATGAAAAACATCTGAATCAGAACTCACAATGGCAAAGTGTTCGTGGCTTAACAATGGTTGATAGTAGCTACTAATGGCTTAATGATATGGGACCATCGAATGGTGGAATTTTAATGTGATCGGTGGGTGGGACTTTACACAATTCACATGTACATATATTGATATACTAGCGTATAATAGATGCATCACACAAAATAATGGCTGGGACTAAAAGAACAATGCCAAGTTGAGTGGGACAAAAAAATGGATTTTGTTAGTTTCCAAGGTGGCTAGTCACTGCTAGTCACCTCGCCCCGGGTCACATCTTTGGCCGAGCAGATCCTCTGAAGCCCCAAAGTTTCAAACACTTCGGTCCGTTCTCCGTATCTTGTTGGATGGCTCGGACCAAATAACCGGCAGCATCCTGGGGGAGCAGCCAGGGATGATTCAAACAATGGGCCATGCTATGCCATGCTATGCCATGGTTCAATTTCTGCTCCAATGAACTTTCAAACAGCAAGGGGGTTCCAATTGGCTGGTACCGTGCTATTCCTGATTCTGGATATGTTTTCTTTCATTCATGTCATCATCCGAACAACATCAAACACGCTTGGTCTTGAAGAAATTCTGCAAGTCCAAAGTGCAAAAAAAACTCTCCTAAGATTGAGATTGGTTATAGATGATTCTCCCATTCAAACCTTCATTCATATAATTGTAGAATTTTTTCCATTGCCAGGTTTGATTGCCAGAGAGCAGGTATCTTAGGTACAGGTGGCCCAAACAACGCCATCAAAGAAACTGGCTGCTGAGCCCCCAAAACGCGGAACGAAATGCGGCTATGCCGTGCCCGCGGACGCTAGAGAAAAAGAAACGAGGACGGTGAAACCGAGGTCAAAACGTAAACGTTGCAAGCAGTCAACATGGGCATGACAGTGCTTCATCATCTGATTCGCTGGGTTGGTTTTATATGGTTTTTAGGCATAATTTATATCCACTACGAGAATCCATGTTGTTCAGCACTGTAAGGTGCTTCTTTGTTTCCTGGAAATTTACCATTCATCCAACGTTGGGACATTTCGAAGATTGGAAGGTGGTTTTGACCTACCTGAAGAAATGGAATATCAAATGAGATCATCGTCAAATAGAAACAAAAACACAGCAATTGAAACCACCTGACGGTTTTCCGCTGATTGACATTTTTATGAGGATTTCATCCGCATGCTTGACATTCATCAGTGGTGCTTGATTTTTCCGAGGGGAAAAATTGGGGACATGTCACACCCACATCGAACGTTGCTGAGGTCTAGTAGTGTGCATATGCTTGAAGCATACTCACAGGAACCCTAAGCTGCCTTCAAAAAAACATGATTTGCATCATTCAGCAGTGATGTCACGACGCAGATCATGGTGGAAGCTGATTTGCTCACTGAAAACGGCATCCTTCAGAACAACAAATGTGGTGATGACTAACCTTCACGTCTTCTTCCTGAACAGGGGCTGGTGAGGAATGATTTTCAGGCACTGAAGAGTGGATATCTAGAGCAGCCCAGCTGGTCCTTAAGAGTAGTACCTTACCGTCCAGTAATTCCAAGTTGGAAATGCCAAAACCCCCAGTCATATCCATGGCCCGGAACTTCACCATGGATTCTGAATGTTCCCCAACCTGAAATGGTGAATATCATGGTGATTTAAAAGGCTATTTCACCAACATAATATGGGAAGATCATGAGATTATAACCAGAATGATATGGGTTTTAATCTGGCTGAATTACAATCAATAATTCATCAACCTGAAAATAGTTGAACTGTTGGGCCAGCTGTGGGGATGATTTCCCTATACCTTGGAACCATCATTTCCAGACGGTATGAGGTTAGGTTACAACAGAATTCATCCAGATGTATATACTCAAAGTCATAGATGTTGAGGTATTTATAATTACCCATTTTAGCCAAGCTATATCCCTATCGTATCCCCATGAAAGATCTCCATTTCATGCCATCTACCCCCACTTCATCCCAAACTCAGCAGTGCATCCTGGGAATCGTAAGTGGTCACATAACCCATATATTGCTGTGGCTTGTCCCAGGTAGAAGGGCTCATCACATGGTCAGAAACACCTCTTCCCAGCTCATACGAAGCCACAAACCATGGGTTTTTCGGGATTCAACATACGACATATTTGGGACCATTGGAAGTGTCGAACAGGGGGGATGGGATCATTCGGCGCATTCTCAACCATCAACAGCCATTACTGAGCCATAGCATTGAGCCATTCATATCAGGGATATGTGATTCTCCACCCAATCCCTCCAGTTTTGGCTATGGCCTGTTGCGGCACCTCCACATGCGAGGTAACTGCCACATCTTCCATCTGTACACCGATCCTGGAGCAGGATTTCCAGATGTTGCACATTTCTATGTCCAAAATCATGTCATGACGCTGCTTCTTCAGGCTTATTCCAGCCATCCACCAAAAAAGAAAGATCGATAAAACGATGCACAAAACGATCATCAACTGTTCCTGGTTTCACACCTGAAACCAAAACGTCTCTAACCGCCCATACGAAAACCCCTCAGCAATACCCCTGGATCCTGGGTTTGGACACGGTCACCTGGATGCTCTGATCGGAGATTGCTCCTTAGATCCAGATGGAGCCTATCTTCAGATTCACCCTGAACGACTCAGCAAGGCCAGAAAGAGGTCACCAGATGTTCCGGATTCTTTTCCGAACGAACAGTTCAAAATGAGACATTTCAAAATGCTCAAACTTCAAGAATGTTACTATACTATATAAAGCAACAGGATCCACCATCCCCAAAATTACCAATTTCATGGGTGATACGAACCATTTATCCACATATATATGTGTGGCTTGCTATTGCCTTACCACCAAAAAACACCAGTATTTAGAGGTACTAACCACTATTAACGATTATTCACCAGTATTAATCACTATTGATCAATGCTAACCCATAAAATAACTGGAACCTCTAAGGCCCCGACTGGCTCGCACAGCTTTGCTGGCAGGCCTTACACCCTCCGCTTCCTGATGAAACGGTCCCCGGATGACATCAAAGGGGCTAGCAAATGAGCAGTGTTCAAAATCCCGAAATGTCATTCCATTGAACCCTGGTTGGTTAAGAACGGGATTCCCCGTTCTTGGGTTATTGTAATCCCCAATTTTTGTAGTATAATCCCTGAACTAATCGTCAACCAACAGTGCTCTTGAACACTGCTCAAATGTCTTGAAAAGTTGGATCTGCCCCCGCAATGTGCAATTTCAATGTGACAAAAATGATGAGAAACCAATGGATTCAAGGGATGACATGGAAAATTGTGGAACCCATGTAGTCACTTGATAGCCTTTTTGTGGCCAAACCTCTAGTGACCAACTTGGAATTGAGACACCTCTGATACACATCATGCGAGCTGGGGGCCCTCAACATCTCCATGAAAATGGCTCAGGTATTCCCACCAGTTATGAGGCATATGGCAAGAGATGAAGTTGATATTAGGCTTTGTCCAAAAATCCGGAACCCCAAAATTATGCAAAATCCAATGTTTTAAATCATGTTACATCATTGTTTAACGAATTCTTGGGCATATGCCCCATTTCCGGACAAAAGGACACACCCATATTTTGATGATTGAGTATACCCAACTCAGAAGGCAGTTGAAACATCCAGAAATCCGTTGCCATTCCCTTTCTCATCCTCTTTCTTCTTCTCCATCGTGTCGATGACCCGCGCCTCAAATCTTTCGTTTACCCAAGCTACAACGAATGATGGTGGCAATGGGGCATGTGAAAGGTAGTGTCCCAGTTCGGAAGCGGCTAAGTTGGTCTCTAATAACTACGGTTTGTAATACATATCTATATATATATATAGTCAGTGGGGGATGGTACACCAACTTATAAATCCGGGAAACCATCTTGTGGGATGTCATGGGCAACCAACTGACAATACTAGAATGATGATATAAGAGGATAGTGATGTATGGCATTCTATGGCTGTGTTCCCACCTGGCTGGACATGTTGATTTCCAACGGGGACATCTGGGAACAATGAATGATCAATCGGGATTTTGGGGGTACCATATTTTCAGAGACATAAATGCTAACAGTTGTATGATTGCATATACATTCATAGGTATAGAAATATAATGATATATATAAAACTACTCTTGTGATCTCTTAAGAGTGATAGTTGGAGATGTTCGGCAAAAGGTGACACATCAATTGGGAGCAATTAAACCAAACCTCTGCGAGAGTTTAAGCTTCATGAGCATGAAACATGAAGAAACACGGGAAAATCCCAGTTTTTTGGTCACAATCTTTCCCAGAATCTGCAGGTCACTTGGGATCATCTCATCTAGATGAAAAATACTGGAAGATATTTGCACTGAACCCACCAAACATTCAGAATTTCAACAACTTCTTGCAATTGAGATTTGTTTTTCACCCTCCAAAATTAGTATATAATGATTAGTAACGTACTGCAATGATTACTGCAAACATCATGTCCGAAAACCCTCCTGAAAAAACTCACCCACACCGTTCCAGTGGCAGCTCTCCAAATCCAAGGGTCAGCTGCATCAGCATGGTGGGGCTGCACATCTCCCATGCCACCCTTCAAATATTGGATCCACTCCTACAGGTTTCTGGCTGAAAAAATCTCAGAGCTGCGAGAAACCTCGATTTTCTTAGGTTGAAGATGGACAATTTCCATTCAATCCCAATGCTGAACCAAGTTGTTAAAAGCAAAGAATGCTTTTCTTGGCAGCACATGTTCCATAGATTCAGTTTTGGGAAAACACTATGGCCGCCATGGGAACTCTGTGGCTATGGATCCTATCTGAGTTTTCTTGGGAGTTGGGATATAGTGTTTGGCATAGCTGTTGGTCAATCCTAATATGGAGATGGCAAATCTTAGACTCACTGGATTGGTTGAAGGGAAAATCTGCAGGAAACCATTGTTTTCCCCATCAAGTATAGGGGTTTCCTGTAAATTTTCCCTTCAACCAATCCAGTGATAGACACCCTGCAAACTAGCAGGATGATATATTATACAGTACATACTCCCATTGATGACCAGAAATGGCTGTGTCCAAACATCTTGGATTTCTCAAGAATGAGAACTGGGAAACTATGGGAAAATGATCAACCCAAATTTGAGCCACAATCGGTGGTTGACAATGGATTTAATATGACAATCTCCAATATAGGCCGGGTAACCCAAAAATCAAAACTTGGAAATCATAAAACCACTATCTACAGAATATAAATATAGTTGCAGTAATTGGGGTAGAACTTCCGAACTTAGATATACATCTAAGCCGTGCAGAATTGCAATATTTGACATTCCTAGACTCAGCCGCTTCGACAAGTCCGACGCAGGCCTCATATGAGATGGCTCCATCGTTTTTCAAATTCAGTTCGCTCCTGGGATCTCCCAAAGGGATTTCGTTCGCTTGGGATTATCCAACTTTTGAGCATGAACATGTACCCTCTGGTAAGCTAACATAGCCATGGAAAATCTCTGCGTATGTTTAGTAGGTAAATCAACTATAAATGGGTCATTGACAATAGCTATGTTAGTTTACTGGAGAGTAAACACATCTTGGAAACTACCAGCCGGCTGTTTTCTTACCAGTTTCAAAGTCCCATGATCATGAGGCCCCCCCAGGTGCATCCCTTTCCATGGTCCCGAAAAGTATTTGCAAATTGGAAATTCATGAGAAACAACAACAAAATTGCGAGTTTTCTCTCAGCCGAATCCATGGAACATATAGGAAAAGACCTCATGTCCTCCAAGTCACATAGGACCCTGACAAATAGATCCCAAATAGGGGATTGGACAATTAGATTCCTATCATTCCTATCATTCCTTTAGGAAAAAAAGGACTTGCCCAGGCTTCACTGCAGTGCAACTCGGCTTGGTAAATGTCCTAAATGTCCTTTAGTTAAACATCACCCAACTATTGGGGACGATAGAATATTTTTGGCTGAAGGCACATGGGGACTGACGTCGCGGCCTATGCTGCAAATTCGGTCTGCTCAGAAAAGGTGCCCACCCGCAAAATCGGGACCAATGGCTGCTCCGAAATCCTGTACATCCATGGCAGCGCATCGATCGACAAAGTCCTGGGGGGCCTGTACGGTGGCATCCAATGGCTGGTGAAAAATTGAATGCCCAAATGCAGAGGCTATTGCTCCGCATAGCGCGGGGGGGTACTCTTTTAGAAACATAGTTCTAAACTTCCCATCTGTTCCCCGGCCAACACTCACCTCCTTGGGCAAGTCATCCACAATCCTCCATCGGCAAATGTCCTTTCCAAGCGTGGGCAGATTGAGCGCCAGAATCATAGTAGGCTTCGCTGAGATGGCCCCCAACAAGCCCTGTGCAAACTGGAGAAGCTCGAAACCGGGCAGCTCACGCAATAGGTTCATGATGGTCGTTCGCCAAACAGAGACAGAAGTGGGTTTTTCAGGCAACGCCGGGTGCTCAATCGCACCACAGCCCTCAACAAGATGCAATTCCACCATAATGCAAACTGAAAAGAGCATCAACTGGTTGCCAATGATGATCTGGTGCAATTCACGGAGGGTCAAACTGGACAGTCCCCACGGCTGTGGGACCGTACGAATGACACGAGGCCCTGGGGCATGCTCATCGGAAGGCAAAGCGGAATTGGGAGACAAGGAGACCTCACGGGCCTTGCTCCACGTCTCGCAGGGTGGACCTGCTAGGTAGCCCACAACCCAGCGCTGACGCACTGCATGTAGCCAAAACCGCTGTACATCTGCATCTGCTACATTCCCCCAATGACTGTCAAGAATGATGTCAACAGAGAGTGTATGCACAATGATGCCCTCCTGCTGAGCCGTGATGCTGCCCAAGAACATCTGAAAATCACCTGGGCGTCGGCGCCCAGAAAAGGCGTGCAAGACATATCTGTGAATACCAAAGCCCGATGGCCGCGGTGCCCACCCGCTTGGTTCCTGTGGGAGGCTGTGATCACATTTCCATTCCCAGACATCCAAGGTCATGTCAGTTGCACATAATTCGCGATCCCTTTCTTGACACAAAAAAGGCCACGAAAAAGGCTGGGTCAATTCATCAAGCGTGTTGCGAATGTCCTCAGCTGAATGACCAAAGGCAGCTGCATCTGCTGGAGTCAAATTCTCACCAAATGCTTTCAAGGTGTGCACATAGCGGGTCCAGGAGAGGGGGCTCTGTTGCACCACTTGGCGAATGGCACTGGCCTTCTCAGGCAATGAAAGATCTTCTTGCAACAGCTCTGCACAAACTCCATAAAAATCCACATCAAAATCAGCAATCTCCCGGTGTCTGGGCGGAGGCATACGCGGCCCCTGGCTGGGGAGCGGCGGCAACAATCCATTCAAGCGATGTTCTTGGGCTTGATTGGTCTGTGAGCCATGGCCTGCAGCAGGAGTGCATTGGATTTGAGACAATTGCAAAGCCGTTCGACAGGCATGCGAGTGTCGGAGATGATTGTGGAGCTTCCCATAGGTGAAATACTCTTTCATGCAGATTTCACAGCGTGTTTGGTCAAACAAATAGCGGAGGGAAGAGAGGCGCCCATGCTTGCGGAACATGTGAGCTCCTTCACCACCTTTGGATTTGAACTTAAGCTGGCATTGCATGCAACCAAAAAAGGCATCTGGTGTCGCAGGATCATCCGAGTCAAACACACAGGTGGGCACTTGGATGCGGCCCTGAGTAGTCAATCTGTGGAGGATGTGGCAATGCGCTTCACACACAATCGCATTGTTGTATCGTTGCAGAATGGCATGCTGGACAGCGCGCTTGATGAGACCTTTCCAATAGTGGCCATGATACTGCCACAAATATCGCCAAGAGGCAAAATGCGTAGCAGGGTCAGGCAACTGAGAGCTGTTGGCAAGTTGGCGCCACATCCATTGGAGGTCTTCACACAACAAGGCACACCAGGCTGTGTCACTGTTGAGCAATCCCCTCGTGACCACGGCAGAGCATTGATGTAAAGTACCAATGTAACGCAAACGAGTTTGCCGCAACAGCTCCGAGGGGCTCGGCAAATGCAGGGCATTCAAGACTGCTTCATCAGAAAGGTGAGCGTCATGTGAGGCTCTGAGCAATCGTCTGTACAAACGAATGACTGAGGCCTGCCAAAACTGCCTAGATTTGAGATCAACAAGCACCCATGAATCACTTCCATACATCAGTCGACTGAGAACAAGGGTTCGAAAAAGTTCAACTCTTTTCTTCAGAGGAATAGCCGCATTCTGAAACATCGAACGGCGATGAGAAGTGAATGTAGAGTGCGCAAGGGCGAGGCGTCGCCTCATTTCATGGCGGTGATCCCCGGAGTGATGCAACTGCCCGCCTAGGTGCAAATACTGGCCCGTGACAGTGATGTGTTTGGTGCCAGTCTCACACACCACAGGGAGGGTTCCATCAGAGTGTGGACCAAAGAGCTGTCTCTTACTAGCCCGGACCCCGGGGCCACGGAGCGAAACCAACAGCTCAGTCTTGCCTCTCTTAAGGTTGGGCGTCATCCCGAAGCTTTCAAGAGTTTCGAGCAGAACTGATGCAGTGGTCCCGGCTTTGGAAAGCAATGCCGCTGGCGTGTCGGCTGTGACACCAACACATAGGTCATCCATCCAAACTGGTCCTAAGTATGGCATACAAGGAGCGTGAGGTGGAGGGCGGTTCCAAGGATCGAAAGTGTCCATATCCGGGACATATTCTTGCAAACCCAAGGCTTCGATTTTGTGTTGAAAGTTTTTCAAGACACGGGCAAACAGATAGCTAAAAACGACATCAGCGAAGCTGTCTCCTGGACGGGATCCGATGGTCGTATGGCAGCAATCGGTCTGGCCATGCATCTGAAAAAAGGTATTGGTATGCAGGGCACGGATGGTGCGTTGCAGATGAGGTGGCAATTGTGCTTGGGTCAAAGCATCTGGTTCCTGCAGGTGTTGGTACAGCTCATGGAGAGTATCAGTCGGCATATTCAACCTGCTGGCAATCGAGGCGATCTGTTCATCAGTGTACGGACACCCTACCGCCAAGGGGCGCAATACTCTGTAAAACGCTTCGGTTAGATCAACCAGCAAGAGGCCTACAGATCTACTCTGACCCTGCCCAAATCGCAGGAAAGATCTAGCTTCGTGTACTCCCAGCGTCACTGGTACATGCCTGCGGCCTCCCAGTTGTTGTGCACACATGTAGCGATCTGCAAGGTCAGCCTGGAACTGCCTGACAGTTCTGTGGAGGACCTTTCCCATATGGGAACTTATGAGTAAGGACCGATAGGACTCAGGCAGGGCCACCGGGCCTTTCCCTTTGTGAGCAGGAACTAAAAGTCCCCCCTTGTGGTGGAGAGACTCCTGGCCATGCGTCAGCAGTTTAAGCAAAGCGCTGAAATACTGACGTGCCAACAGGGTTGGGCATGCATTGCATACTTCCGGCGGGATGAGGTCAAGGCCTTGGGCTTTCCCTGATTTCACTCGTCTGAATGCTTGCTCCAGATCAGTGAGGGTTGGCACATCATTGGGACCAAGGTCAAGGAGCGGTTGGACAAAGCTTTCCAATGCGGTGCGCCAGTGGTGCTCAAGGTCTGTCCTGTCCATACGTTGGCCTCCTTCCATGGCACCAAAAAAGGTGACCCATTCATCGAGCAATTGTTCAGCAGTAGCACACATCTGACCATCTGGTTTGGCCAACATGGGGAGAGTAGGCTTCTTGAGGTTCTTCAAATTGGTGGGACCCACACAGCGCTTCACAACATGCAGGATTGCTGTGGCAGAGGCATCAGGTGCCAATTGATCCAGCTGTGTCCGCAAGGCTTGACAACGTGCCTGTCGGAGCGCTTTTTTGAGGCGATGGGCCAGCACATGCATACGTAAACCATGATGAAGCTTCCAGCAAGACAACGCAATGTTGTAATCATGAAAGGCTCGGGCATGGTCCTGATGCCAAGCAGGGTCTTGTTGTCGCCAACCCATGAAAGTTGCTCTGAGCAGTTCATTGCGGTAACGTTCCCCAATGAGTTTGTTAAGCTTGCGGCAAGCAATCTTGTCTGCTCGAAGCTGCCAGATGTCTGCAGTAATGAAACTCTTCTTGGCCGGTCGAACAACTGCGGGGCAAGACGTCTGGAGGCATTGGTGAAGATGAGCATTATGGTGAGTCACATGTGTTTGGATGTCTGTGGTCCATGCGGGGACTGCATAATCTCGCAAAGGTGTCTCCAAGCAATCAAAAGAGATGCTAAGTCTGTCGCAGGGCGGCTGCTTGCGATGAGAAACAGCAATAGATTGCACATCATGCCACTCAAGTTGGACAGCCACCAAAAAATGGTCAAACATGCCATGACCAAGGTCGAAGTCAGGAACAACCCTCGACAGAGTACAATGGGCCAGAACTCCATGAGGCAGGCAAATGAAGTCAATACAACTATCGATGGTCCCATCTGGACTGGTCCAGGTGGTCTGCTCCCCTTCATGACATGGAAATGTGCATGGCAACACCAATGCCCGATCAATCAGAAACTCGCGCAAAAACGGCGTGGATCTGGAGGGCTCCAGTCCTCTTGGGCCTACATGGATGTGGTCTGGCAAACCTGGCGATGCATTGGCATCCATCAACACATAAAGCTTCTCATCTGTGACATGTTGATCCAGAATATGGCGCAGGTCTTCCCACCATTGCCTGCGAGCATCTTCCGATTGACCACTTTGGGGAGCATGGGCAACAAGAATGCCAGCAGACCACAATTCGTGAGAGATTTTCACCAGCAGGATGCGAGGGTCACTATACGTGACAACAACATGTTGCTTGGTCAAACAAACGGCTCTTCGGCCAACATACGCAAAAGGTTGCATGAGGTTAATCCAAAGCTCGACCCCAAAAAGGCCTTTGTCAGCACCACCCGCAAGACGGAGCACTTGATCTGTGGTGGTGCAAGTCATGGGTGCACGAGACTCTTGAATACCCAGCATGTTGAATTGGAAGGCCTTCATTTGATCACGGAGGAACTGTAACTTGCCACTGTAGCCATCGGGCCCACTAGAAAGCGAGTTGACATTCGCTGAAGCTAAGCTCACATGAAAACGTACCTTACGAGTGCGAAACTGACACGCTGGAACAGGTGCACTTTCCAAAGGCAGTGCTGGCGGTGTGATGAGAAAACCCTGATCAGTGAAAGGCGGCAGACCAGTGTGCGGACACAAAACAGTCCAAAGATGCGGCAATGATACATGCCACTGATGCATGTCCAGAGACTGTCGGCGGTGGTAAAAACTCTTGCGTCTTTCTTGTTTGGCTGCCACATCTACAAAATCATTCCAGGGATCCTGGCTGTGTCCTCTGACATGTTGGATCTGGAAATGGGGATGCAACGAACCCTCAAGGCACTGATAGATGGCTCGCAGATTCCGAAAGGACTGGGACAAAGATGAGGCTCCATCCAAACCCGATGCTTGACGTCCTGATGTTCGGGAATCAGTGCATATTGTGGTGGGCAATTTGCTGTTCAGTGCCAGGCGCCAAGCACCACACCAAAACATGGCTTCACGCTCAGCGGTCTCTGAGCCAACCACATCAGCTCCAATGAAATGTGACGAGTCCGGGTCATACAACACAGGCTGGGCAGTCCAGCCCAAGACGTTGAGCTTGGATCGATGTTCATCAACATATTGTTCCGCAAGCACGATGAACGCCCAAGTGTCACCCCTACCTTCCATTTCAACTTGGAGGGGTGGTCGGCGCCTTTGGGATGGCAACGAGCTGCCATCGGCATAGATGACAAGACGGTCAATGCGCTCAAGCGGCTCACAAGCACGCAAAGCAGTCCAAACATGATCAGGCAATTCCAAGCCGTCGAAAGATGTACACAGAGTATTGGAGGCTGAACGAAACAACTCATCAATCTGCGAGAATTGAGCTCCAATGTTCCATGTGCATGGTGCCGGAACCGAACACTGGCGAGTGATCTGGGCATTTGGCCAAATCGGACCATTGGCATCTGCGACAGGAAGTCTGCTGGGCCAAGGTGTCTGTTGGCGTGGTGGATGAGAAAGAGACTCTGGCTGTGGATTGGAAAAGTGAATCACACTAATCAAGTCAGTCAAACGCTGTGGCGGCTGCATCATGACAGCACGTTTGTACCCCTGGAGGCATAACCAACGCATGTGCGCAATCTCGGTCCGAGCTTGAGCAGTCCGGTCATGATGTGAAAAGTGGCAGGGGGCCTTCTGCATGTCAACATAAAAGTAATGATGATGCACAATCGGCTCAGTATGCAACAACAGAACCTGCAAGGACGGCAACCACGTCCAGTCATGTTTGAGCCCCCACTGATACAGCTCAGCTCGAATGTGAGTGTCGGTGATGGCTACAGGGAAGTCCAGAAAGGTGGGCATGGGACACTCCTCATCATCACAAACCAGTCGTACAGCAATGCGATCGGGGTCAACTGTCACTTCAGGTACATCAAAGAGCGGCGGTTCAGGCATGAGGACTTCACAAGGCAAACTCAATTGACAACTGGCTTGACGCAGGATGTCAGCATGATCTGGAGACAAAGGCCCACGAAAGGGGCGCATTCTGGTTTAAATCATATTGAGATGTCCCCTTGGTGAAACTCTGCGCTCTCTCGCTCTCGGCAGCAATTCACGGGTATATCTCTGTACAAACAACTGAATGCTCAGACCAGAACGGCCAGGCCAGGGCATGCCTACTTGGAGATGCACTCGTTGGATGACGGCTCTACAGCGGATAGGACTGGGGCGATTGCGCTGGACACATTGCTGACCATATCCACATGCTTGTGTGATGTGTTCAAGGAAAATATGCTCATGTGTGGTGATCGCCATGCGAGTCAAAGCTCCATCTTGAATGGCTGTCATCGCCATGTCGTCAATGGTCACCAGATTGGTGACCCAATCAACTCTGGGCTCCTGGATGAGAATAACATATGCAGCGATGCCTGGTTCCATCAATGGGGGTGCTGGAGTGACCAAATGGAATTCCAACCTCAAGGCCGGATCTAAGAGATCCGCCCATCTTGCTCTCAACAGTGGCTCCCAGTGCGTGAAATCGTCAGACAGTCTGACAGGTCTGCTTGCGGTGCAAGTGGGAAATGCCATGCGATGGTCAACCATCCATGTCAGAACATCGGCAGCTGGAGGTTCATCCTGCCAAGCCATTGCTTGTGCTTGCCAACTTACATGAAGATCTTGGACAAATTCAGTCTGTGCTTGCAATGCTGTTGGGGGCAAAACAAAAGCAGGCGCTTCCGGGTTGAAAACAAAACCAGCGCAGGCTCCCTCTTCCGGCGGCGTTGCAGCCTGAGAGACTGGAGCTTGCATAAGCGACAAATCTTCAAAGTGTCGAATTACCTCGTCAGTCTCAGATGGTTGCGGAGCCTGTACAAGAAGAATTGCACTAAACCCTGAAGGGAGGTCATTGTCTTCTGTGGCACTCAAAGGTTGAGAGCCACTGCGAAACACAAACCTTTGGCTATGGCAATATTGGGCAAATCCAAGGAGCTCGCTCACTTCTGCAAAACGGACAGGTCTAGTGACCGAAAAGGCCCCTTGACTGATGGCATCACGAGTGCGCCCCTCTAAAAGGCCGGTGAGGATCCCTGCTGATCTCAGGCCTGGGTTGGCTTGTTCCAGAAGCAAATGACAGGCATAGCGGTAATCTCTCCATTGCGGAGGTCGTGGGTGAATGATGTGAATGGTCAAAGGCTGGGATGGATCAAGGGCATCTGCCCATGCATGTCGAAGATCATCTACCCAAGCAATGGCCTGATTCTCCAAACGAACCGGTCGAGCCTGCCTACATGCTGTGTGACGCTCATGATGAATATACCAACTAAGAACATGGAGGAATGCAGTACCTGTCGTGCGATCATGCAGTCCCTGGGTTGCAAAAAGTTGGCTGAGAGGCTCCATCCATGCAGTGTTGCCGTCAAAACGAACAGCAGGACGTCTGGGTGCTGCAGTGGGCGGCAAAATGATGGGTACATCAAGTACGTCTTGACCAGGATGCCCTTGGAAGTGCTGCTGTGGGGGATCTGCACCATTCACCTGTTCAGGAGATACGCTAGGCACACCAGGTAAAGGGCCCTCTGATGCATCATATGCACGCGCCTCCTCCACGGCATCTTCCAGAATGTCAATGGCAGTTTGTGTGTCTCCATCCGGCGATGGCGCTGGGGGAACAGTGAGGCGCACATACTGGCCATGTGCAAACTCACGAACACCTAGATCTTGATGCGGCCAAATGTGATGATCAAGCTGTACGATACATCTGTCATGGTGAACCTGACAAAAATGCTGAATCCTACCTAAGATCAGCAAGTGAAGTCGGGCCATGTGCAGAACAACACGTTTGACCATCCTGGAAACAGTGGGAGATCTCGGGTACACAGCTGGGTCTGTGTGCTGATGCACTTCCACATCCAAAAGGATGAGTTTGTCGGTGGATCCATCTGGTACATCATTGACAAATTGAACAATCAAAGATGCTTCGTTTTCTGTGTCACCAGTCGGTGTGGCCCGGATGTAATGCAAGGCAGTGATTTCAGCAACAGGCACATGCAAAATTCTGGCAACATCGGTCAACAGGTTTGCGAAATTTCCCCATCGGACTCGGGCTTGTATGGTGGGTTGGCGAAGCATGTACAATTTCACAGTTTGCATTGATTCAGGAGGTTGTCCATGGCGAATGACCGGAGAAGATTCCGAGCTGGCAGCGGATCTTTCATTAGCCTGTTCTTCATCCATGTCATGATCAGATCCATGAGGTGGACGATCCGAGAAATCATGCATATCGGCATCATCATTTGCAAAATGATCATGGGCCAAGCCCGGCATAGCTCCATCAGAACCTGCGGCCGTTTCAATGTGACTTCTGGACGTGTGAAAAATGACCAACGAATCACCCTGAGACATTCGGTGCACCAGATCAAAAGTCTGAGGGATCTCCTGCCAACCATGGTAAATCGTGCATCTACGGTGGAGACACAATGAGTCCGCATCGGAAGCTGCACGAATCATCACTCCACTGACTTCAGCTGGAAAGGAGAGTGCAATCGAAAAAAGGGGCTCAAACTCAGGTGCAATCGGACTTATGGTGACCAAACCTGCATACCTGGTGACATCAACCCCAGTAGTGATGATCAAATCTGCTACTGCTCTACGATACCTGGCGTGTCGAGGAGGCTCTGGCGTCACAACATGTATGAAATGTCCTTGATCAATGGTCAAAAAGTCACGCCAACTGGAGACAATCTCATGATGCCACCGGGGCCACTCACTGTTTAGTTCAACCACACGGGGGTGTTCACAGCGTGGATGGACATCGTGATCCAAAAACCATGTGCGGACATAAAATACAAAGTCATCACCCGGCACGAGTTCTGCTTCCACAGGGGCAAGATCCAAAAGATGGCGCATGAAATCTGGCACGGCCGGGGGCGGCTGCGGATTCAACTGATCAGGGGCTGCTTCATCGTTGCCTCTGGTTTGCGCATCTTCAAACCCTTCCACCTGCCCGTGATTATCTGTGATGCGCAGCGCAACGATCGGCCAGGATGAATTGGAACGGTGCAACTGGGCACATGAAGTGCAGTTGGGAACGGAGCTCGACACGGCCGTTTCCGACAGCGGAGCACGTCGAACCCACTGCCCAAATGAGTTTTTCTGCCAGAGCTGCCATGGTTTGTCATGCCAGTCCAACAGGGCTCGATGAGGAATGGAAAGACTCTGCATGGTCAATTCATTTTCTGATCCAATATGCAAGGAAACTTGATCATGGAATTGAATGTTCTTAGCAAAATGTGACCTTCCGGACTTCAAATTGCTTGTTGAGTGATTCACTTGGTATGCCGAATAGGGCTCTGAAACAGGCTGGATGCACGCTGAGGAAACCCACTCTCGCCAGCAAAAGTCTGGATCAGAGTCTCGAAAGGAAAAGAGAAGTTCATTCCGGAGCTGCTGTGCTTGGTGAATTGCCATGAAGGGACATAGAAAATCACGCTCTGCACGGATGGAATGTTGCCAAGATAGAAACTGGTCATGCATTGGAACACACTCCAATGCCGAAAATGTGAAAACCCCGACACTGCATGCTGCACAGGTGTGTTGGGAACACCCATAGGCCTCAACAGCGACAAAGGGATCACATAGAGTACTGGCCTCGTGCTGTCCATTCTGGATCAGAACTGCACAGTCACGGCCCCCATTCAGGAGGGCAAGGATTTGCCAGAATCGGGTGGATCTTTTGATCTTGGGCGCTTGTTGGTACGGCTCTCCTCGTCGCTGTCGGACACTTCCAGAGGCATATTCGCCTGAGGGGGTGAGCCTGTTTCGATGATCGGCGCCAAACCCAAGGATCCTGCACAAGCAGTGAGCATAGCTTGTAATGAGCTGCGCAACTTTTCCTCCTCTTGATCGACTGAATCTTCTGGAACTGCATCTTCCAGTTCTTCTTTGATCTGAGTGATCTCTGCAAACGCTTTCTGGCGATCGGGGTCGCCTGCTGCTTTGGCGTTCAATTCGATGGCACGTCTGGCTGCCGCAATATCCTTCCTTGCTTTGGCTGCTGCATCCATCATGGCTGCTTGCTGTCTGCGATATCCGTCCAACGATACTTCCCAGGCTTGTAGCGCTTCTTGCAGATACTGCATCCAGGCTGCTCGATGTTTCCGTTTGGCCTCCACAGCCTCGTTGAGCAATTTCTGAGCTTTGCTGAGGGCACGGGTACTGGCATGAATGTTGGTCGTGATGGACCGAGCCATGTCTTGCTCCGTCTTTTCGATCAACAGCTTCACGTCTTCTGGGGTCGTATCCGGATCTGGATAGGCTTTGCGAAGAGCTCCTACGAGTTCTTGATTCTGTGATTGCATGTGTGTTGCATGAGAGGGACCCGGACCTGTACTTGTTGTCTGAGTCGAACTCTGCTGCTGTTCTGTTTGCCCCCATTTGGAGAACTCTTTGGCACCAAATGGTTGCATGGCTGTCGGCATTGGCTGCATAGGCTGCAAATTGGTCTGATCTGGCTGAGGCTGTTTGCCCTTGCCCTTTTGCTGTCCTTTGCGCCCACCCTTGTGTGCTCCCTTGCTGCGAGCACGTGGGCTGCCTTGTCCCCCACCTNTGGCTGAGGCTGTTTGCCCTTGCCCTTTTGCTGTCCTTTGCGCCCACCCTTGTGTGCTCCCTTGCTGCGAGCACGTGGGCTGCCTTGTCCCCCACCTCGATTGGAACCTTGGCTTCGGCCTCGATGCTGCGATTGGCCCTTGTAGGAATTTTGCCAGTTCCAGCTGCGATCTTCTGCTTGCCAGGTTTCCCATGATTGGGGGGCGTTCTGAACCTTCTTTGGTTCTGTGTTGTGTCTCACTCCCGTGCTCCAATGAGATTGACAATTGGCACAGGTGGTTGAGATCTTTTTGTTGATTCTGTTGCAATTCAAACATCTCCACGGGTAAATTTCCGATGTATTCGCCATCGCACTTTGGATGATCTTCAAAAAATTTCTGTCCTTTGAATGGTGACTGGAAAGAGTCAATCTGATATGCTTCAATGCAAACCGTCCCAAATGTACAAGCCCCTGTTTGTGGAGGAACCAGAGCCGACGCGCTGATGATCGCGCTCGGCGAGATTTCCTTTTCACAGTAGCACTGTTTGGCGGAATGATGAAGACTGTCAAAAATCACTACCACAATGAGTAGTACAAGCAGGAATGAGCACATCAAAAATGCACAACGGAGATCGCAAGCAGGCAAGCCACGTCTTGAAGTCCCCTTTCAGCAAATCACAGATGTATCACAAACCCACTGATGAATTGAAATTATCCGGTGTATGGCCACCGCAGAACCTCTGGAAATTGCAATTCGGTGTAAATCAACGATTGGCCACCGCAGAACCACTGGAAAAGTCTCTCAGTGTGAGGCCACTGCAGAACCAATTGCAAAATACCCTGAAAAGTCGAAGACCAAAATCGATCAACAAGGATGTCCGCGTGATGAAATTGAATTGAATGAATTGAAATCAAAATCCAATGCGCAAAGTGAAAACACCAGGGCTTCACCAGATGAGTGTGATCACAAGGTCAAAGAAGATAATGTAGTGCCCCCAATATCAAAACCAAAAGAATTGAAATACAAAAATGCAAAGCCCCGCCAGCGCAAAGCAGTTCAGCAGGAGTCCAATGCAAAGACAGGGTTTTTCCTTCACGAGGTTCACCCCTAACCCCGAATACAAAAGGCCCTTTGTCACCGATGGGCCCGCGGGTATATGGCGGAAGTCGAGAACCCGCTCAGGCTGACTAGGAAATGAGGGGCGGTTTGACCCGAAAGCCTTCGATAGAATATATTGATATCATTAATCACCAAGAGATCTCTTGTCTTGGCGATGTGAAAGAAATTCCTAAAAGGTGACATTTACAAACCACTGTCCAAATTTCTTGCAGCCCAGGCACAACAAATTTTGCACCTCGTTTCCTTCAAAAGTTTCACCCAAGACTTCTCGGAGATTCTCCACCTCAGATTGATTCATTGATGGCTCATCTCAGTCTCACGTTGATGGTCTTCATGGCTTCAAACGAAGAAAAATGACATGGGCACATTGAATTCATGGAAAAAAAAACACCCATACATTCAGCATAACCCTTTGATTCTTCCTGTCTTCAACTCTGGTTTCAAGATGTTTCAAGATGTTTCAAGGTTTCAGCCATTCTTTTCTAGAGCTGTCATTAATCATAGGTCTCAGGGGTTCCCAAATGCCAGCCCTTGGGGCACACAAGGCGCATGGACAAAGCATCCATAAGTGGCTTGGAACCCGCCATCACTTACCGGCTTAGCAGAAGTTCCCGATCTATGGGAGCAGAAAAACATAAACCAAGTGAGTGTCATCCACCTCAAACTCGTCTCATCCTCATCATCTCTAAGTTCCTTGGATGTATTTCTGCCACTCAAAAACCTACCTGGTTACAGGCCCTATACATACTTCCACCAAATATATATATATATATAGTGAAAACCGATGGGGGTTGGTACTTTCTCTCTCTCTCTCTCTCTCTCGCTAATATTGCTTTAAATCAACATTGGGGAGTCATAGGGATGATTGCGATATTCGCACATACATAATATATATATATAGGATGATATGGAGAAAAGTCATGAACCGATATATATATATATATATTATATATTTAAAAAAAGGATATCGGTTCATGACTTTTCTCCATATCATCCCATCTAATCCCAAAATCATCGACCAACTGGGCTGCAGCCACTGCCTATCCCCAGCTGGTCCCAGGAGCTGTGATGTAGCCCGAGTTGTCCACATCAAAGCGTCGGAAAGCCACCTTTTTGGCAACTTTTCATCCGGGTTTTGTTCAAAAACTTGCGGAAAAAGAGATGAAAAATTGGGATGTTGAGCAACCAACATGGGAGCTCATCAGCCAAAAATAAGATTTCACCGATCGAAATGGTGGGATTTTTCACCAGCCAAAATAAGCAAAACAGTGGTTTCACATGGTTTCACCGACCAAAATAATAAAATGGGGATTTAACCAGTGAATAGATTTTGATCAAATAAACAGATCCCAAATTTGGAATGCTAAGTTGATCTGAATTGGTATGGCCATTTGCAGTCTTGGTTACCAATAGTTATAAGTTAGGATCTACAAATATCTGCAGAAGTTCGGTACTTACCCTCTGGTACTTCGAGGACCCATTTCGTCCCGTTTCAATAGATGATTTACCCAATCCAGAGCCATGATTTCCATGGCCATGGTTCCAATGGCTATCTTAGATTTCCAGAAGGTACCCGACATCAGGTCAAAGTGAACCCGACATCACCCGACCTTTAAAAGGTGGTCGTGAAGTGCAATCCGCGATGAAACCTGGCTCTTGGTGTCATTTGAGCAGTGCTAAACCTCTGTTGGCTGATGACTATATGACTATATGGGATTATACTAATGAGTCTAATGGGGGTTGTCATGGATTATCATAATCCATCATAGGTATATCTATAAACCAGGCCATATAAAAGGACAACGGGGGGTTTTCAACACTGCTCATTTGATTTTGGGAACCCCCAAGGCCGTGAGGTTGAGTCTTATTCTTTGAAATTGATTTGAAGTTAAAACATGTGTCATGTCCAAACAAGAACATCAGCTTACAAGGCCAATTTCTGTGGTCAAGTTGGAATTTTGGGTGCATTCTGCAATATTTTCCCTGGGCAGATCTGGGCAGCAATGGAGACACAACACTTTTGAGATGATTTTTGTCGATTAAGACTTGGGGCAATCATCCACTCATCCAGGTCAACAGTCTAAGTTGTCTCAAGAGGAAGTTCTGGTCCGTTAATCAACCATTAATAAACCAGACCTGAGTTCTTCTACCAATTTCGGGGAGTTCTTCAGCAGTTTCAAAAGACGCGTTCAGTACGTTGTTCTGTAGTGTAGCACATTTCTGGGATAATCATTGTACATTCACTGTACATTCATTGTACATTCATTGTACATTCATTGTACATTCATTGCACATTCATTGTGCATTCATTGTACATTCATCGTACATTCATTGTACATGTATCTACCCGGTAGGTGATCAGACATGGCTTGAAACTTCCCCATGTTTGATGATTTTCCAACACAAAACCTTGATTTCGCTGGGGGATTTCCCCCCAATTTCCCAGCCATGATGACACCGGGTCCATCCCCCCAATGGCGAGTTGCCATGGCTGCCAGGAATTCGTGGTAGTTCACTTCATCCTGACGCGCCACGTCCCGGAATTTTGGGCAACAACCCACAAGGACATCTAGGCACCAAATGTGACGCGTTTCAGCATGAGTTATGCAATTATGGCTACCAAAAAAGGAACAAAGTGTTTCTGCAATTATGGGTAGCAAACCACAAGTCCTGTGACTGTGCAAGTTGGAAACATTGAGAGAGCTTGAGAACTCAAAACCACAGGCGACCAGGTAAGTTAGATGATAGTTCATGCATGTAAATGTGTTACACTGGCATGCCCTCAAAATCCATCAAAATCCAACATTGAACCCATTTCCAAGAGCTAGCCACAACCTTCCAGCCCCTATTGAGAATCTTGTGTTAAGTCTCTGGGAAGTGTTACCTTCCAGAAATCAGACATAGGGAAGGTCCTAGATGATTCACTCATTAAACATGGTGATTTTCATCGGCCAGGTGAAATTGCCAAAGGCTAATCACTGCTACCATTCCGAGCCTTGTGATTAGCATCCAACGCTCTGAAGGCTTTCCTTAGGCTACAGGTTGGCACACTAATTATTTTGTCTCAAAATCATGGAGTCAACATGAAGCAACATGAACCACCCCGACTAGAGTGCTGTTTAAGATATATGTCCTCCTATAACATAATCCATTGATCAATATTTCAGAAGCAAAAAATGTGATGTTTAGCCCCTGCATGGGGCGTAGGAGCCGAAAATTTCGAACATCCTCGGAAGTCACTTGGTGGCGATTCCGGAAAAGCTTTGGGCTGGGCAGATTGACGCCAACAAAAATATCGTTTCAACTAACCTGAGTATAACATGGAAATTCATGGAATGGTCGCTCATCTTTGTATTTTCTTGATTCTGATGCAAAACTTCGGCACAATAAAGACTTGGTGATATCAATGTAATACGTTCATATATCTTCATCATTTTACCTAGCAGTCATCCCAGGTAAGATGGAAGTGATGGAAGTGTCAGACTTTGGAACCCGCCGAAAAGATGTATATATGTATGTATGTATGTATGTATGTATGTATGTATGTATGTATGTATGTATGTATGTATGTATGTATGTATGTATGTATGTATGTATGTAT
>BGPT01000413.1:359940-384072 GCA_003297045.1 Symbiodinium sp. clade C Y103
TATGTATGTATGTATGTATGTATGTATGTATGTATGTATGTATGTATGTATGTATGTATCTATGTATCTATGTATCTATGTATCTATGTATGTATGTATCTATGTATCTATGTATCTATGTATGTATGTATGTATGTATGTATGTATGTATGTATGTATGTGTATTTATTTATATGTAGATAAGTGTATAGATGGGATAACCATGGATACCGCTTGATTTTTCGGAAATTCTTCAGGTCCTAGTTGGTTCCGGTGGGAAAATCTTCCACAGTCGTGGCGCTCCAAAGTTTCATCGTCAATCTCCAAGTTGGCTTCCACAGCTTGTTTAAACCTTGGAGGTGGATTTTGGGGAGGTGGATGGCTTCATGATTTGAATTATCCTTGAAGATGTTTGTCTTTTCTATTTACCCAAGGTTTAGATGACGCCCACACAAAACCAGGTCTTGTATTCTATTCATGTTGGAGTCCCTTCTTGAGGGATTTTATCTGGCCATGGCCACCCCCTAGCGACATCCTCCGACAATCACTGCTTAGATCAGACCCGGTTCCCACCATAGTTCCGGTTCAAATGTTCAAAAGATTCCCTCTTTCCGGTGGAAGTGACGTTGGAAGTTCACCGTCATTTTCAACACTCAAAGTCACTCAAAAAATGAGAGGTTCAATTCTCCGAAAATCATCTGTCACCCCCCCATTCAAAACAAGATGAACTCATTTGACCCTGTCTGAATGCCCAAGTGTTGCTTCTTCCCAGCACCAGATCGTCCCAGGCACTCGTTGATGGTGATGGTGCCACTCCGATCTTTATCAATCTGCAGAAAGGCATCACGCACCTGCTGAAATCTTCTAGGGTGGGGTCCAGGTCAATTTGAAGGGGGAAATTGCAGTGAGTCTACCACATCACCCCAAGCCCAAAAGTGCACGACTCTATCCAACTGTAAAGGAATCACGTGTAGCTGACTAGGGGGTCCCCCATTGCAATCCTCTTCCTCAAGCTGGGATCCTAGTCAGTACCATTTCAAATGTATCTTGGGCCCCATGTGCTATTCTTCCCACATGTTTGGTTGTTTGCATTCCATCATGCCCATGTTTCCTTCTTCATTTCCCCATTTTTTTCTAAGATTCACCAGCATCCCCACCCCCTGCCTGCTTGCGTTCTTCTACCCCGAGGGACCAGGAGAGAACACCCAGACAGGCCCGGCGAAAGACAGACACCTGTCAAACCCGGCCGATCTTTCCGCAGGTTTCGTTGATCTTGTTGGGAGGGGGTGTCATTTTCCGCCTCATTCATCCGTGTTTTCCTTGGGAAATCATCCCTCCCAAAAGCCATCCAACATCCTTGCGTTCGTGGAGGGAGATGTTTTTTTTCATTCCGAGCCTTCGCAAAGTTGCAGAGATCTTCAATCATCCCCTGGTCGATCACCTGTTCCTGAGATGTTGAAACATGTCGAAACTACCATTGCCAAAAAAAAACACCCCCAAGGTTGCCAGAAATGGTGGGCATGTCATATCGTATAACCATCAAAATCTATCAACATGTTCAGGTCTACTGAAGATCGATTAGCACATATAGAATCGTACCCCTTGAGGTACGAATTGTTCATCAACAAAGAGTAGAAAATTGGGTCAATACCAAGGCGCATGGTTAAAATATTGTCAAGTCCCATGCTTGCCCCTACTGTAGACATTCCAGTCAACTTTCCCTGCCAAATTCGGGTTGAATCATGTTGAATCCAATGTTCCTCGCTTCTGTGTCCTTGTAAACTTCCAAGATTTTCTTCGTGACATCTGCCGAGTCACATGATGATCCTGCGCTCGCAGCCATCGATGTTCCAAAGCCTGTCCAATGTTTGGAAAAAATGATCCGATTTTAATGGATGGAGTCTAGTTCTATCATCTAATGATCATCTTATGATCATCTTCTGATCTTTTGAGTCTATTAGATCATCTATTAGTCATTGGGTCATCTATAATAGTTCGGTCACTGAAGGATGAGTCTCCATAGACGTCGGCGAGGGGCCAGCTAGGATCATCATGATCCAAATGTGGAATTCTTCGAAGAAAGAACAGTAATTGATGAATCAGTATAACTAGTAGTTGGACCACGGCTTATAGACGCCCGTGGTGTTTCGTGCTAATCGGGGGGTTTCGGGGGGGGTTGGGTGGGGGTTTTGGGGGGGGTGGGTGGGGTGGGTGGGTGGGGTGGGGTGGGTGGGTGGGGTGGGGTGGGATGATAACGTTCATTTGCCTTGCAACACAGAGGTGATGCTCCGCCACTGCTACGTTCTCTTAGCCGTCTGCACATACGTCATGCTTCGCTAGTGCTACGTTCTCTTAGACTTCTGCACATACGTCATGCTACGCTACTGCTACGTTCTCTTCGACTTCTGCACATACGTCATGCTACGGGGGGGGGTGGGGTGGGTGGGTGGGGTGGGATGGGATGATGACACGCACGTTCTGCTACGCTAGAAGATCTTTTCTTGCAACAGCTGCTACCACAAATACGGGCGATGCTTCAATTTTTTATATTTTTTATTACTTTTTTGGCAGGCATGCAAACAATTGACCGTGTTTGGTTGAACTTAAAGCCATGGCTCCCTTCCAGACTGAAAACAGTGGAAATAAAGAATGGCCATCACTTTCTATCCAAAGATGTCAAAGAAAAGCTCCTGCAATGGACATGGAGACAATCTGTCTTGCCATGCTCGCCGAAGGACTTGATGTCACACCTTCTTCAACTTTTGAAAAAACATCATGGTTAAACATCTTTTTCCAAAAAACAACTTAGTTGGGGGGATTGGAAAACCACACGTGGAGAGCTAATTCCATTGGAAAAAGATGTGAAAACGCTATTCCCCTTGTCAGGGGTGTTTCAAACGTCTGCAAATGCAGAAAGAGCTCGGCGCCTTGGAATTACGAAGAAAAAGANAACGCTATTCCCCTTGTCAGGGGTGTTTCAAACGTCTGCAAATGCAGAAAGAGCTCGGCGCCTTGGAATTACGAAGAAAAAGAGTTGCCTTCAATGCCACATGTTCACTTTTTTTCACGGGCGGCTGTGAGCCGTGGACCTAGTTTAGTACTGAACTTGAGTCACTTGAGTTTCTTTTGAGTCTATTTTCAAGGATTAAAATTGTGCGTGAACGTTCATTTTTACCGAATACATTCCCCTCCTTACATTGACATCACTACAGTCTGAGGTGGGCCGCGGTTCTCCGCGAAAAGTTCGATCTGATCTCTTCTCTGCTGGAGGTCCTACAGTCCAAGCTTTGAATGGCAGGGGTAAGGGACGTTGAAAGATAGAACATTGTGTATTTCTTTACTATGTATAGAACTTAGCATTTTTTGTAGGCAAACCACTTCCAAATCTTGAAGTGCACACTCGCAGGTTTGGTTCCCAGAGGGTACCCGCAGTGATTGGCACAGTTTGTTACAGCAACCTCATGGTGGACCAAGGCCCATGAATGATAGTTGATATTGGGGAAACGGTACAGTGCACGTTCCCTTAAAATCCAGTTTGGATGTATCGCAAACGTGCAGAAGTAACAGGCCATCTTTACCCGTCAGCGAATGCATAGCTACTACTACGTGGCCAATTCTTGGCCGCAGGTGGAGGTACTGTATAACCCGAGTCAACAAATTATGTTGGCATCCACGCTCATGAGGCCTATGACACGATGTGGCAGGCAAAAGACAATATTGGTCGCAAAACTTAACATTCGCCTGTACTGCATTGCAAGCACCACTTGTAGACTGTGCAACATGTTACACTTATGTTACAACATGTTGCTTTTCCTTTGTTTTTCCTGTTGCAAATCCACCTGTCGCAAAGTCAGAAGCCCGGCAAACGACGTCGTGTTGCGGATAAGGTGGGCTCCCAAGGTGTTTGGATACGCCGCAAATCGACCTTCCCCCAGCTCCGCCCGAAGCCAGGTCTTTTCACATGAGACCAACCAAAGATGGCCCATGCTGGATGACGAGGCAACTGGGGAGGAGGATGCAACTTCTGGTCTTCATCCAAATGTTGAGGCACGTGTTGCAGGATTTCGCCTTATAACAATGATGACATATGCGGGTCAACAATTGAAAGTCCAAGGAGCTGCAGATTCTTCTGTCTCATCATTTGTCAAGAAACCCTCCGCTGTTTGGTTGCTTGTTTGGTTGGTCGGTTTTCCATCTCAAGTACTGTTCGTTCTGCGCCTATTGTCACTTTTTATGTGGACTTATTTTATCCCTAGAAGTGGGTTGAGAGCTGCCAATGGGAAGTCCCAGCTGTTCATGAATAGAAATCAATGGGCAACTTGATGCTTCCCGCGGCATGCGAGAATAATCCCAGCTTCAGGGGTTCCCAATCAGGCAAACTGGGCAAGTCGATAGGTGAACATGAGCGATTTCTTGGCCATTTGATGAGGTATTTCATCTGCTAGAAAGCAGTGGTGATCTTTCGGCATGGATTTTTGATTTTAGGGTTAGACATGCAAAAAGAACATCAAGAAAGCAATCAGTGCTTTGATGGTAGAAAGGGGGCTGTCGGGGACCTCTTGCACATCACACCTACCAGCAAAAGAAGACCACTGCTCCTGCCACCCCAAATTGCTTTTCTGCACATTATCTTGCGGTGGCTTTCCTTGCCGCCAACCTTCACAAAATCCGTTTTTATCCATAAATGTCCAAACTAAGATGCACAATCACCATTTTTTGTTGGCTAGTTTTTGCAGGTTGAATCCCCAATTTTGTTTTTTTTCTGTTCAAAAAGTGGGTCACCCTTCCCCGTCGCGCTTCGCTCCCCAGCGACGCCAGAAAGTCACCAAGCAGTTCCGCGTCGAGAGCGAAAAGGCCAAATCGGAGTTGCTGCAGGACGTGGCGCTGGGAGGCTTTGTGAAGTGGGGGATGTTATATTTTACCCATTTATGATGACCAGAAGTGATGTGTTTTTACATATCAAACAAGACATGGGGATGTTACCAATTTGCCCACCAGAATGGGTCTGCTCATGTCACTAGGGAAAAATTGGAGATTATTTTGCGGGTGGTTCTAAATACGGGTGTGTCTGAAAATGGTGTATTCCCCCAAATAGCAATTTGAATAGAGAAAAGCATGATACACCGCTGGATTTGTGGAGGTCTGTATTTTCCGACAAAGCGACATGCTTTTTGGACCGGCTGTACAAAATGGCGAAGCAGACCGTTCCAGCAGATCATTGCAATGACAGGGTTCTTTCCTGGATTTTCCGATGAATCCTCTGTTCATTCGGTGCTGAAAACCTTGACGATTATGATTTATAGTTATTTGTTCTTCTTTGGCACTTCTTCGGCCAGACAAGGGGTATGGATCAAAGTTTCATGATACACACACTGAAATGATCAGATATATGGTCCCATTATGTCCTGGTATCTCTTTTGAACTATTGACAGGCACTTGCTTCAAGAAACCAATTCCTCCCCAGCAGTTCAATCAAAGACCTTGCCTGTTTTTGCCGATGACCAGATAGAAAATCTGGGGGGCTTTTTATCATCTGAGTTCCAGGATGTTACCGGGTAACCCCCAAAGAACCGATCCTTCTGCACCGATGACCAAAATTCTGATGGAATATTGACCTTCCAGGATTGATTTTGTCAACTTGTTATATATTGCCATAGTTTCCCCATGTTTGGTGTGTCCAATTTTTCCAAGAACAATTCGGCGTCTTTCTAGGAGATTGTCCGGCTGGAGCTCTACAAGCAGGCCACAACTTGGAGGATGATTTGATCTGGTTCATGGTGAAGCAACATAGATGGGGATCCGATCATCAAAACATGGGATTTTCCCTAGAAAAAATATGATTTACCATTATAAATGGTGATTCATCGCGCAAAAACATGGTGATGAAACCCCTCACGTCGGCGATTTGCCCTGCACAACTACAGGATACGGTGCTGGGCTCGATCATTAGATAGCCACATTTTTGGGATGATCGTCGATGGTCACTGGTTTTGACAGCATACCCACAAGAAAGTCATTGTGGCGGGTTGGCTGAAATCAAATTTGGTGATCTTTAACTCTTTGTGGCCAGCCAGGTATAATCAATAAACATCAATATACTATGAATTAATATGACATATGAATTACAGATTGTATGATATTGTATGTACACATAAGTCAGATAAGTGGGATGATGATCCCGGCTATTCCCGGCGCACGCAATGCGCATCAAAGCCACTGGCGGATCCTTCCTCTTGGCTGGTGGAGAACACAAAGTCGAACAAAGGGGGGGTCATAGGGCGTCAGTTCATGATGTGAATCTCTATTCTTCACATATTAGGTTTTCAAATTGGCTGATCTATTGGTTACGCCTTTTTAAATATGTATGTTTAATAAACAAAATTAGATAAATAAAAACAACATATACATATATCAATATATCAATATATATATATATATATAGTGTATATGAACCAACACATGAACCAACCACCAGAACCAATCCACAAGGGCGGTTGTGGCTGGGGGCGACTCCACATAGACAGGAACCCACAGGAACCCTCTGGATGGGATTTAGCCACAATGTGGAGGTAGCCACATCTAGTCCATACATTCTGTTCACTAATACTAGCGCCTTCCAGCTGACCTAGCGGCTAAGCAGTTGCCACAGACGTCTGTAGTATCATAGAGAAGGCCCTAGTCCATACTCCTCTACTATAATACTAGCGCCTTCCAGCTGGCCTTGCGGCTAAGCAGTTGCCACAGACGCCTGTATTATCATAGGTAGCTAGAAAAGCTACTAGTCCATACATTCTTCTACATTAATTCTAGCGCCTTCCAGCTGACCTAGCGGCTAAGGAGTTGCCACAGACGCCTGTATTATCAATAGGTAGCTAAGCAGTTGCCACAGACGCCTGTATCATCATAGGTAGCTAGAGAAGCTCCTAGTCCATACATTCTGCTACATTAATTCTAGCGCCTTCCAGCTGGCCTTGCGGCTAAGCAGTTGCCACAGACGCCTGTATTATCAATAGGTAGCTAAGGAGTTTCCACAGACGCCTGTATTATCCTAGGTAGCTAAGCAGTTGCCACAGACGCCTGTATTATCCTAGGTAGCTAAGCAGTTGCCACAGACGCCTGTATTATCATAGGTAGCTAGAAAAGCTCCTAGTCCATACAATCTTCTACATTAATTCTAGTGCCTTCCAGCTGGCCTGGAGGCTAAGCAGTTGCCACAGACGCCTGTATTATCATAGGTAGCTAGAAAAGCTCCTACTCAATACTAGCGCCGTCCAGCCGGCCTAGACGCCTGTATGATAGCTAGAGGACTTCCGGTGTTATTAGGCCATATTCTTCGTCTTGCAGTCATAGGCTTGTCATAGGCTTGTTGATGACTGCATACTAGAAGTATCTGATCGATGTAAATTGATCTGCAAGAGCGCTTCCAGACAGTGTCTGTTTCACAAGAGGCAGCAAAAGCGTGCCTAAAGCCGTCTTTCTTAGCCTCAAGCAATCTGTTTGTAGCGCTGTTAGCAGCAAGAATGCTGCCGCCCGTGCACTCAACTATGTCCGAATTGCTGGACTGGGGCAAGGCACAGGCACTATGATTTTTGGCTTGTTTGAGATTGTTGTGATGATTGTTGTGCTGTTTGTCCAGACAATGGACCAAGCCGCACAACGCCAGACTATCCAATACCTGTATGGTCATTTGAAGAGCATCTACTATTGGCTGCAGCGCAAACAGGCAGGATGTTGTGCGCATTAAGCATTCTTGCCCGACAGCTTCTCTTGTCCAGGCCTTCAATTTTTTAATGACATGGCTGATGCACGTTTTGCAGCTGACGAAAAAGCAGCCCGGAGCCCAGTTACTCTGTTGTTGTTGCAAAGAGCAAGCTGTGAAACATGAGGCGCGAGGCCTTCCACGATCAGTACCACAATGACCCGACGCTGGCCGGCGCTGGCCAAAAAAACTGTCTCCGAACGGTCAATCTTCTGGCAGTCGACTTTTTGAAGATGGCCTCTAATGCAAGTACAGTGGGTTGTCTGCTAGAATGCGTGCCCCGGAAGCAAAGCAGTGCATTGTCGGTCATTAATTTTATGCCAAGCGCCCGACCTGGTTAACACCAAGGCACTGGTACATGGCCGTCAACAGGGACATATGCACAAGGAGACAGTCGCCAAGCTGAATGAATTCCTTCACCATCTGAATCTCCTGGGCTGTATCTTGGCAAAAGGGAAGAGGGGTGATTTATTGATTGCACTTGCCGCTTACTACTTAGCTGAGATGTGACAACACTGTGGTGGAGCTGCCACATGTGCTGAAACGCACCTGGGAAGATCTACACCGAGCCTGCGAAGATGCTTGCGCTTAGACTGCATTCTTGAACCGCATTCTTGAACTGTGTTGCGTCTTGCTTGGCTTCTTTAAGTCTCGTTGGCTGAGGTGACAGCAGCTGACAGTGGCAGCGCATCTTGCGAGCGCATAAAAACGCGTTCGGTCGCAAGTGCTGTCGCGAGTGCTGTCTCGAGTGCTGTCTCGAGTGCTTGCGTTAAGTTTGTGCCATGCTTGTAAACTGCAGCACGTTATGTTGAGCAGCTGTTGCAAATCAAACCGGCCTCGGTAGTCACTCTGTTGTTGTGTTGTCACTCTCCTCATCAGGCCCGGCTCACAGTTGCATTGAGGACACGTCAGAGCATTGTCTGGACAGGCATGAACCTCATGGTGATCTCCGACTTTGGCGAGGTCCCAGAGCTTGTGCCAAAGTCCTGGCTTCAACAGGCAAGGGATTTTCAAGTGATTTGGAACGACCCTGAATGCAGCTATTGTCTTACAGGACCAAGCCTCGGCCACGGCGTCAGCAGCCGACCAGGATGGCCATGAGGAGATGCAGGGTCAGACTTATCACGATTTTATCACGGATTTATCACGCTGAATCTGATTGCAGGACCACACATCCGAAACTCATGAGAGCGATGCGGGACGAGACACCGGACGAGCCACAGACGATTCAGAGGCACAGTCTTCACTCATGCATGTGCATCGGCTAAAGTACTTCATGCAAAGAGGTGCCATGTCCCATCTACGAGTCCTACGCCCCGTCCTCGGTCTATCCTTGTTTGGCAAGTAGGGCGGAAGCAAGTTGCGCAAGGTGAAAAGCTGCAGTTTGAAAAAGCAGACCGACCAGGCGGCATCGTATTCAATCTCTCTCTCTCTCTCTCTCTCCCTCTCTGTCTCTCGAGTTGCAGGGTTGGCGTCGTTATTTTTTTTTTGGTGTCACTTTTATTACAGTCAGCAGCGTGCATGCGCCAGGTTCCTACGGAAGTGCGGGCCTATGCCGCTTGATGATGTCCGGGGCTTGGCGTCATTTTGTGTTCTCACGTCGTTCTCACGCGCTTCTTGAGACCCTGTAAGCGGCCTCCGAACGCGCTTTGGTTGATTATTGTTTTCTTCTGCAGCTTCTTTTGGCTCGCAGTGTGCCCTTCGCTTTCCCCAAGCTTTTTTGTTCGATGCCGTGGCTCTCCATGATCCTCCGGCGCCGCCAAAGTCTTTGCCGCACTGCCTTGGTGGCGGCATTCTTGCGTCTGCTCGTGCACGCATTGAAGCAGTTCTTTCGCAGTCGCAAAACTCTTCCGCCACCGCAGCCGCTCCGCAATTGGTTTGTAACGGAGTTCCGCTGGCCTCGAAAGGAAGACTACCTCCTGGCCACCTCCGATGAAATGGACAAGGACATCATGGGCACCCCGGCCTACATGGCCTTGGCGGAGAATTCAGGTTGCCTCATGAGCCGCGGAGCCAACATGCTGGAGGGCGTGGACGCTTACACCAGCAGCGCCTTCTTCCGCACTGCGTACGGCCTCGAAGCCTCGCAAATCAACCTGGTGGTTTGGGGCTCGCCCCATGCCGAGCTGGCGGATGAGGTGACTACCAGTCACGCTAAGACAGGCCCGGCCAGGTGGTACAAGCGGGATGCCTTCCAGCACCTCTGCCACCAATACCCCTGGTCCGTAGTCGTGGTCACCTACTCCGGCAGCAAGGTCGAGAGCCCTGCCGGCCTTCGGCCCCCGGAGGCCGTGCTGCACCTCAAGCTGGTGGTGCCCTCCGTCGGTCCTACCTCTTACACGCCGCGGTTCTCTTCGGGCTGGAAGCGTGCCGAGGTGGTCATGGCGGTGGTGCGGCTTCCTTTGCACTGGTTGAACCTCCAGTGGGCTTCATGCCTGGAAGCCAGCACGGTGCATCCGCGGGACGGAACGCGCCCCCAGCACCTTCACCTCTGGAAATTGATCGAGATGCTGCATGTGACCTCTCCGGAAGGTGCTGCCATCTTTTTGGAAGAAGAGAGGGCCGATCTGTCCACTGCAGCGGCCAGGTGGTTCTGCGAGCCCAGCCTTCGCAAATGAAGCAGCCTGTGAGGATGGCGTGTAAAAAATGAGAATGTGCAGTTGCTTGTCCTGTCACTCATCATACCATATCATTGTAGCGCACGGAGTAACACACAGCTTTACTTTGCGCGCTTGAGGCCTCCTTCGTTTCCTCTTCGCCCAGGCCTGGCTTTGCGGCAGATTGCAGTTGGTGGCAGTATATATGCCTTTCCGAATTGCTGGACTGGGGCAAGGCACGCTATGATTTTTGGCTTGCATGGCCGCCCTGAGCGTGGATCCGTGCCACTTTAATTTAAGCACTTAGTGTACACTGAGGCGCGGGCAGCAGTCATTGGTTTGTGTCTCTGCATTGTCACTGCATTGTCTCTGCATTGTCTCTGCATTGCTTGCAGGATCACACTGCTCTCGATTTGTATGCCACGTTGCATGCACTTCTTCAGCACCTGGCCGCGGAGGCAGCGGGTAAGTGTCAGCGGTTTTGTGCTTGCGCGCTTTCCTCCCGCCAGGACCAATATGCGCTCAGCTTGGGCACCTACATCCTCAACCTCGAGGTCGGCTTGTCGAGGCGCGGGCCCGATGCTAGCTGTGCGGCTCGCGTTGTCAGTAATCCTTGTCAGTAATCCTTGTCAGTAATCCCGGGCCAGGTACATCTGGCAGCAGAGGCAGCCGTGAGAGGCCTAGGATGACGAGCCTAAGAGCGGGTGCTAAAAAGACTGGCTTATGCAGTGCTGGGAATCATCGGGCCTGGCCCCAAGATAGACATGCAATCATCGAGCCATCCTCGAAGATACCTCGAAGATACTTACGCAGCTGTTTGGGGATCACAAGAGGGAGTCATAGATAAGCCGTAAAGCAACGCGCAATTCCAGGCAGGGCGGCGCTGTTCCTTTGCCTGTCCTTCTCCACCTTGCTGTTTGTGCAGGACATGGCGGCAGAAGCATCAGGAGCGGCAGAGCAGAAGAACCAGGCGGGCAACCAGTGGCATGTCAAAGGCACCGACTTCCAGTTCTGTGCTCAAGCAATGCCAGTGATGCTGCCGATCGCATGGACCAAAGACAAGGAAGATCAGAAACCCATGTTGTGGAGTCCGCCGATTTACCTCGGCGGCAAACAGCCGACGGAAGGCACCACACACGCAGAGACGTCGTAGAGACATCGCAGAGACATGAAAGCAACTGTCCGAGCTGCTGACAGGCGAGGAAATTCGCACCGCCAATGGAACGGCTGCCAAGGACTCAGGCGTCGTGTCTTGCGTCGTGTCTTGTTGTCTCGTCTGCCGAGGTGCTGAAGCTACATGAGCCGCGCGGCTGGCAATTGCCTAGCAAGATTTCGGGCTTGTATCTGCCAGTGCCAGAGGCCTATAAGCCCACAGTTTGGGTGGACGGTGTGGTTTGAGTGGCCGCTAGATCTAGGCCCCCCAAGAAAGCTGGATGCACGTATCCTTTACAAGTCATACACAACTGCTGTTTGCTAGCAATATACTTGCGGGAAGTATAACAACCTCGCCACGATCCCTCTACAAATGATATTTACTTCAAGTCTGAGAATTTTCCACCAACTTGCGAACAGCTGAGGTTTGCCAATTACCCTCAATTGCCCATTGATATCCATTTATGCTTTCCCTCAAAAGCTACCGGCGCTGTTAACGGACCCACAGGTTTTACTGTTTTTTGGCACGTCAGGTAGAAGTTGCGCACGTCAGGTAGAAGTTCTGCACATCAGTTAGAAGTTGTGCACGTCAGTTAGAAGTTGCGCACGTCAGGTAGAAGTTGTGCACGTCAGTTAGAAGTTGTGCACGTCAGTTAGAAGTTGTGCCCGAATGAACATGTGATTTTTTTGGGAAACTGGGTGGGTGGGTNGGGGTGGGGGGGTTGGGGCGGGTGGGTGAAGAGGGGCAGTAGCGTCCTATTCAAGACAGCTAGGACCAGCTACAGCGTCTTCTGAGGCTGCCAGCACTAGTTTTAGACTCTCAGGCTTTAGCCAAGTCAGTACTGTGTCAAGCCTACAGGCTGTACTCTATTGGTCTCTCTAGAGCCTTGACAGCGCATTTAAACTGTGCTCAGTGCTCAGTACTCATGCTATTATGCCTTCGGCATCGGTCCAAAACAAAAACAGTGGGGGGGGGGAAGCACTTGCACGTTCATGCACGTTGATGCTACGCTCATGAGATCTTACTTGCACGTGAATGCTACGCTCATGAGATCTTACTTGCACGTTGATGCTACGCTCATGAGATCTTACTTGCACGTCACGTTGATGCTACGCTCATGAGATCATCTTACTTGTCCGTTGATGCTACGCTCATGAGATCTCCCTTGCACGTTGATCTTATTTACTTGCAAGTGACCAGAATCCCAACAAATTCAGACCGATGTGTGGTCTTTTCTCTTTCGTTGGAACAAAAAGCAAGACTTGAAAGGAGCTCTTGCCGAATTGACCTCCAAAGTCAACAAACGCTGCTGATGAGAATGGCGAAAAGCAAAGTGCAGGTTTGGTTTTTTGAAAATCACACATTGGACATATTTCAACCAGTGGAATTCAAAGATCCATGAGCATTTTCCTAGCGCAACGTGGGACGAAAACACCATTCATCGTTTTGGTCATAATACCAAAATCTTCACAGCGCCACAGTTTTAAGCAATTCTGACAAATACCCATGAAATGAAAATCATTAAAAACCACGGGGCCGCTGCATTGATATCCATTTATGCTTTCCCTCAAAAATAGACTTGCTGGTGCTCAGTATGGATCATTCCTCCATTTCCTACTAAGCGATCTAAGCGCTTAGTAAGTAGAGGGGGTTCCCATGAATCTCTGTGCAGGGACCGCTGGAGCCCATGAACAGCACCAGTTTCAGGGTGCCGCAGGGTGACTAAGGGGCGAAGTGATGACGGAAGAATGGTAAAGGCCAAGGAAGTTCCGAGAGAAAACACATTCATCCAAGTTTTGAGGGATAGCCAATTCTGAGGCATTCAAATTTCTGGCGAAATCCTGGTGAACATAGACGTTCTAACAAAAACATGAGGGTATAGCCTACCTTAGTGAATCTTATTGGACCCCGAGGCCCACTGCTTCTATTTTGGGTAGAAGATCTGCATTGTATCTGAGGTTGGCCATCGTATTTCTGATTCATATTCTATTACTGTAGTTCCCATGACACCCCTATCAAACAGCCAACACTTCCATTTTTGCAGGGTATCTGCAGTGAGCAGAGGTCCATTTTGTTTGCATCTTAAGTCAATGGATGGCATTTGTCTGGGTTTGTAACTGGGGTGACTAGAAAGTTGATGGAAGCCTCGGTCCACCTATCATTCCGCCTTTATTATTTCTCACTTGGTGAACTTGTCAACTAGGAGTTGGTAGTTTTTAGCTGCATACGGGTCGGGCCAAAATGATTGACCCAAAAATGGATGGTTCACTTGCTACACATGGATGAATTCCAATTACAGTATATCCCCATGTCATTTTCATTGCATCCCAATATATCAATATTGTGTCTCATTTCATTACATCCATCATATCCTCATGAAATGACCAATCACTACCAATCACTCTAGAATCAGCATTTTTTCCGAAGAATAGGGGTTTGGCTGGTTGAACCCCCACTACATATCAATGGTATTCCTATTTACCATTGAATCGTATCAAATCCCTGTAGGATTATTGGGATTCAGATCCATAATATCCCAATTAATTCCCATGAAATCCCATTCAATCTTAGTAAATCCCATTACATCCTTGTCCCCCAGCAACTGACAGGATGATCCTCTTTGCATGCTGTCAATCTTCCTGGCTTGTTCGGATGCCATGCTGGTGCTCGGATGCCCAGATTTGTGGAGTTAAAAAGCAAGAAGGGTGTAGGTGGACCACCACGATTAGATTAGTTTCGATTCGATAGATGGATAGATAGGATAAGAAAGAAAGGAAGAAAGACAGACAGAAAGGAAGAAAGAAAGGAAGGAAGAAAGAAAGAAAGGAAGCAAGAAAGGAAGGAAGGAATAAATAAAGAAAGGAAGGAAGAAAGAAAGGAAGAAAGAAAGAACGACAGAAAGAAAGAAACATAGATAGATAGATAGATAGATAGATAGATAGATAGATAGATAGATACATAGATAGATAGATAGATAAGAAAGAAAGAAAGAAAGAAAGAAAGAAAGAAAGAAAGAAAGAAAGAAAGAAAGAAAGAAAGAAAGAAAGAAAGAAAGAAAGAAAGAAANNNGAAAGAAAGAAAGAAAGAAAGAAAGAAAGAAAGAAAGAAAGAAAGAAAGAAAGAAAGAAAGAAAGAAAGAAAGATAGATAGATAGATAGATAGAAAGAAAGAAAGATAGATAGATAGATAGATAGAGAGATAGATAGATAGATAGATAGATAGATAGATAGATAGATAGATAGATAGATAAGAGAGATAAGATAGATTAGATAGATTAGATAGATTAGATAGATTAGATAGATCAGATAGATTAGATAGATTAGATAGATAGATAGATAGATAGATAGATAGATAGATAGATAGATAGATAGATAGATAGATAGATAGATAGATAGATNTAGATAGATTAGATAGATTAGATAGATTAGATAGATTAGATAGATTAGATAGATTAGATAGATTAGATAGATTAGATAGATAGATTAGATAGATTAGATTAGATTAGATTAGATTAGATTAGATTAGATTAGATTAGATTAGATTAGATTAGATTAGATTAGATAGATAGATAGATTAGATAGATAGAGTAGATAGAGTAGATAGAGTAGATTAGATTAGATTAGATTAGATTAGATTAGATTAGATTAGATTAGATAGATAGATTAGATAGATAGAGTAGGTAGATAGAGTAGATAGAGTAGATAGAGTAGATAGAGTAGATAGAGTAGATAGATTAGATAGATTAGATAGATTAGATAGATTAGATAGATTAGATAGATTAGATAGATTAGATAGATTAGATAGATTAGATAGATTAGATAGATTAGATAGATTAGATTAGATTAGATTAGATTAGATTAGATTAGATTGGATAAGATAGATAGATAGATAGATAGACAGACAGACAGACAGATAGATAGATAGATAGATAGCTAGCTAGCTAGCAAGATAACTAGGTAGGTAGATTCGGAACTGTTGAAGCATTTTGAAGGGCGGATGAACAACTTTTATTGTTCTGCCATCTTTGATGGGCGAAACACATAATACATGTCCATAGCAAAAACACAACTCACTAAATTTTTCTGTGTACTCACTAAATTTTTCTGTGTAACGTTTGATTTGACACTAACCATGCCAATTGTTGCCGAATTGCCACATCTTCTGAGGTCGATGCGTCAGATTCAACATCACATCCTGAGGCTCTACTGAAGTCGATGCCCGGCCTCGCCGCTGGGAGATGCCTGGCCCACTTACCATCCGTTCCGGAAGAGGGGATGGGTCACGGAGCTGTTGTTTTTTCATTCCCATCATCAAATTCGGGTCCGGTTATCAGACCCAAGAAATGGAACTGGTTGTGAAAGCTGATGCTTTGGGGGAAACAGTGGAAAATGGCTAGGATCCGTGTGGCTGGCGAGGGAAATTTTGTACCGAAATTGGGACCAATTTGAAACGGTTGTGGCTCAATTTCTTTGGCAATTCAAATCGGATTTCCATGTATTTACACGCTGAATATGACTAACCATTTGTAACTATTGGTGATTGGTGGTACTTCAGGTTTCAGCCACAACTGCAATCCCTGCATAGTTGAATTGTGGGAGTGGAAAATCGCCGCTGTACGCGGCGGCCAAATCGGCAAAGACCGGCCACTCCCCAGCTCAGTACATAGCCAGATTTCGGCGAAGTTTGAAGGGGCCCAGGCCCAGTGATTTGACTGGGGGTGTTTGGTAGGGCCCTCGCAAGAAGATTTGTAGCTACCCTGTGGCCAATTGCCAGTTGTTGTTTACTACAATGATGGGCCCGTGCCAGATAGAAACGGAGCCAAAACTACAATTACCAACCTGTCTGACAAAACAAGTTCATTGAATTTCTATAAGTACTAGGAACCCATCATTGTAGGGTCGGGTTCACTGGCAGTTGGCCATTGGGAAGGGCGAGGAAGGTGACCCCACAGTAAACGCAACCGCCAGTGGGGCAAAGTTACCCTCTGGCCGATGGGTCTCATTTCCCATGAATTTCCGCCTGACAGACGGGCATGGTTCAAATGGGAGACCAGAAAATGGCATAGCAGCATGCAGCACAATTAGGCCAAAATTGTGTGGTTCCAACAGAGTCAAAGACAGGTGAGATTTTGATCCTTGACCCATACCCGCCTTGGGTTGTTGCCTCTCCAGGCATCCAGACCTTTGAAGTGAAAAGTGAGAAGATGGTTTGAAGGGTCAGATCTCCCCTGTGGCTTGATGGGTTTTAGAAGATTTTCTTTGTTCCCCAGTCACAGTACCAGGACACTGAACGAGGGTACCAGGTGAGGCCGATTGTGAACATGGCATATGATGTACACATGGATGGCAAGTGTATTGCATGGCATTGCATGACATTGCATGACATTATGTTATGTTTTGTTACATCATAGCACACATTACCTTGGACTGCATTGCATTCTGTTACATTGCAATGCACTACATTTCTGTATGAAATCAGGCCATTATGAGGGGGAAAAACATCTGAAGTTGACAGCTATTGACTTTTAGATTCTAGTGTTGGGTCCAGATCACCCCAGGTTGGCCAAATAGGCAGGTGTATGATGGCAGGCTGCAACGGACCGTACTGGTCATCTTCTAATGTGTTTTGCTTCTTTTTCGGTGTGCTTAGATCCCCCACTTCTCCTGTTTTTTGGTTGGTTAACTCCAGTTCTTGGTTCGTTAAATCCTACTTTTTCACAGTTTCTACCCCGGCCCAGATTCCAGAGGGCCCCCCCACCCTCCAGCACTCGTGGGAGGACTTTGAGGCGCCAGACCATGTGACCTTCAACGTGCGGCAGCGGAGCTGTGGGTTTTGTGGAACTTTCAGCCCACCGAAAGTGCAGGTTGACTCTCAAAAATGGTGATTTAACTTGATTTAATCATCAAGGAAAGGAGTTTCAACCAACAAAACCTGGGAAAACACGCGATTGAACTATCAGAAATGGTTGATTCTAATCGTCAAGCATCGGTAATTCAACCCGCGCACTGGAGATTTTACCTGCAAAGAATTTGGATTTGATTTAACCCATTGGGATTTAGGACATTTAAGATGGAGTTTGAAGCAACAAATGTAATTTACATAAGTAAGTATGATATTTGTTTTATCCTATGTTAATGTTTAGTTCATCCAAAGGAATTTACGGGGTGGTGCAGAGGCACATATTATATATGGGGTTCGAAATGGATGTGGACGTTATACAGAAACCAGAATTTGAGAAACCAGAAACCAAAACATATAGATGGGGTAGTATCTAGGCTTAATCCATGGTGTATTTCTTTTTGGGATAGTATAGCTTAAGTTTAGGGATTCATATTCATACTGCTTGATTGGGAACAAAAAAGCTATTGATCCATTCCTATGGCAGGTCTTGGGGTTTTAGCCAAGAAGGATATTGACGACGCTGGCTGACCTCGCTGTTGATGTTCGTTTCTTGGAGAATCCTCAAGAACAACTGGCTTCTGTCGGATTCGGAATTTTTTCTAAAGCAACTACCGTAAATAACCTTGAATCATCATTTGTTCAAATGTGCCAAAGAATCCCTCATTTCGTTTCTTACATACTGAATGGATAAATCTTTCTGTTTGTTTCACCCTATAATATCCCCTATGAAATCATGTTGAACCATGGTTTACCATGGATTAACCGTCTTACCATGGTTTCACCATGGCTGGATTGTGGATACCGTGGATGCCCCAGAAATTCTTCGAGAATCTGCGCCCAGTGTGCCATCTCGGGCTGCACGGGCGATGCCTGGCACGTGGCCATCGGCTTGCTGGGCAGCCTGGAAAAACGATGGGGAGTTGACTCACAAAAGACTCCGGAGATGGGATTTTCACGTGATTTTCACGTGATTTAAGCATATTTCGTTGCAACAAAATGCGGCGAACAGCGGAGTCAATATCGACGAACCAGGGATATCAAAGAACTGTCATAGATTTGGATGATTTAATGGGTTTGCTGGGAAAAGGATTTAGAAATGGTGGATTTACTACCTATCCCAGTTTACTGTGGAGCAGTTGAAAACATGGAGTGGTTTCCGAAGCAAATTGATCCAAGCCAGGGAATTCCTGAAAACTCAAGCTGGTTTATAGATTGACCAATTGACCATCGGAAAGATGGATAGACATGGTAGTTTTATCCAGGATACATTGGGGCTTATTCTGTTTTTTTTACAGGATTGTGTGTTGAATCCAGCACATCTGCGGACCACAAAGTGCTCCAGATGGATAGACTCTGTTCGATGTCGCCATTTTGTGGAACATGGGTCACTCACTTGCATGATCATATATTATGATCATCCAACTTAGGGATGATCTGTGGTCTCCCAATTTTGAAAGTGTCATTGACAAGTTTGCTACAACCATGCGCAAGGAGGATGATAATGTGGTTGTTGGATAGCGGATAGGGATTCTCATACAAAGTTTTTGGCAATCCAGACCAAATTGCAACACAATTGACCAAACTCCCATTGTCATTGGTACAATCTGCATGGTTGTTTGCATTGTTGGTGATTCTTTGGGTAAATTGGGGTGTGAATTGCTCAGTCTTTTAGCCACTTCGATGGAGGAAGAATAATTATAGAGTATATAGAAATATATCCAGCCAACATTTTTTGTTTGACCAGAAGATATAGCCGATATATCCCCGGAGATATAGCCAGGTTCTCCCAATATCGGTATCGAGGATTTTTGCCCAGGTTCAGCGGTCTCTTCAAGCTGAGGCGCTGGTTCCTGGGCATTCCTAAGGAGGATGGTGAGGGATGAACATCCATGAAGATCCATGGTCCACCAACACCATATTCAATCCATTTCAATCCCAGTGATATCAATATCAATGAATATCCATCAAGATGAAAGATCCAAAATCCACCAATCAACACCAATCAACACCAGTTTTTCCCCAGTTTTGTGGCTTCTGCCGGTCGCTTCAGTCTGCAGCCGAGCCACGTGACCTACAGCGCCAGCACTAGCGCCTCGGCGTCGGCGGCGGTCCGGGACCCCGGAAGTTCCGGCAGTTGCCAAAAGGATTCGGAACTTCCATGTCCAGGGAAAATCTGGGAGACTCCAGGCTGAAATCTGGAAAATCCATGGGTTTTTCGATGTTTTATTTGCTAAATCCACCATGTTTCGCTCATTTATCCCGCTTTTATGGGTCCATCCATTGCTTCATTGCTATTGGTTGAATTATTGATGACATGATCATGTTTTTTGGGCCAGAACTCGGTAAAACGATTGGTTAAAATTCTTGATTCCTCTATTGTTGATGAATATAGGGATGTTTAATACTTTAACAAAGATGCAGCCGATGAGCTTTTTGACCGCAAGTGATGGCTACTGAAAAACTGGAAATCATTAGAACAAAATGCCTTGAATCTCGTTTGGTGATATAACTTTGGTTGTTCCTGCACACATTTTGCTACTAGTATGGTCCCTTGTTGAGCTTCACTACCCACATCTACCCATTGCTGACCGTGGGGGATCATTTAAAGAATTCATCAATCAGTATTGAATACGAAGAACGACCTTGAAACGTCAACATCAACCCTTGAGGATATGGTTTAGTAGCATATTTATGAGTATTACAAACCATCGGCGTTAGCGCACAGATTCAATGATTCAATGATATGTGCATATTTACCAACACACACATGTATATCAACAAACCATTCAAAACAAAATGTACCGGGGTATCACAGGTTGCACCTCTCAAAATTTGCTATCCGGACCCCCAAAAATACCAAGCCCGCAAGGAAAGTCATTTTCCACAGCCTGATTTGGTTTGGGATCTATGTTTCGGTTTAATGGGATAATGACTTTTTGCTAAGCAGACATATTACAACATGCTGGTGTGGGAATGTTTGATCATGACCACTAGCCATAGATTTCAACAATCAATCGTCCAACTTGTGAAAATATCAAATCTGTTGGTTAGACATCCCATTACCTCCCAGGAAATTCCCAATTTACTTCCCACAAAACCACCATAAATCCCTTTTGACATCGCCATAAAATCCCTGGAAGCACCGGGATGTCACTCGTCGAGGCCTGGAGGGTGGCCATGGGCCTCCTGGAGCAGCTACACGAGCCAGGGACAGGAGAGCCATGGGTTTCGCCAAAAGTGGGATATATTGGGATGATTATCCCATGATATATATATATATATAGATAAGAGTGGGATGATATATGATTATCCCACTATAATTATTGGGGATGATTATTAGTGGGATCATTATTAGTGGGATGATGATTGGGATGATTCTTGGTCGGATCCCAGTAAATAGTGGACAGTTGAATTGAAGAAACATGCCCACGATTTCTTTGTAGCTGCTGCAAGGGTGCTTGAGACTGACCCATTGTCAGTTGGGTATGTGTTAAATGACTCAGGGACCCCAGAGGTGTTGGTGATTATTCAGACGCCAATTCTTGGCACGCACAATTTTTCAGTACCCTTTTGGATTTGTCTGAGAATAAGGTACCTGTACCTTAAAATTTTCTCTGTTTATCATCGTTTTCCCCATTGAATTGGCCCTCAATTGGCGATAAACTCTTAATTTTTTCACCAATACCAATACCATCCAATACCCCATTTCCACTGTTCATTGGGTGAATCACAACTTTATTTGATGATTAAATCCTAAATTTGGCCGCTCAAAGATCACGTATTTTGGGTGAAAATTTGCCCAGTTGAGCTTCGCAAACCTCAGTCTCTATACTTGGGGGTGCAGTTAAGGTTACAAATGGGTATAACTTATAGCGGTATAACCATGGTTATAAACACCCACAAGTTGGGATAAAGCCCCTATAACTCTGGCTACATATCCACTGATAACTGGAACTACACTTGCAAGGGGATGACGTGGACGTCTTGGACTTTCGTCATGATCGTTCTCGCGATGACCTTCTCGGCTGGAGGTCTGGGTCCACGGGGTGGTCGACTCCATGATTTCTGGTGACCCCAAAAAGAAGCAGAGGATTTCACCAGCATGAAATTGGGATAGGACCATTGTTAGCTCTGGTGGCTCTGGTACGTGGTTTCATTTTGTTGAAGATATAAATATCCCTCAGTACCTGGGACGATGATGCATAAGTAGTTCTATTCATGGGTTGAAAACACCACGCATATCATGCAGACTACATCAGAGTTCCAGGATGTTCCCTGAGGCCTGAGGTAAGCCACAGTGGTAAACATCGAGGGTACAACCCTCCTACAACTGGCGTATTGTGGGGTTGCGCCTATTGGTTTAATAGCTCGGCAGTTGACACAAGAGACTCAAATGTATCGATTGCTTCATTTTCACGAAAGGTAGCTCCAGAGGGGCTACCTTGAGTTTTACTTCACAAGGGGAGGGTGACCAACCCCGTTGCTGTTCATTTTAGGACCCGGCCCAGACCCCCTGCCAGACCCCCCAGACCACCCCCCCTTCCCCCCCTCCGTGGTGAAGCCTCCGAACCTTAAAACCAAATCCAAAACACAGTAATTTGTAGTAGTTTTTTTATAGTGTTTGTATGCCTTCGGCATGGAAAGACTATTTCTTGCAACGTGGTGAAAACTGCGTAAATACCAGTGATTTTGCTCGGTGCTGTCCACCCGTGGTTTTTGCTACCAGGGGTTAAAAAAACCTCGCAAATACCGTCGTTTTTGGCTTCTGACACGCCAAAAACATCAGTATTTACGGTGTTTTTTATCCCGAAGGCCTTCAACAATTGGCAAAACACTGCCAATATGACGGTTTTTGGGGCGCATCACCACCATCATCAACAATAGTAACGACAGCACGTATTTGACCCTCTTTCTTTCTCTGTTCTTTTGGCGATGTTGGTCCGGTGACGCATGCATTTTACACAGATGCATTTTTAGAAACAGACGACGTTACGCACAGAAGCCTTTATACGCAGCAGTTTAGACACAGATACTTTTACACAGAAAGATTTGTGCACAGAGAAACATTTACACACAGACGCCAGTTCACACAGAGGCTTTCACACAAAGAAGTTTTTACACAGAGACGCTTCTACGCATGGATGCGTTACACAAAGATGTCTTTGTACAGCGCAGCATTTGCGCACTGACGCCTTTACACACAAGAGCTCTTACACACAGAAGCTTTTATACAGGGAGGCTTTGGGGCAGACAGGCTCTTACGCACAGACACCCTTATACACCGAAACTTTTTCGCACAGAAGCTTTTACGCACGCGGCGCAAACCACTGTGTACACAGCATCTTGAAAACGCTTGGAGCTTTTACACCAGAGAGTCTTTTGCACCGAGACCTTTTTACACACAGATACTTTTGACGAAAGCTGATTTGGTCCCCGATGTCTTTTGATCCCAGGCATGTGCATGTGTTAGTCTTCTGTCTTGCAACTCCGACCTGGTTTAAGCGCTTGAGCTTAACTGGCCATGAGTAAAAGGGATTGCAGGCTGGTGACTTTCCTTTGGGGTTTGAATCCACCTGAAATCCGCAGTGGTAGCGGAGCCCCAGGAACGGGGCAGGGGCACGACAACAGCAGCAGCAACACCTGCCGGTTAGGGACTCGAGCCATCTGCTTGTCCCTTACGCTGCTGAGCTTGGTCTACTTCGTCTACGCGCTTTTGCACTGTGCTTGGACTCCCTCGCCTTCTGGCTCGGGCTGGCATTGTGCTTGGTCTACTTCCCCTTCAAGCTCGGGCTTGCGCTTTGCTTGGACCTCATCGTCTACTGGGTCGGGCTTGCGCTTCCCTTGGTGTACTTCGACTTCAAGTTCGGGCTTAGCAATTCGACTCCATCGTCTACGACCAGAACGTCACGCCCTACGATCAGTTGGTGAACGAGCTCTACCTGAGGAGATGTCTTCGAATGGAGACAGGAACTATGCAGGAGGATGGTCTGAGTCAGGATTTGATGCATCCATTCCGGTCTGGGATGGTCATGCAGATAGCTTGAGAGAATTCAGAAGGACGGTCAAATGGTGGTTGTCATCCATAGATCTGGAGAAAACCAAGTTCTTCAATCTGGCTNAGGACGGTCAAATGGTGGTTGTCATCCATAGATCTGGAGAAAACCAAGTTCTTCAATCTGGCTGCCAGGTTCGCCATGAAGCAGAAGGGTGCAGCGAAATTACGTGCCCTTGAGTTCCAGCCAGATGAACTGGCATACACCCCAGCTGTGGAGGCAACGGACCCCGACACTAGCGAGACCGTGATCCTTCAGCCAGCGGTCTTCGATGTGGGGATCAACAAGATCTTGGATGCTTGGGATGAGATGGTCGGCAGAACAGTGTCTGACCGAAAAGGAGAGCTTCGTGAAAAGTTCTACATGAGGACGAGGAGAGGGCAAACTGAGTCAGTTGCGAACTTTGCTCTGAGGTATCGCAACTTGGTGTCTGAGATGAAAGCTGAGAATGTGAGCTTGGATGATGCTGAGAGCGCATGGTTCTTCAAGCAGAAGCTCAACTTGACGGAGGTGCAGAAACAACTTTTGGAGACTACTTTATCTGGTGCTCAGGAATCCTATGCGGATACAGAGCGGGAGGCCATTCGGCTCTTCAAGAGGATTCATGGCACTGGACTTGGATCAGCTTCATCGACATCTATGACATCAGCGCCCAAGAAGTTCCCCTTCAAGCCTGGTCAACGACTTTCA
>BGPT01000413.1:392484-413847 GCA_003297045.1 Symbiodinium sp. clade C Y103
AAAGCTGATTTGGTCCCCGATGTCTTTTGATCCCAGGCATGTGCATGTGTTAGTCTTCTGTCTTGCAACGCTTGCAGAAGCTACAGCATGAGATTTAGCTGCATCATTTGCCATCGCCGTCCGACCTGGTTTAAGCGCTTGAGCTTAACTGGCCATGAGTAAAAGGGATTGCAGGCTGGTGACTTTCCTTTGGGGTTTGAATCCACCTGAAATCCGCAACTTTAGCACCCAGATGCTTTTAGACAGAGAAACTGTTACACTTACACTGGCCAGCTTTTACACAGAACATTTTACGCAAAGAGGCTTCTGTGCCGAGACACTTTTACACAGAGACGCCTTTCTGGCCACCCTCTATCTTTTTACTTCCCATTCTTGATTACCTACCTTTCGTGTTCCCCTTCTCAAGTTGTGGTTAAAAGACCACTTGAGTTGGTCATACTCCCTGTTTCTTTTTGTCCAAACTTGCACCACTTTTTTGTGCTGATCAACATCCCCATTGCTGTTGGGAAAACATACATGTCTGTTGGTAAAAAAACACCAACTTCAGTCTTTGTATATCCACCATTTTAGACGGTTCGGAAACAAAAACATATTTGTTGGTCAACTTCCGCACTGTATCCCTTAAATTGTGATCTACCGCAATGTCTGGGTGGTGTTTAGCAATGAATTCTGAATGCCGTTATTTCCCAAAACAGTGTGCCCCCATTGGGGGGTTCTTACGGTCAGAGTAAAGGCCTGAGGGTGCTCCAGCTTTCCTTAGTCCAAGTGCGTTTCGACTGCGCAGGCTCGCGCAAAGTCTGCGTCCCCTTCCTGGGCCGCGGCATTTCTGCTGTAAATTCTCGCATAAAGTAACTCTGCTGACATGTCCATGTGTGTTTCGAATGCGCAGGCTCACACAAAGTGTGGTCCGTGGTCCTGGGCCGTGGCATTTTTCCCGTACATTCTCGCATAAAGTAGCTTTCCTGAGATGTCAACGTGCGTTTTGACGGCACAGGCTCACACAAAGTGTGGTCCGTGGTCCTGGGCCGTGGCATTTTTCCCGTATATTCTCGCATAAAGTAGCTTTCCTGAGATGTCAACGTGCGTTTTGACGGCACAGGCTCGCGCAAAGTGTGGTCCGTGGTCCTGGGCCGCGGCATTTTTGCTGTAAATTCTCACATGAATCAAGTGGCTTTTCTGACATGTCCATGTGTCTTTCGATTGCGCAGGCTCGCACAAAGTGTGGTCCGTGTTTCCTGGCCATGGCATTTTTGAAGTAAATTCTCGCATGAAGTGGCTTTCCTGAAATGTCAACGTGCGTTTCGACTGCGCATGCTCGCATACAGCCGCCAGGTGTGCTTTTGCTGGTGTTTTTAAAATTCATCCATGGTCTTTTATTATGGTAAAAGGACAGATGCTGTTTTCGGTCTCTTGTTCTGTTCCGCTCGTCAGCTCAATGCAGTCGTGGCATCCGTGTACAGTTCGTGGCATTGTGCAGTTCGTGGCATGTACAGCATTCGAAGCATCCGAGGCAGGGTTTCCTTTCCTTACTGTCTTGTTTCGTTCGTCTTGTCTTGTCCTTCGTATGTCTTGCACTATCTTGTTCTGGCATCCGTTACAAATATTCGTCCATGGTCTTTTACTATGACAAAAAAAACTATGTATCATATGCTGTGTTCGGTGTGTTAGTATTCATCCCTGGTCTTGTGTTATGATATATAACATTGATATGCTGTTTTCGGTGTCTTGTTCTGTTCCGTTCGTCAGCCCAATGCACTTGTGGCATCCGTGTAAAATCCGTGGCATTGTGCAGCTCGTGGCGTGTACAGCATTCGAAGCATCCGAGGCAAGGCTTCGTTTCCTTACTGTCTTGTTTCGTTCGTCTTGTCTTGTCCTTCGTATGTCTTGCACTATCTTGTTCTGGCATCCATTACAAATATTCATCCATGGTTTTTTACTATGACATATAAATTATATAACATATATGCTGTGTTCGGTGTCTGAGTATTCGTCCCTGGTTTTATGTTATGATATATAACATTGATATGCTGTTTTCGGTGTCTTGTTCTGTTCCGCCCGTCCACACAATGCATTGGTGGCATCCGTGCACAATCCGTGGCACTGTGCAGTTCGTGGCGTCTGTGGCAGGGTTTCCTTTCCGTACTGTCTTGTTTCGGTCGTCTTGTCTTGTCCCTCGTATGTCTTGAACAGTCTTATCATTTAGCTGCGTGTCTTGCATCCGAGGCAGGTTTTCCATTGTCTTCTTTTGTCCGTTTTGCACCGTACAGGCCAGCGCTTGCGCGAGAAGTTATGCAAATGCATCTGAAGCATCCAAGGCATCCGTGTGTCCTGCCTTGTCTGGTTCATTGTCACTTCCATTTTGACAGCAAAACCTGGTGTTGCATTTGCGGTCCTCTTGTCTGCTGCACAACAAGCAGCGCTAAGAAGAAAAACTTGTCAGCACCGACTTCTTTCTTCTGAGTAACAGCACGCCAACTTCTGTTCCACTTTATCTCTACTTCTCTCTTCGATCGCTTAACTCGCCACTGCGTTTAAAAAACGATTCGTCGCCGCATCAACGCCTCTGTTACCCTACATGTTTTGGATTTCGACCTTTATGCCCCTTATGTACTTCTTTTTCCCACACTGCTTGGGGTCTCTTGCCAGGATAATTTTTTAGTCTTCCTGCCAGAAGATGGATGCACTAAAGATATCCACCAAACTTCAACTTTTGGCCACGGCAAATCAGCAAACGTCCAACTACCAAAGATGGGTTCTTTTTTTTTTGTGGTAAAACGGGTGCCATGGCCCGTTGTCAGTATTGCCACGGTGGTGAAGTTGAAGTTGGCCCGGGGCAAAGAGACGAGGCGCCAGGGAGGGCCTTGGTGGTGGGTTTAGGGGCTTGGGAAAAAGTAGGGGGGCGGCAAAAGTAGATGGGCAGTATTAAATAAATAAGGAAGTAGGGACGTTGAGCAACTCGAAGTATGACCTATTGTTTCTTTTGTTGTGTAAATGAAGGTGTTAGGTAGAAAAAATAGGGATATGAAACAAACAGTCTGGGGGTAAGAAGTGGAGCAACATATCACCTTTGAGTGGTTGTTGGCGATAGCGTTCCTGCTTCCAGAGATTGACACCCAACAATTTTTTGCTGTTGGGCATGACCCCTATCGAAAAGTCCAGCGGTCAATCATCCTTTTTCCCTACAAAAGAGACCCACAACTGCTGGTATACCTCATTTAGACACACCCAAATAGTGAACATCAAGTTGGTCAAAAACACAGATATTCCCATAAATTATCCCATCATATCAATCTCCCCAAATATTGTAATTGTAAGTATCCAAAATCCAGTGTTTAGTCCAAATATCATATTGTCATATTGTTGGTGAAAACCAACAATTATTACATATACAGTACATTAACATCCCATAAATGATCCCATTTGATCCCATTGATATGGTCCATTCGCTTCACATTCGCGTCTCGTTGACGCTCCAGGTTCACCCGGCGCAACGACCAGCTGACGGTGAACCGCTGGGCGAACACGGTGAACCAGGCGGTGGTCAGCTGCGCGCAGGCTCTGCTCGGAGATCATGGGTTGAAGCGACAGCGTTCTGAATTTGGGCTGAATGTGAGAAACCCGAGAAGAGACCTACCATTGGGGCCTGATAGTTACCACCCATCTATAGTAATATTGGGGATGGTTATGGATGGTTTATTATTGCCTTTACCACATTAGTTTGGTATATTGTGAAGGTATTATGGAGGTATAATGAGATATCTATCTCCTCTGGTGAGCTAGATTAAACGGCCACGTTTTGGGCTGCACAATTCTGACCCATAGCCACTTACTTGTAGATGGCCCTTGGACTTACTAATTTGATTAGTACATGGGTTATATGCTCTCAAAATTTTGCATAGAGTGGATTAATAATAGCCGAGTTGCTAATCAGTTAGCTAACCCCACAACCCATCTAAGTATGGGTTTTAAACCATGTATTTTTTCAATGATTCCATCAACCGCCGACAGATAGAAACGATAAACCCTACTAAAGACAATGGTAGGTCAAACCTTTTGTGAATCTTGTTAGGAGTTGCCTACAAGCCGCAATGTTGGTTGATGGGTTGGGAGATCATAGTTGTTGTGATCAAACACATCGAACATCGTGTCTTGAACCAAGCAAGCTTGGAAATTTAACCACCAAACAGGTCGGACATTTTACCAACTAGACGGGATCCAATTATTTTTTGCTTTCCAAGGGTCACTGGATTGGTTGAAAGGATATTGTTTACTGCAGCATTGTTGCAGGAATCCCTTGTCATGGTCATGATCCTTGTCATGATCTGGAGTATTCAACTAGCTTCGGGCTTCGGGCTTGCAGAACTTCAAGCTTTGCTGGTGGGTTTGTAGGATCCAGTCGCTTACTTTTGGTGGCAACTGGGTCCAAACGACTTCCAACTCCCCAAGTTCCAAGTTGGTTGAATCAATAAAACTTCATATCTCCGCAATCATTATTGGCTCCCTCATTGTTTTTGTCGATTAGCTGAATGAGTTGTCTGTTTTCCATTCGGTCAATCCACTATTTGGGGAATCAACTAAGCAAGTTTCTTCTTTTTCAGGCCCTTTGAGCAAATCCAAGTAATGGCTTATACTGCCTCCTTTCCACAGTGGATGATTGTTGTCCAAGCAACGAACAAATCTGAGTTGGTACTTTGCCATGGCCATTCAATGCCATTCATAGTCTCAGGGTTTCAGAGCGCAGAATGGATACAGAGATACTCAGCACATTCCATCAAGCTCAGTCTCGAACTGGGGGATACTTCAATTTATGGCAAATTTGTCAAAAACAATTGGGTAAACCAATAATTTAAAGCAAATTTATAACTAGTTTATGTTGAAAATTGTCGGATTTTATTGGTTTCCCGGTTTCCCCAAGTTTTTTGGACAACACCAGTTCACCCAAACCAGGAAATGAGTACCTCATATTCTCCTGCCAGGCGTCTGTGTGGCAGCCTGCGCTGCTGGCCGCCGGGGCCCGAAGGAGCCATCAAGCTGAGTGACGGGAATGAGATATGAATGAGATATGAATTAGATATGAATGGGAGAATCACGGGATGATAATGGACAATGATGGAAGAACAAAGTGATGAGAAATATTGTAAAAACATGTGGTTGTAACCAAGAACATTGGGGATTTCAACTCAACCATTATGGGTATAGAATGACACTACTTGCCCATCCCTACGGGTTTGCTTGGTCATGGCAATGCCATCTTCTCGCTTCTCTATGTTGGCTCGTTGGACAAGCATGGGAGTTTTGAGCATCTGAACACATCAGCATGAAGAGAGAATACACGGGCCTAATATTTCCTGCCTTCATTTGCGGTTGGATCAAGTTGTTTGTTGCTTGATGATGATCCCCAAATGATTTTCAGTAAGGCAATCATAGTGTTTTTGTTGGTTGATATTGATAAAACCCTAAAAGGATCGTAAGATCATCCCGCATTACCCCCCACCAACAAGGTCGCTGGAGCCGTTCGGCACAATCTCTTCAGTGGGGGGACCTGAACTCACCCACTTGCACGGTGGTCATCGGCCGGCCCGTGAGTATAGCAAGGTCATAAACCACCCATATGGACTCATGTTTTATATGCCACCCATTTATGGTCAAATTGGGGACGGTTTACCATTGCTTGACGAACATTACACGGTTGATATCCAAAATGGCAATCATTGAGATATAGAGGCGAAATGGCTATCCAAAATGGCTCTCCAATGTTTTTTCTCCCAACATGATTTTGTGTATTGGTGATCCCAAAACTAAGTCGAAGTATGCCCTTCGATGAGTAGATATACATTGCGGACAGAGTTATGAACGTATCCAAACTCCAAACGATGACGGTTTTGTTTCATGCTGGTTGCACACCCATTTTTTGGAGTATATTATGTAGTATATGTATTATGTATGTATATATATATATCATATGGATACTGTATATGTATATATATATATATTCTCAAATTTGTCTGAATAATGGATTGACCACCAATTCTTAGCAGTTTCAATAGGAACAGGATGATATGCAACGGGATGTTCGAGTTTTCCCAGTTTTTGGGAACTGTAAGTGAAAATTGTTTGTTTCTGATTTATGATTGGCCAGATCATTCCACGCACAGTCTGTCCGCAAACATGTGGGCGGTTTGTTGGGTAAATGCAGATAGATACATTGATGAATATTTGCAGGTACAGACAGTGGATGATAATGATAGGTATAACATGTGTGGATGACTTGGCATAGTATATATCAATCCCGGAGCAACCACCTGACATTTGGCCATGGAACCCCCAAAGTGGCCATAGTTGAAGTGGAAAGCTTTCAGCAGCCACTTTTTGGGTTCTAGTTCTAGCCATTAGTGATCAGAGATACTCTAGAAAGAATAAGTACAGACTTGGACCAACCCCAATAGATTTTTTTGGATCATCAGGGAGTCTTCTACCCAAGGATGACAACGGATTACCTTCTGGTAATTTAACATTGCTATGGAAATCACCATTTTCAATCTGTAAATCATCCAACTAAAGTGGCCATTTTAGATAGCAACTGTTAGTTTACTCAAGGGCATCAACTCACTTCCTTACCAGTGGTTTATCCATGAGAATAATTGGAAGGAGAAAGGCCAGCTACATGCACCATTGGATTTCAAACTAGGCTTCTCTGCAATGGGGGGATCACCCCAGTCCATCCCCCGGTACGAAAAGAGGCAACAAAACAACAAAACAAAACCAACAGGTACAACTGTGAACCACAACAACAGGTGCAATTGCACTTGTGAAACAGGTACTAGTAAACGGGTCACTGCCAGAGCCGCCTCCTTACGCATGTATAGCACCTGTATTTCACAGGCGGCTGTACAAACATGTACACATAGAAGCATATGTCTACATACATACATACATACATACAGACAGCCAGCCAGCCAGGCAGGGCAGGCAGACAGCCAGCCAGCCAGGCAGGCAGGCAGACATACATTCATGTATACATGTATACCTGTACCGCATGGTTGCACACAACCCCTATTTTCCAGTCGCGCACAAGATGCCAACACCCCCCCCTCAAAAACCACGACGCACACCCTCTCACTCACACCACGAACTCAATACCACGTGGCCCACACCAAGAAAATCTCAGCCGATTTCAACATTACCACCATTTTGAAGCAAAACACACGCGAAAAAGGCAAAGGAACAAAGAGACAGCGACGGAATTAGAGCGGTTTGGCAGACAACGGGCCCAAGGTAGGCTGGCCTCTATGCAACTTTGCCTTGCAACATTTAGGTTTAGGGCAGCGCCGACCCTGTAAAGGAGAAGATAGGTTGGCCGCAGCAAGGGTTCCCGTTTCACAGTGGGGGTCTGGGGGTTGAGGGTGCGTTCGCTATAGCGACCGTCCGCGTTGCAGGCGCAATACTTGGGACACACTACACTTTACACTTTACGCTCCACACTCTGCACTCTCCACTTTACACTTTGCGCTTCACACTTCACACTTTACAGTTGACACTCCACACTTTGCATTTTACACTTTACACTCCGCACTTTGCACTGTACACTTGACACTCCACACTCTGCGCTTTACACTTTGCACTTTACACTTTATACTTGACACTCCACATTCTACACTTTACACTTGACACTCCACACTCTACAATCTACACTTTGCATTCCGCACACACACACACACTCACACCACACTCTCTCTCTCTCTACACTTTACACTTTACACTTTGCACTCCACACTTTACACTTGACACTCCACACTGTACACTTTACACCTCACACTCCACACACTCCACACACTCCACACACTCTACACTTTACATTTTACACTTTACACTTTACGCTCTCCACTCTACGCTTTACAGTTTACACTGCGGACTTTACACTGTACACTTGACACTCCACACTCTACGCTTTACACTTTGCACTTTACATTTTGCACTTGACACTCCACGTTCTACACTTTCCACTTGAAACTCCACACTGTACACTTTACACCTTACACTCCACACACTCTACACTTAGCACTCTACGCTTTACACTTTACGCTGTACACTTTACACTCCACACTTTACACTTCACACTTCACACTTGACACTTGACACCCCACACTACACTCGTTTACACTCCGCACCCTACACTTTACACTTCACACCTCTCTATGTGTTTCGACATTTGTACTATTAACATGTGTGTGAGCATGGGGGTCGTGGGCTGCATTTTGTTTCCATTAATGTGTACATTTTGGGGTAAATGATCATTTTTGTCTCCTCCATTTCTTGGCATTCCATTTCAGGGAAAACCACATTGAACTTCAATTAGATCCCTCTAATTTTTAGTCGTTGACTGCACATTCGATCAGGTTTCAATCATGATGTGCTATTTTGAGAAGATTCTTGTTCGAAGTAATATCCCAATATCCCAAAGATTAGTGGGATCCTTCCCGAAAGATGTTCATATTCAACAAATGTTCCAAAACAATTCGTGTGGTTGCTTTCACCCCAGTAGGTGACCTCCAACCTATTTTTCCATATTTTTTTGTTTCCCACATTTCAAGACTATCGGTTGACAGTTTGCCAAACATGATAAAGCATGCAAAACTAAAACAACATGAATTTGGTTTCAAAATTTGTCAAACATGTTGTTTTGCCTTAGATTGGATGGGAAATCCCCGAGTTTACCGCCGTTGTGAACGACTGGGCAGGGCCGAAGATCGAGACCTACAACGCCATGGCCACTGCCTGCCTGCGATGCCTGGGCCCAGAGCCGAAAAAATATGGGTCGAATCAGTAGTTTTGGGGGATTTAATTTTGAGTCTTTAATGGTTAGTTATTTAATAATGGTTACCTAATAATATTTACCTAAATAATATTTACCTAAATAATGGTTATAGTTATAGTAATAAGTTCTATAAATCATGTAATGGGGATGATTGAACATGATCTAATCATCACACATGGTGGGATGTACTAAGGAATCACTGGGATTTCGTACGATTTAGCCATTAAACTATGATGGTTTAACCATGAAAAATGGTGACTTGAGCGTCAAACATGGTGGTATAATGGGGATATAGTGGGACACTGGAATGATGGTCCATGTTTTTTTTTTTGGGGGGGATTTAGGGGGCAGTTTTTGCCATTTTGAGGATGTTGGAAAATTAAGGATATATTTTTGTGGAAGGTTTTTAGCATTTTCGATACTTTTGGCATTCTTTGGTGATTTACCAGAGATATCAAAGAGATATCAATTGGGATATTTTGGGATTTATCAGAGATATTCATTGGGACTTATTTTGAATAGGTGATAAGATAGGGATTTTTGAGATTTTTGTACCAGAAATTGATCATTTGACATAAATTCTAAGAAACCACAACATTGTGATTGCAGAACCCGTGTTTCCTATAGATATTTTACTAACCCAATAATTGATTTTGTCGATTTTGTTGCTAAACTATCCATTTGAAGGTATACAAAGTCGTTTTGTTGGTCATCCATGGTTTTGTACCATATGGAGAAGCAGATGAAAGTTGGTTTTAACAGTACTTCTCACATCGAAACACGGAGGATATTTAAGCAAAAACCATGACCAACATGGATCAACATAGGATTCGATATGTTTGGGGTTTGAAACCTCACTTTTGATCCATTTTCAGATAGTGCGTGGGCGTATATTACATATGTAGATACATTTGTATTTAGCTGTGAAGGATTGGGCGTGTAAGCACCAACCAGCTGAACACGAGAGGCTCTCTTTTCCAGCTTAGGGGCACCCCCCGACCAAAAAGGTACTTTCGGACTTTGCTTGCGTTACATTGTGCGTGGTTTCACAAAGCTTCATCTTCCCTAAGAGGGGTTTGCATGCTCTTGGTGCCTGCCATGAACCATCATTGGTTTTGGTGTGTGCTTTACCCTAAGTCCTAATCCACTGGCAATATCTCCCATTTGGTTGGCAGGCTGCACAGATTTCGCTTGCTAATTGCACCCTTTGCCTTGTTTTGTTGATGTCCCACTTTTTGCCCTTGAATCTCATGATATACGGAACCGAGACAACTCCCGGATAGTGCTTGGTCAACACCCCAATAAAACCGCTATGTTTTTATTCACCTTGGCATCTTCCAAGGTCATGTCTGGTCGTGGGGCTTGCTGCTCCTGGGTGGCTCAGTGAAGAAACTCGGGTCCGGAAAGGTGGGACCCACAAGTTATCCACAAGGTACCTATGGAAAATTGATGAACATTGATGAAAATGGAACATTTACAGATGATTGACCTGTAAACATCTTAATTTGCCATAGCTATCTTGAAATAACCAGAGGGTAGCCACAAGGTATGGCAATTTCAATTGTGGCCAACCCTATTGAGTAATCCAAGAATCCATTGGTCAGTCCCTAAAAGTTTCAGACGACTGGTTGTGTCTGGGTTTGCAGGGGGGTTATTTTGCTTTTTGATGTCCTATAGTCCTATATGTGTTTGTTGGCCATGTGCCCAGAATTGCTGATGGATGATCGTTCGATTCTTTGACGCGGGAGAATCCCAGGGAAACTTAACATCACCAGGGTTCACTCAGACATATATATATATACATACATATATTTCATTCCTCTTTGCAATCTTATCTTTCTTTGTTCTGTGCTTGTGACATCCCGCATTTCGTCAGTCAGTTATTTTCTGCGTATTGTGAATCGCACGGTCTTTCATTACTATTGTCACATCGTTATTTTTTAATTTGATCGCCTGTTTGCTAGACACATTCCTTCTACTGATCAAGATGATCCTCCAACCACAAGTAGTTGGCTTCTAATTTTCCTAATTTGGTATGTGAATAAATCCAGTTTCACTCCTCAAATTTGCTTCGACTGGTGACATTTGACACTTTGCCGCTTAAAGCCCTCTTCTTGGCTTTAACCCCTGGGTTTGTCTCCATTTCTGATTGGTCAATCCTGTTCCCTCTTTTCTTTCAGTATGATATGTATATATTTATATATATACAGTATATAAAATATGGCCATTATTTTTCATTGATAGATGATTTTTCCAATTAAAGCCCCATACTCAAGCAATGATATCCATTGTACTGTAAACCCCGGTATTTGCTAGTTGAACCACCATTCTTGTGGGTTAAGTCATCACTAATTCTATCTAATTCTCATTTTTTGTCGTTTAATCCCAGTTTCCACACTATTTTTTGGTAGTTCTATCCATCCCCACCTATTTTTTTCCATGATATCCATGGGAAATCCCAGGTCGTCCCGGTCCACCGAAGGCTCTGCGCAACAGAAGGGTCTGCGCCTGGACGCGGTGAGCGCGGCATCGGCCTTCGCCAGTTGCCAGACGGAGCAGCAGTGGAAGGCGATGGCCTCATAGGTTATATGAGTTATATGGGTAATATCATATATATATATATAATATACATGGGTAATATTTCGCAGTATTATTTATATAATATATTTTATTATAAATGTATTATGCATATAATGCTACTTATCTTAATCCAACGGTATGATTGTTCAAATGATGATATATTAGTTTAAGATTGGAGGTTGCAATTTAATATTGATGATATTTGACAACCAACTCGGGCGAGCGAAAAAATGTCAAACAGATTTCAAATGATACTTTGGGATATTATAGTTTGGGATTATATTAGTCACCCAACTGAGGTATGTTAGCTTGGGAGAATGAACACATGTTTGCCTATAACTTCATTAGGTATATTAGCTATGGTTTTACCTTATCTTATGATGATAACCAAGAGATGGTGTCTTAGCTATCAGTGAAACACAGGGGAATATTGTACTCAACCCATGAGGGGGATGCAGGGTAGAGCCGTTATTGACTGGCATGTGAACCCACGAAATTGGGAAATTAATCATCACATTTTGGGGAGTGTGGTTGTTTTTGGAAATTGATCATCCCAATTGAAAAACAGAGAGTAGCATTTGGGCAAAACTTTTGGTTGGTTTTTGTTGTGATACATCGCAGAGCTAGTAGGAATTTGCAAACCGTCAAAGCCTGGTAGATGAACCAAGAATGGTCAGGTAATGTCAAATACCAACCATCTACTTGGTATATCTACCTGAAAACCTACCTGGTATATCAAGAGAACCCCAGTTCTCGTGGGTACAGGCGGTACAGGGTAAATCTCGGTGAAAAGGTTTGGGTTCCTGCAGGAGTCGTGGCTTTTTGAAGCAGCAGCAATGATATCCGGATCAACAGACTCGTGAATTGTAGGTTGGCTTGGAACAATTCATATTCCGCTAGATAGTGGCTAGACATTTGCGTGAAGAGTTACAGTACTGCTGACAGAATCCGGGGCCCCCACGTGCTGAGGTAAAAGCCTTTGCTTGGGTAGATGACTTGGAGAATACTAGTGGTCCCTTTTGATAGATGACTGGGGAAATGATCGACCATGAATGGATGGATTCGTTTGCTGTTTCCCTTAAAACTGTACCCTCAAGGGGGAAACACAATATCCCCAAAAGACACCAATGTTTTTTTCCCCGGGGCATTTAAGGACGCCAAAGAATGGGACCCCACGCCACAGAATCGCAGTGGCAGGTGACCGGCAAGATTCTTCAGCACCTCCGTGTGGGCCGGTGGACCCAAAAAACTCCGGCAACCAGAAACGATGAAAATGTAAGGATAGATTGAAGTTTATGATAGACTTAGATATAAAACTAATACAATATAAAGTAATTATATTACATGGGAGTTGTTGAAAACCCCCTTGCAATAAATTTAGTGGAGGCGTTACTTTGGTATTTCTACGGAGTAAAGAAAATGTGATTTCTAGAAGGCGCACGAAGGCGCAAGAGCAAGCGCAAGGTTACATATAGTGATATACCTTCCTTTCATATCATGTCCGGACACACAGATGTGGGGGCACGAAATTGATCCAATGAAAGTGTTTCCAGAAATTGGCGAAGCTTAAGGGCAGGGTAGGTTGCCGCTCTCAAAATAGAGCAGCAACATACGGGCGTTGGTGGTATTTGCATACCCGTAAAAGATAAAATCCAAGATAGTGTTCACGGTCCAACAGAATCGTCTCATAATGTTCTCACTAGAGATATCATGCCACTTACTGTACTGCCCATGCTACTGTTTCAATCACTTTTGCCTGCTATCAGTTTATCATTTCTCGCTTTACTGTTGGGTAAAAGGGTCATGAAAAAACGAAAGACGTGTCCGTACGTACTTTTGCCTTCCATTGTGGCGCCAATGTGGTTCTGATGTAGACATATTTTTTTTGAGATGATGTGGTGGCACCTTCGCAGACTGGAAGAGGATCATTGATTGGAGTAGCCAACTTATAAATCCATAAATAGATATATATATATATATATATAAATAGATAGGTACCAAGCCCCTAATTTTGAGAGACTTGGAACCAAGGTGAGGATGGCGGCGTCCCTTGCGACCTACATGTGACCAGTGCCGCCATGACCTCCTTGGAGAAAGGCGCGGCAGCGCTCCTCAGTGGGGTGTCAATGGGGATTTAACCAGCAAAGATGGGGATTTAAGCAATAAAAATGCTGGTAGAATCGGATTTCACGAGGATTTAATGGTGATTTACGAGATCTTTGTGGGAATTCATAGTATCTCAAGGAAGATTTGTCGTGATTCAGCGGGATTTAATGATATTCGATGGTGATGGCAATAGACAGACACACGGAAATGGGGTTTCAACGGAAAACAGGGTTTTAGACAAGAAATCTGGATTTGAAACAACTATAATTAGGAGATTATAGGAGAATAACAATGGATTGAAAAAAACACGAAGAGTATAGGTGAAATAACACGAATGGTAATGAAGTAGAACAAAAAGGGACTGTTCATACCCAATGCCAACGATGGGCACAGAACCTTGTTTGGGAAGACAAACCGACATGATGGAATGTCCTAAATGGATTGTACATGATTATGAAACTGATTATCTAATGATTGGTGATTGGCACTAGTATTGATCGGTGATGGTCCAATCATGTATTGGATATTGTACTATCACCGGAACCACCTGACATCATCTGACATTGTTCCAGTCTTGATTGCTTCAAATTCCAATCCCTCGGTGAAATCCACACATTGTTCTTGGAAAATTGCCATCAGTTGGGGATATCCACCCGAGTGTTCCTGACAAATCATAGTATATGATATATACTAAAAGACATATAAACACATATAAACATATATATATATTTATAAATACATTATAACATCATGCAGTTGGCTGTATCCCGATGCAAATCCCATTATAAATACCCTTTGGTCATCAAACGTGGCAATGGAAAATTCACCCATTTACAGCATTTAAATGCCAAGTTCTAGGGGATTTCCCATTGCCATCAAATCACTGGTAGATTCCCAGTTTAAGGGTATACACACATGTTATTGGCATTGATGATTGATTTTTTGATTAAATCCCAATTGTATGATGCTTTGTGGTAGGTAAAATCGCTATGAACTTATATTCCTATTCAATCCCAAATACCCTCAGGGATTTAAAGAGATAGCTATGGAAAATCACAATCTTCATGAGGCAAATCATCGAACAAAATGGGCCATGGCTTCCAGTTCGCAAAGTGTTAAAAACTACCAAAGAGAATATTTTTACCATTGGAATCCCATTTCCCACCAAAAAAAACACCATAAATTCTCCATTTGTTCATCATTTTTGCCAGGCGACCAGTGGCAGGAGGCCATCGAGCTCTTCATCGGCGCCCAAGTGGCCAGGACGGCCCTGAGGGCTGGTGGATGCTGGTGGGATGTGAACTTTGGAAAACACTGGAATTTTTTAAATGAAAATCAATGTGAAAATCAATGTAACTATTAATTTAAAGCTATATTCAATGATGAATGACACTTTGGTTTTCTGTGAGTTTAACGTTGGTTTTCACTCTAAAATGCGTGATTTGTCTTTCATTTTGGTGCTTTTGTTGTGGAGTATCAGGGTGGGGACCCGTATTGGATGGGCCTTAGTGCGGTACTGAGAATGAGCATCTGATCCCAGGAACAGACATAAGGGAGCCCAGATTCAATGGGAATTGGGTGGAAAATTGCGAAGACTGGAAAATTGATCAATATTATCATGGTGATATGGGGATGGATCAAGACCTGTTTCACCATACATGACTTTGAGGAGGATGAACATCCATGAATCCCAGTGATGTTGATGTTTACCGAGGGTGCAATGGTTTGGCCCATCCCCAGATTAGCTGCACATCCTGTGACCTTAACTTTTGACCCAGACCCGAAGGCTCACCCTGCCAGTGAAAACTAGGTTGAAAACTAACGTGGAAACTCAGCCAAAATATGTTTGGAGGATGAATTTTCGATTGGAAATTGACGTTCTGGGGCTCCATTGCAGATGCTTGGGGCAGAAGATCGCCGTTTGCGTATTATTCAGATTTATTCAGATAAATCATGTTCCGTGAAATTCCCGAATCTGATTTGAGACCACTGTGGAGTAGTTTCCGCAATGTTGGTCAAGCAGCATTGGGTTTTGTCATTCGTCTAGAATTGGGCTTTGCGTAAAGTAGTTGATTTTTTGATTTCCCTCGGAACATTTCCATGTTGGGGTAGACAGCATTTACAGGACCGATCGACTTGGTGGGTCCGTTGGTACCTCATTTTTTGACCCCATGCCAACATTTATTGTTGGATTGCTAGCAGAGGGAATGGTGAACAACTTACGTGGATTCCCATGGGAAATGGGAAATTCCTCATGACAAGCTATTCTATCATTGAAATCCATTCAAAAACACGTTACAGGTACCAGTATTTAACAACAGCCATCAAAACTCCCATAGCCCATAGCCATTGGAATGGGGAGTTCTTAGCCCTCAAAATGGCCATGGCGCCCATGGTTTTCCCGGGCTGCACCGGTGGATGTCCGCAGGCTCGCGCAGAATGTGGTGAGTTGCACTGCTGCGATCACGGCCTGTGAAGCAGGTGAGGGTGTTGCCTGAGCCAAAACACTGCTGTTGATGGGCGAAACTCGTGATCTACCCAGGGTTTAATGGGATTTAAGATATTTCAATGGAATTGACCGCCTCATGGGGATCTAATTAGGATACCATGAGGATTTTAAACCAGCCATCATGGGATATGGCAAATTGTGGTTGGGGGATAGGGATATAAGATGATATGACCCCACAATGTGGGGATATTTGTTTATTTGGGAATATCATCGGTATAACACCTGCATTGGTGCATGGGAATAGTTGGGGATGTAAAACCAACCATTCTTTGCGGATATGATGGGGATACAGTGGGGATATAACCAACAAGCTCATGGACCACTGTTGATTGATTGTGGAAAATTGGTTTGACCACTAAATATGGTCTTTTTCACCAAACAAATTTGGATATAGTCATGATATATTTGATAACTGATGGTTGAGCAATTGATAACAATAAATCATTTTTGTTTGATGGATCAATTGATGGTTGATCTCTCCCCTAAAATCTTCCTGTTTTCACATTGGACCTTCAGGTCGTTGGTGGCCCGGCGCCTTCGCTCTCTTGCAGCAGATGCGGCAGAAGGTTCTCAGGCGGCAGCCAACTGCCATGGCAAAATAATGCAAAATCTCATCCTGTAAACAACCATAGATGTGGAAAATCATCTGCGGTGGCTTCTTCACATCTATGTTATACCATCACTTGTAGATGATACATTGATACATCTAATGTAAATCCCATCTCATCCCTATCTAATACAGTAGTGTTATACTCATCCTATACCATCACATCTGTGTCGCAACGCCAGGCCGAATGCCTTCAGCCACCAAGCAGCCTTGAGCTCCACCGTGGACACTTGGCGCCAGGCGGGGATTCCATGTGGAGATGGGATTGACCCAGGGGGTTGAACAATTGGATTTTAAGTCGACTTTACCAAATACCCTCTGGTAAACTAACATAGCTATGGAAAATCACCATTTTTAATGGGAAAATCCACTATAAATGGCCATTTTCAGTAGCTATGTTAGTTTACCAGTACTGTATGAGGAGACTTTGTGTGGATGTGAGGGTTCAATGGGATTCAATGGGGATACAGGGCTTTATAGTGGGGATGCACTGGGATTTGGACCATGATGGGGAGAAATCGCCATTGAATGGATATCTAACTGGATACAATTGGAATCTAGTTAGCCATCTAGCCAATTTAATTGGATTCATGGGATATTTTGGGGATATGGGAATACAACTGACAAATCGGTGTATAGGGATTATAAGTAAACAGGGGATTCAACTACTGGTTCGCAAGTGTAACTTAACTATATTATCAAACCAGCCATGATGGGGATTTAGCTTGCATTATAGGGGCCCTGGGGTATATGGGGATTGTGCAGAAGAGGGGGATTTACCATTTCTGGGGGTATGTAATGTAAAACCAAGCATCGTGGGGATATCTTTTGTGTGTTTAGAGGTACATAGAGTAGAGGTTTCCTTAAAACAGATTTGGAACATTATGGAATCAAATCACAGAATCCAGTTTAGAACTTTTCCCTTTTATCCCTTGAAGTTCCTGTCATGTTCAGGGCTTGAAGCGCTTCGAGTCCATGCAACGGGAAGGTGCGCAGTGTGCCCAGGGGGCAGTTGTGTTGCTAACATCTTGGGTCGATTGAAGCAGAAAACTGGCGGAGAAAACCAGAAATGGTGATTTGCGTGATTTGTTTATCAAATCTGCTTATCAACAGTTGAAAGTAAGGATGTATTTCAACCAACAAAAGCATTGATTGAGCCGTGGAACCATGAGGGTCATCATTCCAGTGAGCTTTTGATTGACAACCACAAAGAACAGGTTTCCAATTGACAACAGTGGTGATAACCCGGGGGTACCATCAATCCGCCACGGTGCGCTTTGGCAAATGATTTTTCCCATGACTTTTCATATTAGGTTTCATGCAAGCAGCCCGCCAAATATACCGAAAGCTATGTTTACAGCTGGGACATGGGAATGTTTCAAAATCATTGGACTCACCAAAAATGGATGATTTAATTCTAGCGATACTAGACAATCTGCACATCAATCTGTACCCAGATTTTGATCTTTTCCTGTCCATCTTGGAATCTTTGCCATATTTATCAATGAAGCATCGGGATTTCCCACTACACTCAGTAATTTGACATAGCCATGGACAATCAGCATTTTTATAGGTAAGTCCTGGAATTGAATGGGCCATGGCTTCCATACGTGTAGCAAAGTGTTAAATTATCGGAAAGTATGGAGCATTTCTTTATCCATATTTATCCATTATCCCATTATATCTCCACTCATATTCCCAGTGTACACCCATTTTTCAGGGTTAAATCCACATGATGACATCAGTTAATCTTTGCCAACCGTTGCCAGGTGTGAAATGGACGGTTCTGGGTTGCCAAGACCTCATCCGCACATGTTACCATCGCATCTGGGACGCCAACATGTGCGGATGGGGGTGCTAACTATGGGGATACCAAAAACACACACACACACAGATATATATATATATATATACACACATACACACCCACTGATGAACTGGAACGGCACCCACAAAGACCCACCTCAGACCCCATGATTGGATCTCTTGAATCGGGTGGAAGATGAAGCTTTCCTTCAAATTTCAGATCACGAGCCACAAATGCTGCCAACCTCTGTGGGACTTGAATCGTCCTTTGCTCATTCTTCTCTTCCTAATGGTAGACATTACATACTTCCTTACACAGTTGTAGAGTTATCCTTTTATACCGCCATACCCCTCATTCTACCTCCATGTTTGGCAGGTACTTGAAGTTCCAAATACTGTGATTGTAACAATGAAGCGCTGTTTGCAGATGTTTGTGCTTTGGCTGTCCATCCTGTGTGCTTCATCGTGTAGGATTTTCTCCATCCTGTCAGGTCCGTGTTTGAGTTTGCTGAGCCGGCAGCATCCTGATGTATTTTCCTTCATTTCATTTCACTGTGATTGTAACACTGATTCACCCGAGTTTTTTTTGCTACCTGGAACCCCATGTTTCAATGCTTAAACCTCAATTTGCCTTGTCCATTGAAACTTTTGATCATTGAATCCCACTCTTGATGGTGAAATCCCCAGTTCAATCAGCAGATTTTTCATGGTGAACTCCCATCATTAACTCCCCACCAGAGGGATGATGCTCCAGGTGGCCAACTGGGAGAGGTTAGGAGGCTCCTGCGGCTGGTGAGGCAAAAGCCTGGCAGCTTAGCCACTGAGAAACATTGAACTGCGAAAATGGTGGTACATTGTTAGACAATTTGGAACAGATATGGAACAGATATGGAAAACTTTGGAAACTTGTGGAAACACGTTTGGGAAAAGAGGTGAAATAGGAGGACTTCTTTTCCTCTGTCTTGTTCATCCGTATGACACCTAGTAAGATCTTTTAGAATAGGCACCACACAATCTAGTTTGACAAACAAAACATTTGGAATTTGCTGGTGAAGAATTGACTTTTGCTTGCAGAAAAGGTGAAGTAGACAATTCATCTAGCCCGAAATATGGAGATTTCAACCATCAACAACCAGGTGTTGAACCAGCCAAAATGAAGACTAAACCAAGCAAAATCGGGGAATCAACAGAAGACATCGTGGGATTTCAGCTGGGATGAGGAGTCGGGTAGCAACGGTAGAGACGGGGATCTGGGCGTTATAACCTTTCAAGATGCAGTTTGAGGGAAGTGGGAATTATCATAGGGATTGTATGATTATAGCATATTATAACCCTCCCAAGATGTAGCTACTGGGATTGATCAGATGGGGATTATAATCAATGAGGGAATTGTCCGCTCATCAGTTGTCAGGTTGACAGATCCCCAGCTGGACAGCACAGGGCTTTCACGCAGTTGGCAATGGTCATTTGATGGATTCCGCATTAAACTCTTGGGGTGTATTTAGGGCATGATGCCAAACAAGAGTTTGTACTCGTAACTATTTGTAACTGACATATTGTGCAAATAGCATTGAAACTCAGACAGTACATAGCCTATGATGACTTGCACCTCAGATTCCTTTGAAATGTGCTATTTCTATGTATGGGAACATCTTGTAGCCCCCATGACGAATCCCGTGGGTACAGATCAAAAAGAGGTATTCCTCAGAATTGGATGGCCAATGCCAAACATGTGTAGTCCATCTGTTGATTTTTTGACCCAGATCCAAATCCCAAATTTATTTCACCAGCTTTTCTGACCAAACTGATTTCTGTGGGTTAAAGACATAAAAAGGCAGTTTGTTGGTCAAGAGAAACATGTTTTCTGGTGAACAGCCATTTTTTGGGTGATTTTATATATCATATGGATGTTTCTCAAACTTGGGTTGCCCCCCAAAAAATGAGTCACTGGATTGGTTGAAGGGAAAGTTGAAACCAGATACCGTAGTTTTCCCCAATCAAATATAGGGGGTTCCTGTAAGTTTCCCCTCAAACCAATCCAATGAAAGGGGAGCCCCCTATCTCCCCATGAAGTTGGGCGCTAAAACCGAGGAATGACTGGGACATAGGACGTCCACGGAGGCCATGGATGGGAAAAATCTCAATTTTTCATTGGACAATACGCGTGTGTTTGGAAATGAGGTATGCACCCAATTGTGGCCATGTAAGAGGGAACGTGATGATGAATCCATGGATTTAGGGGTACCCGTTTTAGACAAACCCATACCAGAAAAGTCAATGTTTGGCAATTTTGACGGAGGCACACATTTTTTTCAAAATTTTGGGAACCCAGAAAGCAGCAAAATCCCTTTTCTTTAGGAAGGAAACCATTGGTTTCGCAGATCCGAAATGTAGAGAAACACCCATATCGTGAGAGTGGAACATCACTCATTTGTAGAGGGTTTTCCTATAGATTACCAGAGGGTAACTACAATCAAGACCCCGGCCCTACCTGATGGAAATGATATCATGGTATATCTGGTGAATAAGCCTACTGGTATCCCATCAATCCAATTTGAAACACTTAATTATTGATAGCAAGACTCTCAATATCCCAATATGATCAATAAATTAGAAGCAGGATCAACATTTTCTCTTGGAACTACTTTCTGGCAATTTGACCTCGCAATAGACAGACCCCAAAAAATGGACGGAGCATTTCCGATTGCCAGGTTAGATTACCGGAGAATAACATTTTCCATTTTGTCAATGGTTCAGACAGCCCCCAACACCTCATGAAACTGTATTGAAGGTTGGTCTTTGATGTCCGTTTGCACCTTCTCAGCGGGTATTTGGAGTACTACAGTAGATGGACAAAAAAATCAAACCCTACGGACGTCTACCAAGTAAAACCCCACGCCCCAAAGTTCAATGTTGAACAAAGCTCTGCATAGCTTTCTC
>BGPT01000413.1:415643-458464 GCA_003297045.1 Symbiodinium sp. clade C Y103
ACAGTAGATGGACAAAAAAATCAAACCCTACGGACGTCTACCAAGTAAAACCCCACGCCCCAAAGTTCAATGTTGAACAAAGCTCTGCATAGCTTTCTCGGTGTTCAGGGTTTGATTTTTTTGTCCACGGCGAGGTTCGCGCGTTGGGTTTGAGTTGTAACTTTTTTGGGGACGCGGGGGCAGCAACAATACAGCAGGGGTTTGATTTCATCGTCCATCTACGGTAGGGCCATTACTAGGGGAGTTTCTCTTTCTGCGTTCCAGTGACCCAGTAACCCTCTTTGCATTTTTCTGGACCGAAGCAAGTTGCAGGCGGAGTGGTTCGGGTGCGCCAAAAACGAGAAACTGGCGCCGCTGCGCGGTGAAAAAAACGCGACCTTGAAAGGGAGATCTCCGGGAGAATGCAGTACGTAGAGCAGGCTTGTTGTTTACATTTTTTGTATTTTTTTTCAAATGCTTTCTTGGCAGGCATACTTTGGTACGATTGGAAAGAGGAGGGGCGTTTGTGTATTTTGAATTGCTGGTTTTTGGTTGCCGCGGTTGGAATCCCGGAACTGGCAACGACATGATCAAAGACTTCGTCTCAGCAGGATACATTGGGCTGATTTGTATGTATATGTATATATATATATATTAATATGTACTAGCTAAATCCACAATATGGGTTAGTCTGAAAATACAGTATACCCCTAATTATATTCATTGAATAGGGAACATTATGATTAACCAATGGATGGAATGGGGTACTTTACGTTCAGACAATATACATATATACATATGTCATCATATGTCTATGGCCAAATACCATACCATTGACAAAAATCTTGGATCGTGGCAGGCCATTTGCACCAGAAAACTTACATTTGCACAATCTAGGAATTGTTCATCAAAGACGGTTTCCTTCCAAAGCAGATATTTTTTTAGCGGCTTGCCTTCTCACACTTGTGGCCTGCCGCAGCTTTGATAATACCAAATCCGGAGTGCCACACCAGTTGCTGGACGCAAAGCTGAGAGGTCGCTTGGCACTCACCGGCCGAAATTGTTGAGAATTTTCATTTGGTGACTGACTAGTTACTATATTTATATTTATATTTAATTATGTCCCTTATGTCAATTCCATCTCCGCTTTAGTTCTATATAATCTCTATAATTAATTAATCCATATGTATATATATATATATATATCACACAGACGTAATATACAGTTTGTTCAGAAACGCTGGTTCACAAATGGGGAGACCCCAAAGTGGCAACGAAATGATAATCATGACATTCTGGGAGTCCCCACTTTTTAGACCAAATCCACGTGGAAATCAAGGCCATCAAGGGCATACGTAGCATCGGTGGAACTGCTGTTGTTGCTGGTGTTTTGTGGGCATGGTGGTTGTTGGTTGGTTGTCATTGTTGTGTTGTACCTCGGATTCTGCCACCTCAAACTGGATTGTCGGGATGAACGATGAGACCCCTACAGACCCTGAAGAAGTCCTGATTCTGCGGAAATCTCCAAAACTGAAATTGATTTCCGTGAAACTCAACATCTTCAGGGAACCTGTTTGTTGTGGTAAGGTGAATTTGAAGGGGGTGCTCGGATATCGCCCATCGTCGTCGCTTCATCTTGTCATTTTTTTAAAACTCAGAAGGTCGACTGAAGCACCAAGGAGGCAGCCATGGCGATCAGCAACAAGAAGCTTCAGAAGATCATGCAACCTGGCAATGAAGATGATGAAGATGGTCGATGGTCTGAAACATTGAAATCTAAACACCAAAAAAAATGGAAAAATGGATATTTCTTCCCAACCTTCCAGTTGAGGGTCTCTAGGTTTTATCAAAGGTGCAACTCCTTCCCTTCCTCCTTCACTCACTCACTCCCTCCCTCCTTCGAAGATTTATAGAATTTTCATGAATTTTCCAACAATGGAGAGGCAACATGATTCTAATCAACGTCAAGTGGGACGATTTAGGGAATTTTCTCCATGTTCCTTTTGATCCAGCCAACTGGGCAATTCGGGAGACATTAATTGCTACAGCGCGGAACTACCAAGCCCCTTATGGCCAGTTACCACCATTTCGATTGATGCTGCGGTAATACCTCCTTGAACCCACTCTTTTTGAATGTGCTCCGTTTGAACGTTACTCTGTGTGAACTCTATTCTGTGAATTTTTCATGGAAAGTTGATCGCAGTTCCAGATATGCTCGCGATCAATTTGAACATCTCTATGTGAACCTCTCCATGTGAATGTAACTTTTCTGCAGGCGGGATCGTCTTGCAGGCTACATGAATTAGTGATTCTGAATTGCAACAATTAAGCCGGAAGTGAGAGTCCCTATTGTACAGTCGTAGCATGTCGTAGTACTCTTTTAGTTTTCCTCCTGTCCATAGGTATTCATAGTTTCCCGCGTTTCTTTTGTACATTGTGCACACAGCAGGGTCTAGGGCCAACGGCTACGTGCGTACAGCAAAGGTGGCTTGTGCAGAGCCAGCCATTATGGGGATATCATATCAGTATGGGGAAAGAACCGGATGGAGGTAACCAAAGACAGGATATGGGTTTGTTTGAAACGGGACATTTGCCCAGGGATTTCTTCAGATTCCATGATTCCATACATGACATTATATGACATTTATTTTACCCATATTTTCATTGCTTTATTTGATGTTATTTGCCATGTTTACCCATGAAGCATCCCATTAAGATGAGGATTTCCCATGATTTTTCCATAAAAAACCGGAACATTTTGCCCGGACCTGAGGACCCTGCCGATCAACCAGATCTTTAGATACCTGCAGAATCGATCGCGGGTACAGGCCCCCGAGTGACCGACCTCAGAAATTGGGATACTCATGGCGGATACTAATGGGATATCAATGGACGTATCCTGCGGGAATAAAAGATGGTTCGCTTGAGAATCCCTTGTTTTGTTGTATGATTTTCCCATTTTAATCTCCATCTAGTGAGGGATTTCCCATTGCCACGTGTGATTACCAAACGATGTTTGGACAGCTGTGTGTAGAGTAAAATTTCTAGTATATGTAAGTATTTCATAAAATTGGTTGGAAAGATAGATGTTAAAGCATGTCACGACATATGATGATATATTGTACAAGTGTGAACTGACATGTATGCGCATGTAATTGTACAATGCAATAGAACCAAACATCTTACCCCCAGCATGCACGCGAGATACAATACCACCACTGTTTTCAGACATTATAAAACCAAACATAAAACCCCAAGCGTACCAAATAACCAAACATACTACCCCCAACGTGCACACAAAATTGAATACCACCATTGTTTTCAGATATTTTAAAACCAAACATATTACCCCCAACCTGAACCGGCAATTGAATACCACTACTGTATTAAGATATTATAAAACCAAACACATCACCCCCAATGCCCAATGTGCATGCAACATTGAATACCACCACTGTTTTGAGATATTATAAAACCAAACATATTACCCCCAATGTGCACGTGAAATTGAATACCACCACTGTTTTGAGATATTATAAAACCAGACGTATTACCCCCAACGTGCACGCGAAATTGAATACCACCAGTGTTTTCAGATATTTTAAAACCGAACATATTGCCCCCAACGTGAACCANGCACGCGAAATTGAATACCACCAGTGTTTTCAGATATTTTAAAACCGAACATATTGCCCCCAACGTGAACCAGCAATTGAATACAACCACTCTTTTGAGATATTATAAAACCAGACGTATTACCCCCAACTTGCACGCCAAATTGAATACCACCACTGTTTTGAGATATTATAAAACCAGACATATTACCCCCAATGTGCACGCNTAAAACCAGACGTATTACCCCCAACTTGCACGCCAAATTGAATACCACCACTGTTTTGAGATATTATAAAACCAGACATATTACCCCCAATGTGCACGCGAAATTGAATACCACCACTGTTTTGAGATATTGTAAAACCAGACGTATTACCCCCAACGTGCACGCGAAATTGAATACCACCAGTGTTTTCAGATATTTTAAAACCGAACATATTGCCCCCAACGTGAACCANTAAAACCAGACGTATTACCCCCAACTTGCACGCCAAATTGAATACCACCACTGTTTTGAGATATTATAAAACCAGACATATTACCCCCAATGTGCACGCAACATTGCATACCAGCACTGTTTTGAGAAAGTAGTGTATAAAACCAGACGTATTACCCCCAACGTGCACGCAACATTGAATACCAGCACTGTTTTGAGAAAGTAGTGTATAAAACCAGACGTATTACCCCCAACGTGCACGCAACATTGAATACCACCATTGTTTATTTGGGAGTCCCTCAAAATTTTGATATTTTTTTCATGCACATGGCATTTGGGATCTGCGCAGGTCTGGCTGCACGAGCAAGCTGATCTCCGGATTGAGGGACGAATCCTGGGCTTTGACGAGTGCCCTGACCCGACTACGTCCAGCTTGGGTTGCTTCTTCCCAAAACCATTGGGTCCATTTAAAATTTAATGATTAATGATGCTTAATTTTGTTTGCTTGCTTTTTGTGAAATTTAATGTTGTTTTCGCTGCTATCGAAGATTAACCATGATACATGAATGCAGCTATTCAGAGGAGGCTATAGCTAGGAAACATAAGATGGAGATTCTAGATCGAGTCTCTGCTTATGTTGGCAAATCAGATAGGACACAATAGGATTCAACGTCGAATCGCTTGAGTTGAGTTGCGTGTTGTGCATTGCAGCATGGCATTAAATAATGTTGATGGATTTGGGGTTTGATGCACTTTGTGAGATACGCAATCAACCATGGGTAGACACGCTTGACACCGTTGCACCCCAACCTTTGGTTTGTTTCAAGCAGTTGCCAGTACATTTCTGGGTGGACCCTGGTTTGGTGGGTGAACGGTCTAATCTCATTGAAGGATCACATGCGGATAGTTTTTTTTTTTCTGGGTATCTGATTCTAAGGCGACGCCAGGATTATTGCTTATCAGTGCATACTATCATCATTTTTATTGGTGATACCGTGATACCCCTCCTATCTCCACATATCTATTGCCTATTGCCGTTTTCACATGTGATGCGATGCTGAGGTACATGAACCTCGTCATCGACGATGCCGAGGTGGGGATCTCATACAATGAACTCCAAAAATCGGTCTGCAGAGTTGCTTGGGGCTTTCATTTGGCCATTAAAACTGGTGTTTTCATGGGATTTAAAAAAACAAATATGGTGGTTTAATGGGGTAACCAACCATTTCATGGGGATATTATTGGGCTACATCGGATATATATCCATCCAAAGTGGAGGATACCCTCCGGTACTCAAACATGGGTGGCTGGGATTTCCCTGCACTAGATGGGTAGGTTAATGGGAAAATAACGACACAAAACGTGGCATTTTCCATTGCCATGTTTTTTTTTCCCAAGGTATGCATGATGGTGACAGACCATGGAATCGGGCACCTGACTTTCAATGAAACCATGCTGGGGTGTAGTGGTTCAAAATTGTAAAACCTGTGGCAAAGATGCTTGAAATCCACTTGGTGATGGGGGAAGCGGGACCAAACTTGGAGCACCGGGGGATTGAAGAATTGTGAGGATCTGGACCAGAACTCAACACCCAAAGAAAAGATAGCGGTTTCATATGTTTTCCTTTCCTGCTACTACAACATGCTTGATTATTTGGGATTATAGTCCAGCTGACGAATATTTTTTCAGGATAGGTTGAAACCTGGCTGTACGGCGATATCTATTGCTTTGTACGCTTTTCTCTTTCGCCAGTTTAGGTTGTATCACATACTTGCCGAATTCAGATTGACACACAGTCTATCCCCATTTGTCAAAAGTGCATCTTAGATTCCCGAGCTTTGTTGGACAAGGCTGTTGGATTCTCTGGGAAAGCATGGCCATGGAACTAACATCTGTAGATGTTTTTCTTCCTACAACTGGGGATATCCCATTCCAAGAATTTACAGTAATTAACAGAGACCTGAATCAAATTCTCATTCTGTTTGCTGGTTTCATGTCAAGCTGATTAATTATACAGTATCCGGTTTTACAGGTTGGCAGGGGACCCCAGTTAAATGAACCTTACACACGAGAGTGTTTCCATCAGGATGTTAGTTCACCAGACCGGCAAAACCAAACTTTTCTTGCTTAGATTCCATTTTGCCGGCTTTTCTCCGTTTATTTGGCTGGATATACTCCCGATGATTGTTGCATAAAACTCCATGTATCCCTCCATTTTTTGAAGGTTATCACACAATGGGACAATTGGACTAGACTAGAGCTTGAACCCCCTTTTCGCCATTTCGACCATCGTTTTTGCTTGCTTTGTCACCATTCTTTCTTCTTATATCCCCATGTGTGTGTTGCTTAGCCTCCTATTCTCTACAAGTTTTCTAAGTTTTCCAAAATTTGCCGGTGATTTACGGGCAAATCACACTTCTTGCCCATTTTACCGGCCATTCCGATTTTTTCGCCCCAATGAACCCCAAAGTCCTCGTCGTTCTCCAGGAAGTGTTGGTGAAGAAGAAGACTCGCCGCGCGATTGGCCGCTGGGAGATAAGCTGGGTGGAGATCTGGAAAACATTGGTTGGGTTATGGGTTTGAGTTTCTACCTGTTTCTACTCTCTTGTAATTTGACAGTTTGCTATGGAAAAGCCAATGAACATCACCATTCTTGAAAGGTAAATCATCTGTAAACGGGCCATGTTCATCAATTTTCCCATAGCTATGTTAAATTACCAGAAGGTAGGATTTTGGACCAACCGAAACAGGGCTTGGCCCGACCAAAAGTCTAGAGTAATGGTGCTTCGCTCAAGAACTATTGGGTTTAGAGGAAAATAGGGGCCTTGGCCGGTAATGAGAGTTGTACCAACAACGATTTGGAGTATAAAGTCTACCGGTACAGCTCGGTACAACCAACAGTGGGGATTTGACGCACATCATTTCATTGAGGACGAATCATTACCACTGGGGCTATCACTTCAGAGGGAACCAGTTTTCACCCGTGAATGGTGGGTTCATGTTTTTTATTTGCCGGCTTCATGCAGGAATAGAACAAATCCTGGTAAGAATCGCGATACTTTTTTGCGTGTGTCTGTGTGTGGGGTCTCAAAGGTTTGCAATGTTTGTAGAATGTTCTCAGCAACACCGCAAGTTCCATTTTTGAAGCAGATTTCTGACTGCGCAATCAAATGGTTTGCGCGCAAAGGTGGAAGAAAACTGCGAAGTGTATTTTTCTGCATGGACCAAAACCCAACTCTTCATGATGTCAGTCCCTATTTCCATATTTGACTTTTCATGTTCAAAGGAATAAAGTCCCTTACCATCCTTGCCCAAAAAGTGCCAAGTCGCTGCCCAGGCCGCATTCTGCTAAAAGGCGACAACATTTGCTTAATGATGAATACCGGTGCATGATCCGAGCAGATGGAATAACTTCGCTTGGTCAGCTTGATTGCAGGGCATCCTCTTTTGAACGATGTAGAATGTAGAATGCCTTCCCCAATTTTCTTTGGAGAACCTGTGTCATTTGAAACCTGACAAGGAGGCTTCCTAAAACCAGGGTACCCTCAAATCATCCAGCTATAGGATTTTCCACGAACCAGCTATTGGGGTACCATGTCATGAACCATGTCATTCTTTTTTTTGGGTCGGACTAATCGGATGATCGGATCATGCCCAATGGGTGGTGCAGTTCGTGGCCCCAAACATCGCTGATGCGGCGAAAACGCGGCGATGCGTTCGGTCATTATGTGGGACGTGGATGTCCCAAAATCACAAGATCTACAACTGCCAAGAGTGAAGTCCAAGTTGTTTGAGGAGTTGAGCTACAAGAGCTACAAAAATTGTGATTTAAGTATGATAAGTAGCCAAGAATGGGCATCCAAGGCAAGAAAACAATAGAGGATACAAGCAACTAAATAACAAGGATCTAAGCGACAACGATGAGGATTTGCGTAACAACAATGCAGATGTAAGGGACCAAGATGAGGAAATTCATGCATCCAGTGAAAGATGTGGGTGATTTTGCTGGATCTTGACGTGCAGAGTTGATAAGTGCAGCAGTTTGTATTGATGGGTGTTTTCAAAAATAGTGATACCACGAACGGTGATCAATTTTCATAGGTTTTGGGGTCAGGAACCCACGCAAATATGAGCCTTATCCCAATGTTTGGTTGTGGACCTTGTGCTCAGCAAGTCTTGACAACTGAGAGATCTCAGTGAAAAAGCCGAACTTCTGTGCCCTGGTTCTTAGTGAAATGCATGATGTGATCCTTCCGTTTACAAAGTGCATGGAACCCCAGAAATCCCCAGAAATAGAGAATTGAAGAACGGAAGAGGATGTTTCTTATTGGAGATGTGACATGACAACTTTTAGGTTCCAAGTTCAATTTAGGAGGTATACTCACTACCATCACCAGTTGCTGGAACCTGGTGCAAGTCACTGATTCATCAAACAACCCACGGATTCATGAGCCAACAAACAGTGACTGTGCATGCGACTGTCATCCGGTTCCAGTGCCGTGTGTCCCAAGCTTGCGGACCTTCACCCCAAAACTCGACTCACCTTTTGGATATCCCTTTGGGAATCTTACAAACCATGGATAGTCTTGGAATTGCTCCAAACATCTCCAAACAATGCCATACATTTTTGTGTTTACAAGATGAGGTAATTCACAGTTTTTCCTTCGATGGGCTGGCCTGCTGGTAGGCATTTTCCACACCTGAAATGAAGGGAGATGTGATGTGAATTTGACGGCTGTCCTAAGATGTTAGGCCCCAACCATCTCAGGAAAAACATGGCTTAGATAATCCCCAAATATCAGCTTCCAAGTCATGGATGCTTCCTTACATTTCATGAATCTTTAAGACTCCAAAACGCGTATATAAGTGTGTGCACACATGCAAACACTTTATACACAGACACACACACACACAACTAGTCAGTGACTTTATTTTTTGCAATTCTTGAATATACATTTCCCTCCCAAGCTGGGGTCATGATCCACAATGACCTGCTCACTTTTCACGGGGGTGACTCATCCACCAAACTCGGACTGTTCCAGTTCCATGATGTTTGGATGATTCGTAGGACGTCAAACAACCACACAGTAGATGATGTTTGGTGTGGGGAAACGATCAATCTGACCGCATTGAATCAAGTCTCAGATTACTCACTAGTTCATAGATCATAGGTTATAGTTTGATATGTCATATATTGTCATATGATATGTTGAATTCTGATATCAGTATATGGTTTTGTTTGAAAGAAGGTTACCTACAATTTCCCGTTTTCAGACAGACCACAACTTGTATATACTATATTCCAATGATGACTGTTGGTTCTAATATATGCTACATATATATCAACATAAACCACCTAGACAGCCAGTTCCAACAATGATATTGCGACAAAATAGAAACCTCCCGCTTCTAAAATCTTCTAACCGTGGTGGTCTCCCACCATTTTTTTGTGGCCGGGCAGCCGCAGCCATGGTTGCCAAGCCAGTAAAGCCGGCAGCATGGCAAGTGCCGCAAGAGCCGCAGGCCGCTAAATGTAAGAACGCAATCACAATAATCAGAATAGTGTATAATAGTGTTAGGTTTTACTATGTTTTACTAAATATCCTAACCCCACAAAGATAGAACAGTAAAATCCTACACAGGCCAAATTAGTTGTAAATTCTTCCTTTTCTGCATCTTTCTTGTTTGGATTACTGTAACATGGATGGAATTATACCAACTTGTTTAAGGGTAATGCCTGTCGACTGTCTAGCTGTGGTACATCCATTTACATCCATATCCATCTGTGTTTTTTGGTTGAAGTCTTCCCGTTTGCTGGATTGTGGGGAAACTTGCTGCGGTAATAGTAACATTTTCCTTGCGGATGAATGTAGCATCAACGTGTATTTAATATTGTCGCGATTCTCCCATTTATTGTCCCATGTAGATGGTTGCTACTATGGTTCATTCAAATGGTTTTAAATGGGTATATTGATATTATTGATACCCCTAGAAAATCGAATGGTTGCAACATACCAGACATGACTAGAACATCTCACGTGCTCTGGGCAAAAAATGATCCATACCCAGACCCAAAGCAGATTTTTTTATCCAAAAATTCATGGTTTTCCCATCGGTTTCCCCAAACAAATTGGTCCCAAAATGCCAGGCGTTGAGCCTCCCGCAGTTCCGCCAGTGGCAGCGTCGCATTGCCAGGAATGGGGATGGGATGGTGGGAACACCGAAAAAATGGGAGAAAAACACCATGGAGCAAAAACCAGAAACATGGGAAACCATGGTCTAAAAGTTATAGGAACATATAAGATACTGTATATAAGTCTTGAACTCTGCAACATGTATAACATGTTGGAATTGAAAGCAAAGCACAACTAGATGGGTTTTAGAACTACTAAAGATTGGAATTTGGGAAGACAAACAAAGATGGTGCCTAGCACAATTGGGTGCTAGTCGGTTGTATTGCAAAGTGATGTATTTCATCCCCGTTTTGGATTGTAATTCTTTGAATAAATCGCTTGCAATCTGATATGATTGTTGAAGTCCGTGCTCACACTTCAACATACAAACATGTTGATTGAAACTTGGAAAGACTTGTTTTCTAACCATCACAACAATTGCGATAAACACATAATCATCAGAACAAGTGGTTGGTACCATTCGGAACTCCAACATTGAACCCCAAGATCAAGGTGGAGAGGATTCCAAGCAGATGATCTTGCGTTTGCAGACTGCTCAGCCGTTTGGTGATTCAATCAATCAGACATTCTTCAGTCAGCAACTCTTTCCTATAGCCCCATACAGAACCACTACAGTAGGGTCCCATCTTGGGCACGATGTTATCAGTCATCCAATTTCCCAATATAAGATGATGACTGGTGGGAGACAGCTTACATCTCCCTCACGTTTCCTGAACATGGGAACATCTTGATCTCCCACTGACTTTCCCAACCAAGAAGATCAGGGGGCCATGGAACCAACTTGAATGTGCATGCCAGTTGTTAAGTGGTTGTTAATAGAGTTGTCAACCACTTGCAAGACATTGGCTATCAGTGATGATATCCCCATGATTTATCATGATTTTGGGACAATCACCCACTATGATACAAGTACAACCTAGTGATAAATGGGATAAACATGGATAAACCCGCAAGTATATACATTGGTATATTACTATATTTGTGAACATGCACATTTGTGTTCACAGCTTCCGCCAGATCTAAAATACTGTAAGATATTGTGTTCAGAAAAACATGCAAAGGCCAACCAAACCAAAATGTAAAACAAGAGCAACAGAAAAACAAGCAAAAGAACAACAAGCAAATTGCGCGTTCTGTTTCGCATTTTTTTCGCGCCCTTTTTGCTTTTTCTTTCCCATGTCTTTGTTTTTTTCTCGTATTGTTTCGCATGTGCATTTTTTTGCAAGAACAGCGGCGTGTGCCTCTAAATCAGCAAGCACGTTTCCAGATTGGCGACCAGCAATATCGTTGTTGGTTACCAGTTTTGAACTGTTTGCCGATGGTTCTAGTTCCATTTTGGGCGTTTCCTAGAGGAACTGAAGTGAAGAAAAGGACCAAAAGGTCAATGCCATTATTTCTTTCATTGATGTTTGTTTATTTTCTTTCATTTCTTGGCATTGTCTTGCATTTATTTAAAGTGCCTCTGTGTTTTCCTTGATACAGTGTAGGTCCGTGCCTCATATGCTATAGACAGTCAGCTGCTGCGGAACGTGAAGCCTCAGGGCATTGAGTTCCGCAGCTTGACCAGTGACCGCCTGGGTCACTTCGCTCCGCGGGGAAGCGTTGTGACGGGCCGGTCAACCGGCACAGGTACCTCGGCTGCTGATGTTGTTGTTGCTTTGCCATTGCTGTTCCTGTTGCTGTTGTCCAAGGTGCTGGCCCAAGGTCTCTGTGTGCTTGCCGTCTTTTCTTCCTCCGCTCACCTGTGACTTCCATGCTGTCGCCCTTGTTATGCTTTTGGCTCCCCGATGTGATTCAGACTTGGGACAATTCTTCGTCTACAAGAAGCTACAGGTGGTGAAACAATGCAAAGAAGTGACTTGCCGTTATAGGAACAACATCTTGCATAGCGCAGGATGGCGGCCTGCCAATCGGCATGCGCCTCTGTCGCTGCAAAAAAAGCACGCGGCTATCTTGCAACACACAGCGCCCAATTCCAACACACCGCCAAGTGCCTGGACAGTGGGCAAAGCTATTGGATCCACGTGGAAAACGATGAACAGAGTCTGTTTTATGATTTGACTCGCAAGCCCGCGGTTGTTCACTTAGTAAGGTGGGAAGTTGCTTTTTGACCGATTTAAGGCATTTTAAGGCTGTTCGGCAACCGTCCTGTTTGTGTTGGTGGAACCTATCTCCGTGAAGTAATGCGTTCCGTATGATAGGGGCACGGGGGTCGACTCTGCGAATATGGTCGATGTGCCAGGGAGAAGTNCCCGCTACCTTCGACTCATCCTACCAAGCCACGGGTGAAGCGGTGCCTGAGGCGCTGGCGGCACAGTGCCCCAGTAGCAATTATCACTGCGGCATTTTGCGAAGCATTTTTCCGAACTTCACCCCGTTTGGGGAACATCCTCAAGATATTTCAATTCTGAGGCACAGAATCGTGAATAATGAAAAATTTGCAGCCGGGTGCTGAAGGCAACGCATCTTAGAGCATCTAGGAATGAGTGCAGGACACGGCCCAGCTTTATCAGCATGTGGTTCTTGGGGCCCCATGAGCCGAATTTGGAAAACCGTTTTTGAGCGCAACATCCTTGCGGAGGGTTTGATCATGCCATGTTGGATCTCTTGGTACGCTGTCAGCCCCACCCAGGCCTTTTTCGATTTTTATTTTGGAAGCTTAAGTTTCGGAGAAGCCTGCGGGCCCCTAAGAGCGACACAAAGTGCAACTGAGGTGCCGTGAGCATTGGCCCGGGGCGGCGTTTAATTACTATAAAAACCGCCGCATGGACATTCGGGCTGTGGCAGGAACCTCAGGCGNAAGCAGCCATGCCACGATTTTGCTGAAAGTAATGCAGGTGGTTTTCAGCCCCCGGCGCAAATGCCGGTCCACCACGCTTGGCCCAGCAGACGCTGACACTAGTGAACATAGCGCGGTTGTTCATCTCCAATGTTCCTGCGCCAAAAGGAAGCAGCATACACAAACACCCGCAGCCCAGCCAGGGGTTGATGCTAAACAAGCGGCTGGTGAGCAATGGCTTGCGTTTGCTTCTTCTTTCGTTTCTCTTTGCTCTGTTGTGCGCGCTGTGTAAGCAAACCAGGCTTGACATCAGCAAGTATCGCATTGTTAGCGAGTGTGGCTTGCATGTTGGTGGCAACAATCAGCACTCAAGATGAAAATAGCAAAGAAACATATGAGCAGGTGAAGCAGCATTGTCACGAAGCTGTGCACTATGGCGTGAAGGCCCGAAACAAACGCAACGGGCGTCAAAAAATTGAATATACACATTGGTTTTTCAAGAGTGTAGCATCCCTTTAAGAAAATACTTGATGACTTCATGAAAAAGTAACTTGAACCATGGTTTTATGCAATGTTTCTTTGAAAAAGAAACTGCATTTACGATATGATATGAAATGAAATATATTAAGTATTTTACATGCATGCACAAGATTACTTTCAAAAATGTGTGGCATTCCTTTGAGAAAGTAGCCTTCAGGACGCACAGCAGTCCTTGTGAAACAGCATGGATTTTTTTTGAGTTCCTGTACTACAAGGAACCATGTCATATATATGTATATAGCAATCCCTTTGAAAAATGGTGATGTTTTTGTAAGAGAGTACAGTATGACTCCATGGAATTATCATTTGAGCAAACATTCTTTGGTGCCGTTTTTGCATCTAAGATACTAGGGATACTAGGATGATTTCAGATACCCCGTATTGGTTTTTATATCATAAAATATTGTAAATACCAACTTTTTTGAGACTGTCCATGCATAAGGGGAATGATTTTTGCTCCAAAACAACGGTTTTTAGCACCCTATAGCCATAAAACATTTTGGAGCCACAATCACTCCCCCATGAGGGGCCGTTCTGTTTTAAAATGACCATAGTCTCATTGTGGGCAAATTCCCGGTTAAAAACCATTTGCTGATGGTTTATCCCTAATTTATTCCATTGACCCAGCCCCCTGAGATTTAGCACCACCTAGATGGTCCCAAATATGTGTAAACCCCAACAAAAACATAGCTTCTAGGGGATGTTTACTACTAACGGGGGATGGAATTATTACATCACCATATATCCCTAAATTGAATCATAGATAATCATACTAAATTATTAAATCCTTGCTTGTGATTTTTCAATTTGTCTTGCTTAGCAAGTCAATGGTTTATTCTAGAATTTCTCCCGGTTGACGGTTAGATCCTTGTTATCAATATTAATTTTTCCCAGTTTCTCAGGTGGGGTTATGACATGACGAATTATTCTAGAATATTCCCAATATTAATGGTTATCCCCTATCATCCCCTATCAATATGTTGTATCCCCACATACCCTCTGGTAAACTAGCATAGCTATTGAAAATGGACCATTTATAGTGGATTTTCCCATAAAAAATGGTGATTTTACATAGTTATGTGGCTGTTTACCAGAGGGTAACCCTGAGAAACTTGACCTCCAAGGACCTGCGAGCCCTTGACCTGCAGCCCACCGCAGCTGGCGCCACGCTATGCGCACGACTGCACGGGGATCACGTGCCACGGACGCAACGACGCGAGGCAAAAATGGTGGTTTTTACCGGAAAAACATGGAAATTTTGTCAGCAAACATGGTGGTTTCACCAGCAAACATTGTGCTTTAGCCATCGAAAATTCGGTTTGTCCAAGCAAAAATTAGGTTTGCACCATCAAAAAATGTTGAGTTTTATCAATCAGAACTGGTGGTGGTTTATCCAATTTTTTGAAAGAACAAAAAACGGACATATATTCATGAAAATTGGAATATATCCAAGATTATCCAACCATATTGGGAGGATCACGGGAATCACAAGAGGACAAGAAACCAGCAAATTGACCATCAAACATGCCAGTTTAACTCATCAAAAACAAGGAATTAACCACGAAAAATGGTTGGCAGGCAGAACACCAACAGTGTGATGTACCGTGTATCCTCCTGGCACTATACCATAGCTATGAACACAACCATTTTGAATACCTAAATCATCTATATATATACATGGGGCAATTTTCCATTGGAAACTGTTAAATAACCAAAACAGCATGTGGGTAAATGATCTCCCCCAGAACAATGAAACCACATCTTTGGGACCCAAATATAATCAGGGAATTTTCAGAATCAGTGAAATGATGGGATCAATGGTGTAACACTTACGGGCCAAGGTCGTTGGAATCTGTTGGCCAAGTTGGGAAGTGACCAAAACCCTGGTTGATTGGTTCTTGCATACGGGGTGATACTACCTGATTTAATGGGAATCTCGAATTAGTGACATTGGGAATCCCTATCAACCAGTACAAAGCGGTTGGGAATCCACTGCTGGTTTTGGTAAAACAATGTATTATTCGTTGGTTGAATCCACCCTCTCTTGTGTGTATATTTTTGCCGCGCGTGACGATGATTTTGGCATCACCTTTTAGGTGGTGGATATGTAAATTACTGTTTTGGATCATTTTTCATGGTGAAACACGCGCTTTTGATGTCAAACCCCTAGGGATTTCATGGTGAAATTCCCTCCCCCCCCGCATTTTTCTCCATCCAGGCTGGGAAAGAGTTGCACGGTGGATTGCGCCCAAGGCTATGAATTGGATGGAGGCTCCTGCAGAAGGGTCGTGACTTCCCCGGTCCAAAAAGTTGGGATTCATATTTTGGGCCCCTAGGCCCCTATGGGGCTAGAAATCTAAAAAGTTGCGTGAAGATGCAGTGGGATTTTTTGCTTGTATTAGTTGGGCGGGATAATTGGGTATATATATATATATGAGGGGTTTTGGGGTGGTGATGTAGAAAATGGTTCACTCTTGACTGGTGTTCGGATCTCATTGTTGTTGGGTTTGGATTTTTGTTTGTGTTTCTTGGTCCGGTGTGGGATGGAGTTCTGAAGATTGTTATGGCCAGTTATGGCCTCAAAACGGGTGACTTCACTATAAGATGGTGGGCAGTGTGGGAAATCATCTTACTATTGCCTACTGTACATGGTGGTAAGGGGAAAAACAAACACACACACACACACACCTTTTAAATGACTTTCTTCAACATGTTGTCTTTTGCCCCAAATTCCAGTGATTAATCATGTTGTCCATCAGAATTGTTTTTTTTGGGTATACCGTTGTTCACTTCCATTTTCCAGACAGAACCGTAGTAGTCCACATGGTGTACTGGGTTCCTTGCAGGGTTAGAAATTCCAGGTTTTGTGAAGGCGGGTGGCTGATTTGAACAAACCATGGTTGGGCCCCCGGATGACTAGATACGATTTAGGTAATTGATACATATTGATACCACTAGTATTTGATACCCCCTAGATCATATTCCAATATAAAAAATGTTTTGCTCTAGTGTGATTTGATACTACTTGGAGCCGTGATATTAACGTCACCCTGGTGATCGGCTTCGTCAGCGTATACCCCTTGCAATCAATTCGGGGATCAATATCCAATCACATCCCGTTACAGCTATGTCCTCATTATTGTTTGTGAAATTCTCGTCAATGGCATATTGTTAAACCAGCGGATCTGGGGCGCCCATGGCTAGTTGCTTCCTCTTGGAGATGGTACTGCAGTTAAGTCATGGTAAGTCACTGTGCACTTTGGTTTTGGGTTTACCACATGATTCATGTTTAATCCATCAAACAAGAACAGGTATTTTGTAAACGTATCAGATTCATGGGGGAGAATCAATCAACACATGTGTTCAAATTATCCCAACATTTTCCAAGTACCTGTGTTTCGAACACAGGCCCCTTTTCTTCCCAAAAACCCAAAACCGCACCAGGTCTCAGCAGACTTCGTTGCACCGTCAATGGCAGTTTTGAGGGAGATCTTCCCACCTGCTCCCCTGTGCCATGTGCCGCTGGGCGAAGCGGCGGGGTGATTGGAGTCGGCCCGAACTCGAGTTTCAGTGAGTGAAGAATGATGTCTTCAAAACAGGGGGGGGGGGGGGCAAAAAGGCCAAGAAAAATGATGATGATGTAGTATAACTTAATAATGGAATTTAAATGAATTTAATGGGAATACCATGGTGTTTATCATGACTTAAAAAAATGATATAATTTGATTATGAATCATGGTTGGTTTAAAGGACTACCGGAACCCCCAATCAATTTCACGAGGATTGTCAGCCAGTTTCCTGTCGATTTTCCCAAGAAATCCATGGTTTCCATGTAGCTTTTCCCAAGACATCCATGGTTGGTCCAAGGCCAACACGGTGCCCACGGATCCAGCCTTTGAGAAGACGCCCTGCGACGGATTGGTCTACCAGGGCCAGTGTGATGTGACCTGCAAGGAGCTCAGCGCTCCTTGCGGGTTTCCTGCATGAGTCAAGATCGTACTAATGATGGAATATAGGAATATACAGGAATATAGTAATTACAGTAGTATTTTGGATATATCAATTTTTGACTATTTTTGATGTAATCTAGTAATTAATATAGTAATCCCACTATAGGTGTTGGGATACATGGCTATAATAGATGTAGTTGAGATTTCACTATTTCACTACATGAAAAAACAGGATGTTATGTCATGAATGATTATGGAATGTGATCTGCAACTTTCAAACCAGAAGAATCACCAGCCAAGTCCCCAGGTTCTCTCGGGTTATCTCAGGCCAATCCCTGGCGATCCGAGGCAATCCTGGCTTTCAGGCCAACACAACGACTTTGAGCTGCAACAGTCACTTGTCCATGGAACTTCACCAACATAGTGCGGGAGTACAACTTGATAACATATGGGGGTTTTCATCAATTGTCCCCAATAGCTGGATGGTTTAGTTCAAAAATCTCGAAAGAAAAAATGGATGATGCAAAGGGGTACCCCCACGACTTAGGAAACCTCTTGGGGATGTAGTTGATGATTGTTGGAGGCATCAACGATTCTAATTATGCAATTTACAGCGACAAGTTCCCATCATTCTTCCCATACACAATAGGGGGTTCGAACATGGGTGTAGTATGGGAGTAGTATGGGAGGTCCCATCATTGGGGAGTCCCCATAAATTCCAATAAGCCTGGCTGCGCTGGAGATTGTTGTCGAAATACTTGTAACAAATGACGATCGCCATCAAATGGAAAAAACTCATGATGGTCCGGATTGTGGGATATATGCCTGTGATATCCCCAGTTAAACTAAACCAGCCTGAATTATACATCTTCAAACATGGGGGATATTGATATGCCCTTTTGCTCCAGGATTGTTCGTGTTTTCCCATGGAACTTCCCATCAAATATCCCCAAACAAACTGGTTGGGATACTTGAATTATCAACCTGGGCAATGTAAGGAACTGGTTGGTTATTCTCTCATCACTCTTAAACCTGGTATATATAGGTTGACTTTTCTCCTCCAGTGACACACTGGAAACTGTACAGTGACACATTTTAACCTGGCAAACGGGTGGTTAACATTCCAACACAAACTGTATCGGATAGAATATTCCCATACAAAATATCCCACAAAACATCCAGAATTATGTCAGTTCTTTTTGATGGACTTCCATTGAAGATATCTTATTTATAATTCAATATCTCATCAGTTTTTTTTCCATAAGACCTCCCCTTTTTACCATAGAACATCCCATCCAACATTCAATAACGCAGATAAAAAAGGTGGTCATATCTCCCACATGCACTATGGTTTCTATGATTTAAACATGTTTAAACCATGTAAACTGGTTGCTTGATTGGTGAAATACCCAAATTCCCCGTAAAATTGAAGATGTCCGTTTTTCCCATAAAATCTATAGAATATCCTATCATATCCCATCTAATATCAAATAACTATGGTTTCTATGGTTAAATCCATACTGCTTGGACCTTCAGGTCAAGGTGCCTTGATCGGAACGCTGCCGGTGTGCCAATCCCAACCCTGCGATGGAGCCGGGGTGGTGCGGGAGGATGAGTTTTTTTCGATGCGATTAACGTTGGAAAGAGGAAGGATGATGCGATGGATGTTGATTTGGGAATGGATCAAAATTGAAGACCCAGGGGATTTTGGTCGATTTTTAGTATGAACCATCTAAGTATTGGGGTACCCAATTTTGACCCAGAGCCATTTGAGGATTTGAGGATTTGATGTTTTGATGATTTGATGAGTGATTTATCATGATTTATCTATTTGATCGTGATTTATGAGTTGATGAATTGATGTGATTTCAGGATTTGTCCTTGCTAAAATCGGATGAATCAACATGTGTCAAGCACCTCCACGAGGTCACCATGGCAGCGGTGAAGCCACGAAGGATTAATGCCAAGTGAGCAATCCAATGATTCACTGGAACTTACTGGTGCGAAACGTAGGGAATGGGGGAATGGATGGGAATGGGATGATTATGAAAATGGTTATTATAGGTCATTCCCTCATTCCCTACTAAGCACAAGTAAGGGAATGATGGTTAGTAATGTGGTAGTAAACCCAATGCCATAAATGATCCCCAAAATCGCTACGATGGCTGGGATTTCAACCATGCCCAAATGGTAGGTTCATTGCATTGGGTTTATCGCATGAGAGGGAATCATCCCGAAACCTTTCGTTGTTGATGCGTTACGAAGCAATATGATGAATTATCACGAACTTGTCAGGTCGGTGAATTTGCACAAATGATGTCTCTTAATGCAGCCAAACTATCGGTTGATTATGTCGTGGTAACTGATTTGATTGGGATAACGATCGACCAATCCACTAGCTGGAGCATAAGCTATCTACCTATTTCCAGTGCACCCATTCATATTGCATTTTGCCACACCTAGGCACCATTTTCTTGAAATGATTTCTACTTTTGAAACTTGGGAGTTATCTACCTATTTCCCGCATTGAAATGAATGCCTGTGGAAACACGCATTTATCCATCCATCGATGGAAACTCACCTGAAGGAGTCCAGCTGGATCGCCCGGAACTCTTGAGCACCTGTGATGGTGTGGTGAATGGACAGAATTGCAGCGTCTTTTGTGCCCGAGGTGCGGGCGAAATGGTGGGAAAGGGCGGGATTTTAGGGTTAATGACTTGAGCTTTTTTGGGCAAAACCATCCAGAAAAATTGGGAGATCCCAGAACAAAACTTAGACATAACGGACCAAATAGATCTGACAATGGGATACGATGAGCTAGAATGGGGGAATCACGTCATGGGCTAGGCAGCAAAGTTTAGCAATCCAATACTTGCAATAGGGTGTCTCATACACCCTAGCGTTTATCATCATCCTTCCCATACAAACTGCCACAAAACGTGCAGTCCACCATTCTTGAGGCATATGTTTGGACAAGACCATGTTTTTTTCCTCAAGAATTGGTTTCAGGAAAGATCTACTTTGCAGCAAGAAAGATGATTTCCGCTAATTCCCGTGAACCAATCAACTGATTCTCGGCTTCACCGTGAAGAATCCCAAACACGGAGGCTATGAAGCTGCAGCTGGAGCCGGCTTGGAGCAGTTACTTGGATTGACAGATGGACGGGTTGGATTTCAAGGCAAAATTGAGATTTAATCATGGTTCATCAATACGATGATATAGTTGGTTGGAGGTTCTACCCACCAGCAATATGTGGATATTCCATGGGATATGACTGATATCAGGCCCTTGGGGATCATCCCCATGGCTGGGCTCACTTTGAAAAGGCGAATGATGACATGATTTATCCAGAAACATGGTGCTGTTTGGCTCCAAAAAAGGAGGTTTAGACGTGAAACATGGAGGTCGATCTGGGGTTGTTTTGCCATCTTTAGATGGACTTTCAATCATGTAAGAACGGTTTGACTATAAAGAATTTGGATGTGAGAATCAAGAATGATCGAAAATTGGGGGCTCTGATACATGTTGGACTATTCGTTTCATCAGACCCTGCGGCTTCAGCGTAAGGAATTGAACATTCAGAGGATATTTTTATGTGACAAGGGTTGGACGTGTTATCTAGAGAAACTATAACACAATCAGCCTATGACATGTATATATATATATATAGTTCTATTTTTTGCAAATCTTTGACATGCTCAGCTCCATCAATATTCTACTTATGTATATATATACATATATATACATATTATAGACATTTGCGGCTGAAATTGTCAGATGATCTAAGCCGAGCCGAGCTTTCGTGGCTCAGGCTGTCTTGTATCTTCACAGGTGCCCAGGACCAATCTGAAGAATCTGGTGACAGGAGGTGGTACTAAGTGGCCAAGGAGATCTAGCCATCAAAAATTGGTGATTTGTTAGCGCTTTAGCCATAGGGCCATAGGGGCAGGTGGGGATTTTAACCATTGAAATTGGGATTCGACTCAGATTCAACCAGTAACTGATAGAGTTTTTATGCGGATTCTGGTGATGTCTAAAGGTTCAGAATAGAGGATTCATCCATTGGGATGCAACCGCCATAAGACATTGGGAGAAACATCAGATCAAACCATCCATGGGAGGATCCAGACTTGACCAGTGGAAATACCTCGGCAGCAACTAGAGTGGTTCAGTAGCTAATCATGTTGCCAGTTGCTGAGCTAAAAGGTGAGTTTCATTGGGGCATAGAAAATGGTCCCAATACGTCCATGCTACTGTATAAGGATGTTCAAGGGACGTTAAACGCCACTTTCAAACATTTTCAAACTAATAGTTCGGGTAACATCCTGTTTATCCCTATCAAATTGTCCACCTAGCCCATAAACCATGATTAGCGATGGGATGTGATAGGAATCGTCCGAACCAATGGGGTGAAATTTTGTTTGGGACGATATCAACGATCCAGATACCGGTCTGCTGAAGAGGACGGGTTCTCGCCATACCCCATATTTTTTGGGCCCAGTGTGAGCCATTAGAAATATCCTTAGTTGGTTGGTGATTTTTCGTAGATGGCACTAAAGCTGGTTTCAGAAAGGGATTGTGAAAAAAGTCTTCACTTCGAAATACCATGGAATACCTATATATTCACCAAATTTCACCAATCACTATCAGTTCTTCGAATGGACTCGCCACCGGTGGGCAAAGCTGCGGCAGCTGCTAGATTCAAAAAGTAAATGATAATCAACTTATGTTCAACATCCCAGTATCAACGTATACATGACATATCATAATATTATTGTCAATAGAACTATAAAGTTCTATATGAGACTTCGTTATTTACATATCATATATGTATGATGTATATAGTTATCTATATTTGTTTTGTATATTAGATTTTATTAAACTTCTTCAAGTCATCCATCACTTGTCCATGCTGAAGCTCCGGAGGCAGCACTGTGGAGCTGCTGGGCCAGCTGCCAACCTGCACGGCCTCGCCGTGCACGGAGGGTTTGCCGCTGCCCAGCGACCGTGCCACGAACAACTGCAGCGAGCTCTTCTTCCAGGAGGGGCCCCCGGTGAAGCTGGGGAGTGGTGCGGAGATGTGAAAAAGCTTCATCAACTTCATGTATCAATGATATATTCAGGTTTCCTAAAATAAAGGTACCCCCAGTTATCATCCATTTTAGATTGGGATTTTCCATTGTAAACCATCCATTTTTTGGGTCCCCCATTTTAGGAAACCCCCATATGTTCATTAATATGATGTAATATCATGGGAATATATCATGAATATATCATGAATATATCATGAATATATCATGAATATATCATGAATATATCATGAATATATCATGAATAATATGACTTCCCCCACCAAGTAGATCATTTTTCGAATGGGTTTCCCCATGGGTTTTCCGCATCCATCTTGTTTTCCCTAAGGGTACCTCTAATGTCAACATGGCAAGCTGGAAAATCCTTGAACTAAATGTTTTTTTAGTGGGAAATCATTGAACTAAATGGTTTTTAGTGGGAAAATCCTTGAACTAAATCAATCGATATGACACTCAATACAAGATTCTCAACTGCCATGTTTGATTACCAGTCTGTCTGGAAACTTGACCCTGGTCGGGAGGTGTCCCTAACTCGATCAGAACAGAAAAGAATTGAGGAAATACATCTAGGAAAATGGATAAACTATGCAGAAAAACATCCCATTTGGGAACTTTAAACCATTGAAATAATTCTTCAAGATCCATGTGAAACCCTGTCATCAATCATTCTATCAGCCAGGGTGTCTCCCACATTATCAACGTAGCCATGATATGCTGTATATTGTACGATAGGACATGGATAACCTAGATAAATATGATATACATATGTACAGGTTATTCGTGGTGATACAACCAGTAGGTATATCATATAGTGTGGTTAATCATGGCTATACAATAATTATTAAATGGTTTTATATAGAATATAGAGGTATTATATATAGAGAGACTATGTATAGATGTACTATGACATATTGTATATATCATTTATGAAAGACACGCTATGAGTTGTTAACCAACCAAAAAAACAATTCCTGACCCAGGAGAGCTGTGTTGAAAACTGCATCGAGGGATACACGGGCACCACGCCTCACTTCGTCTGTGCCAGCGTCACGTGGCGGATCTGACGGGACCAGCGGGGTCCGATGCAAAATCCAAACATGGCAGGACATCCTCTATAAATGGAGGTCTTAATGGGAAAACCATCTAAAAATAGAGAAGTTTCCATGTCCAAATAAATGAAGCAGCAGTTTGCTATGGAATAGTGGTTTTAGCATCAAGAAATGGTGATTTCATGGGATTTCATGGGCATTTACCCTTTGGTAAACGAACACAACTATGGAAAATCACCATCTTTAATAGGTATGTCAACTGTAAATAACAATTTTCAAAAGCTATATGTCAGTTTACCAGGGTAAAGGGGGGGAATGCAACCCAAAATGGCCCAAATGGGGTTTTGTTTGGTTTGGACATTCTATGAAATGACTGTAGTTTGGGAATTGGAGGATCATCCATAACTTGCAACTAGTTAGTTTTGGTGGGGTCAAAAAACCCACTTGTAGACGGGAGAAGCTTCGTCAGATGATCTTCCACAGAAATGGGGATGTACTGAGGCTGGAAATGAAAGCTAACTGGAAATTCCTCAAATCGTAGATGATTTTCCAATGAAGAATCGATATTTTCCATTGCCAGGCTTGATTGCCAGAAGGTACGTGCTAGACGTGACACGAAGGACATGTATTCAACCAACGGCAATTGACATCTTGTATAGGGTTCCCCACATGCTTACCTGCATTGACTGAAAATCAAGTGGCCAAAGATATAGTTTCCACAAATCACCATCATGTTTGGTGGATTCGAGTGGCCACAATCTGAAACCCATGTCAAAGTGGTGAGCGAAGGGAGACTTCCTGATATCTGAATCGCTTCCCATTTTTCAAGAAGCATCCCATCTATTGAATCTATTGAATCATGTTGAATTCCCATGGATTGAGGAGGCGCTTTCTACTCGTATTTTTCCATCATTGGTATTTGATAGATAATGATTGAAGTCCCATTAATATCTATTAATCATTCGTAGCCACTTTTTTACCATATATATATATAATTACTATATAATTCGTGAAAAATCACATCTTTTTTGGACATGGCTCGCCATTTTTTCGCCTTTTGCGGTGGTCACCGCCAAGGACGGTACGGCAACTAGGGACTCCAACTCTTTTTGCAGGCGGAGTGATGGGATACACTGGGTGTAGAATGGGATTTTTTGTGGGTCCCCAAAAAGGATCGAAAAATGTGTTTCCAGGATGTATAGATGATTTTCCTGCTTATTTTCAACTGTTTCCAACTGTTTCCCACTTTTCGATCTGTTTAAGGTGGTTACTCTGTATAAATCCAGCAATATGATATTTTACTTATTTTACCATCAACTAATTATGGGTATATTTCGTCCATGAGCGCCTGATGCAAAGTGCCGAAAGGCATGTCACAAGTGGCCCTCTGACATTTTCTGGATGGATACCACGGGAGAAGTGGGGGGGTTCTAATGGGATAGTGTGGGGATACTACTGGGATATTATGGTGGGTTTGTTTGCAACTAATGCAATTAACTCCAAATCCATTGGTCAATGAGCAATTTTGGCGGGTGTGTCCTCCATTTTCAGACACACCCATATCCAGAAAGGCACGGCACCAAGCCTTCTAATTTTGATTTACTGTATTTTATAGCCATCTCTAAAGGGACAAATGATGATGAACCACTTGATTCGTGAGCACCCATGGGCACCCTATAGACAAAGCAATTTCTACAGTACACTTTGTATAAGATGAGATTTATCACTGATTTTTTTTAATCGGGTTTCTTGGGATTGCATGTTGACACCCTACATGAAGTATGCTGGTTGAATTACTGTAACACAGGACCTCCCATCTTCGTTTCCGCGGGTGTTGTTACCCCAGCACTGAGGAAACCTTGGTGTGAATGGTTGGTTTAATCCTCAAATTCTTTTGCTCAACCCCCAAAAAGAGGGGACAAGGAGATACGTTTGTGCAAAGTGAAACAAAGTGAGACAGGCCTGCATCAGTGCCTATGACATGAAAAATGGCTGTTGCAAGAACTTGATGATTGACCAGTGGATTGGCAGGTCCCTATTTTCAGACAAACCCATGTAGGTGCCTTCTTCTTTGCCACGCTTGATAACCAGAGGAAATTTCTTGCTGGAATCCAATTTATCCTTATTGTGGGGGTCTTGACACATAAAAGCAGTACAACCCTCCAACTACAGTACCTCCACAATTCATTAGAATTGACACCCCCATGAAACAATACACCACCTTCCACTTTCGAGGGGGTTTGACAAGATTCACCCTTTTGAAATGGAAGCTTTATGGATATTGATTATTTAGTTAAGTTTTTGTTGTTCGTATACTTGTGCTATTTCATTGAACGTTGCAACCTAGTTCATTACCCTCTGGTATTCAAACATGGTTTGCTGGAAAATATCATTTAGGTCAATGAGCTTCCCATTTGATTTTAGTAATTTATAGGGGCTTTCCCGGCGGCCCGCCATGATAGACCTGTGAGGCCTGAACAGTGCGACAGCAAAGTTCTGCCGAGTCTTCTGTTACACACCTGCGAGAACGTGGCGCGGTGAGGATTCAAATTGGGATGGAGCAAAGTGCCTCTGATGTACCTATGTTTTTCCATAGATTTTCAGGGGATATTTCTAGGCGAAGGATTCCTTTGGCATTTTTGTTGAGAAAACTGCCACAATTGTTTTGGTTGATTATTTCTGCCAGTTTTGTTTTGCCAAAATTCCAAAGTTTGGTGTGTGTGTTTTTCCCCATTTTTCTTGAAGGAAGTGTTGGGTAATCAGAAAACATGGGTCTTGGTTTCATAAACATCTACAACAGCTGCACAGTTTTGGTGGCAGTATCCTTTTTGGGATGATGTTTGGTCACAACTAGACTTGAAGCTGCAGCCGGCAAATTTTATGGTGGAACCACTGGCTTCTGTTTGGTTCCAGCATCTTCAACCCCCAGTTTTCCATGGGGTCAAATGGCTATCCCAATCATCTCAACTGTCGATGTTTGACTGTATGGACAATGGCTTGACATGAGATGATTGGACTAGCCATTTGACCAACATTTTGAGATGAAATCATAATTGGACACTGCCAAGCAAAAGATCTTGAAACAGCCCAGGTCAAGTACTGTACAAAGCAACCCAGTTAGACTAATTGCGGGTCTGTCTACAAATAGGGTACCCTGAAATCCGCTGGTGAGAATGATCATTCTCCCTCTTAACATGGCCATTTCGGGGGTATACCTCACTTCCAGACACATCCGTGTGTCTAACACTGGAATACTCAACTAATGCTTGATTCAACCCCATTGTGGTTAGTTTACCAATTGTAATAGGGTCAAGTATCAGATATGATATAATTCCCAATATATCCCCATTATACCAACACAGGTATGAATTGCAGTACTAATTGGAATATGAATTGAATATGGAATACCTTTGTTGGCCGGTATAATAGGGTTCTGTTTGGATAATCAGCAATTCCTATTATCCAATTCAGTTGCTTGTGCAATTCCAAATGGATATTGAATTTAGTTGGAACAAAAGAATTACCTTTGTTGAATTCCAGTTGCTTATTATCCGCCTGCATCCCGCACCGTTCTTCCGGTAGCTCAAGGGGGTCGTACCAGGTCAGCTTTGGAGAGAACTGCTATGCCTACTGTCCCCCTGGCTATGTGGCTGCGTCTTGGCATCGGATCTGAAAGACTCAGAAATCCCAAGCCATGATTGTCATTTGTTGATGCTTAGCTAGATGTGCATTTTCCTGGGAAAAAAAAACAACCAAGTTGTTGGTTGACCATGAATTTCTTGTGAAACCCAGGACGAGTTGGCGGCGCGCTTGCGCTGCCTGGGTCCCAGCAGTTCGGAGCCGGCCGTGGCGCCCAGTGAGGACGGCGGCCGAGTCGATGATTTTTCGGGAGGGAAAAAGGTACGGAAAGCATGGGGAAAATAGAGGTTTGAAGGGGAATTTATGGGAGGTTGTGGGATTTTTAGGGGGATTTGAAGGATATTTTTTATGTGTTTCAAGGGGATCTTATGGGATTCCAAATTGATTTGGGAGATATTCTTTGATAGTAGCATAAGAAACGTATCAATATAGTTTTTTTTATGCATTACTGGTGATGAAATTGTTTTTTCTCACCAACATTATCATCCAGTTTCGTTTGACGACTTCACAACGGCTAGGCTCAATATAGATGGTGATTATTTTAGTTCCTTACATGATTCGTTTTACATACACTACACAACAAGCAAATAGCTCTGGATCATCGAATTCTTTCTCAAGTTTATTCTTTTTGGTCTACATTGGTTTACCCTTGCTTACCAAACACACAGTGGCAAGGAGAAACAAACCTCGAAATAGGTTGATTTGAACATGGGATACCCCAAAATCCTGTGGTTGATGATCAATTTCATGTCTTTATCTTACTAGAATACCGCAATCAATCCAGCTGGGGTAGACTCCATATGGACGATTAAGGTGGATTTGATATAGGCTTTGATGGAAATTTAATGGGATGTAATGAGACCATTCATTAGATATACCCTCTGGTTAATTTTGGATGATTTTCCCATTCACCCTCCATTTATAAGGGATTTTCCATGGCTATTTTAAATAACCTGATTTTTTCTGGGAGATTGTGATATTCACTCAGGGTAGAACCCATTGTTTTTTCCCTGGCTAAAATAGCGCCCTGTTTGGGCGACACGGCCACCCTGAGATGCCTCCTGTCCAGCTACGTACTATGTTTGCGTGAAAAACATCAATTGATGTCCAGTTCAGGTACAGTCATTTAAGAACATCACTGAATGAAGGAACGGGGCTTTGGTAGCAAACATCGAACTTGAAGCTGTGAGATGTTTGGATATGGTGGCAGCGAAACATGGGGGTTTAACCTTGGATTTCAAAATGGATATTCGGAATCACTAAAAAAAACTTAGGGGGTTCCTACCAATTGTTTGACGATTCCAACATGAACGACCACTTCTCTGGTTGCTTTGTTTGGACTTCACTGCGGCTTTACCCAATGATGGGTTTGGATTCAAGAAAGCATCCTCAATCTCAGTTAATGATTTAGGATGAATCACCAACCATTGACTAATGGCTGGATTAGTGATAGTTTTAAATCACCAAGAGAAGTTAGTTTCCAATGTTTGGTAGTTTGATCCCCATGAAACCAGCTAATCTAAGCCCATTTTGTCAAACAAACTCTCGGCAAATTATAGTTACCTCACTGTGACCTCACTGGAATCATGGTTAGGATTCGGGGAATCATCCCCAAATGTCCGCAAGTTTCAGGTCAGTGAACGGTTGGAATTTACCCAGGTAAACTGATCGTGATTCACCGGGATTTCGTCACATTTCCTGCCATGCCAGGAGGACTCCGTGACTTTGCGAGGTACTGTGCCGCAGTGCGTGGCATCGCAGTGTCTCTACAACCTGCCGTGGGGTGAACGATACGTGCACAACTGCAGTGCAGTTGCTACCCGGCCGATTCAACCGCCACCACCCAAATGTGGTCCCCCAATCATCAGGGCTTATTGAGGGCTTATTGAGGGCTTATTGAGGGCTTATTGAGGGCTTATTGAGGGCTTATTGAGGGCTTATGAACCACCAACAATCATTAGATAGCAAGGCCTTATTAACCATCTAGGAAAGTTTTCGACTGAACATTTTGGGGTAGAAACCATCTGGAAGTACATAGTTATACATGGGATCTAGGGGGATATATGTCTATTTATACATCACCAACTTGATATGATATTTGGAACCAACGACTTTTGTGGGGATATTTTGTGGGGATATCAATCGAAATACACGGGATATATGTATATGTATACACGTATAATAGAGCTTATCGAAAAAAATAGATGGATACGTGATTTTAGGATATTTTGATACAACTGGACGTAGAAGCAACTTAATATGGTATTTGGGTGTGTTTGAGAAGCTGGGATTTGCCTCCAATCTATGGCCATTTACTTCGGAAAGTTATGATGAAGCATGGTATGTATATGTATGATTATGTATGTATTATTTGTTTGAGTGCAATGACGGCATTCACCCTGAAAAAGATGCAGAACAGGTTGGATTTACCACTGCTGTATTTCAGCGTTGGATTTACAATTTACTATTTTTCTTCGGGTTGCAGAAAGCATGTGAAATGTATTTAAGTGATGTGTTTTGGAGGCGCGTTTCACCGTTTCCAATTCAATGGGACAATGACCCTGCCATCAGAGAAAGGATGCGCAATGGTGACAACCTATGCTTGGCTTGGGATTGTGACACCGGCAAGTACGTTGACCCGACCATTGAAAACTTGAAGGTGAATGCCTCAGTTCTGAAGCCATTGGTGGTTCTCATGGCTGCAAACGAGCTTATGCTCCCATCAATTACTCACCTGATTGATGCAGTGGATGAGCTGTTCAAGCTGGCCAAGCTGATGAGAACTTCGGAACATTGTTATCAGGAAGCCTGGGCCTTGCGGCGAATGATCGGCAAACTGAAGCGATTCACATATCGGTCCTTGCCACCCCAGGACACTTGAGTTGTATAAAGGAATGCATTTTTCCAGCCATCTACATGAATGATATAATCATATATAATCCCAAAATAGAAAGGTGCCAATGGGAACAATGTCAATTGATTTTCAAGGGAAATCACAACAAAGGGAGTCTTGACAATTGGGAGGCTTGGGGCCACAAAACACTGGCTGGTGGATTTCCAGGCTATGGGTAAAAATGATCTAAAATCCTCATTCTCATGCTTGAAATGTCTTGAAATCACATTCGAACGTCCGTTCGTAATTCCTTCAATCAGATTTTTTCATGTTTTTCCAGATGAATCTTCGGATTATCCCTAAACTATCTCCAGCTGTTTATCTCCAGCTGTTTCCCCCACCGCGCCGAAGCATCACCAAGGTCACAGGACAGCACTGCTTAGTGAGTTGTGCTGAGGGCTGGTTTGGCACCGTGGAGGTGTTAACCTGTCAGGCATGGGGGTGGCTGCGTGAAGAAACCCTGGAAACACTTTTCGGCATCTTTTTTGGCGAGTACTATAAGGAACATCAATCTTGATTTTAGCCAGAAAAATTGAGATACTCTTTCGGTGTCATCAAACATGGCTTGCTGGAAAATCCTCCATTTAGTTCCATGATTTTCCCAGCGAAGTCAACCTCCATTTAGTTTCGGGGATTTTCACCCTATTGCATCCTATATGTTTGATGATGCCGCAGGGTATCAAGGTGATACCACCAAAAATGGGGCGCCAATGGCCCAGAAAGTTGGTCATTAGCCAATTTGAAAGTTCTTTGACCCGTCAATCTATCACATCAAAACGGGATGACTGACTATCCTCAAGCAGCGAAACCCGGAAATGTATGGAAATGTTCTAAAGTCTTAGTATCTTTAAACCATCTTATCTTGATAGATGAATCCTAAGAAACACTTTCTGTATACCAGAATTATATCTTAATCTCAAACAGGGTCTATACATATTATACATCCATCATATCTTGAACCCATTTCTGCTTAGACTTCCATGGAATCCAGCTACGCCATGGTGGGGTGATTCTGATGGAAATATGGGGGACTGGACGTCTCATATTTGGGATTCCATATATTATCCATAGTTGCCCCCAAATCTTAAGTGACATATGATTTGTACAACTAGGACGCAAAACAAAGCGATGAGACGATGCACTTTATCGAAGTATGATCAACATTCAACATGATATAAAAAATCAAATGTGTATGATTCTGTAATAAATGCATCAAATGATGATCGGATCAGTGAATTGAAACATGATGAAATAACATCCCAGTACTACAAAACTAATCCCCCTAAATTGGCATTGTTGGTGGTGATTTTTTCGCAATAAAATCCCATTAAATCATCATTTTCCCTGGTGATTTCCCTTTCGTTATCCCGTTACCCCAGCAATCTTTCGGCAGGCCACAGGCGATCTCAGTGGCGCGTATCCGGCCTGTCGAACCATCACCCAAACCACCACACGTCGCTGGGTTGCGAATGGGTTTTTGGGATGGATGTGAGGTGCGTTGAATGGGATAAGATGAAGGAAAAACCATGGGAAATCACGGGAAATCTAGATTCTAACATTGGAAAACCGTGTTTTGCTTGGTTTTAAAGCTGAAATAAAGGCGGAACTGGTTATTTTGGGTACTAAACACTTTGGGAAGAGACTGTTTTGAATGGCCCAAAAGACCTATAGGACCAGAAAGGTTGTGATGAAACTGTGGATTTCAGCACCACTCATGGGGATGAGATCCAACCAAGATGCAGGTAGTGTTTGTTGGTAAAGGGATATTGAGACGATTAGGGGTATCACTATTGAAGCACCACCAAATCTGGCTATTTCGTTTGGGTATTGATGAAATCCAATGAAATCACTATGAAATCCATTGAAATCCCATTGAATCCCATTAGACACCAGTAAATCAGCGTTTTATTCAGGTTAAGGCCATGCAAATGTCGCCATGCCGCCCCAGGCACAATGACGGTGACTCAGCCAGAGCCGGTCTTGGTGAAGGGCTCCGGAGGTTACCTGGTGACCTGGCGCCTTGGAAGCCGAAACGGGAGGGATTCCAGAAATGATTCGGGTGGTGAATGGGATTTTCATCAAGGAAAATGGTGGCTTTATATGGTTTTGATAGGAATTTATCAAGGAAAATTGAACGGAATTTCATGGGACTTTTCATAAGGGTTGAAAGCTGATTGATATATCCACTATAACTATGGAATGTTCAGAATGGGTGATTTTAAACTGCTTGTTTTCACCATGCTGCCAGGGTGGTCCACCAAAGATAGGTCACGTCCTGGAAATCCAGTGACAGGCAAAAATCATGGCGCTGAATGGCTCATTTTCCATAGCTAACTGTTAAATCACCAGAGGGTATCCCCACAAACATCCAATCATCAGCCCTCAAAATGGATGTGGATCTATAGTAACCCCATCCTTGAGCCATATTTGCTTATGGATCAACACCATCGGTTTTGATAACATCAAAATAGCTCGGATTTGTGTTCATCCCCTCAAGTATGGTATATATTTTGTCTGGATCCATCTCATTCTTGATGGTTAATTCATGTTAATTGTTGAGTTTTTCAGTAAATTCCCATTATCCCCATTATCCCAATTGTTATTGTTAAATTATATACTATCATGTTAATTCCCATTATCCCCATTGAGTCCCACTATAAAATCCCTCCGATATTTTCTTGAACACCCCAGACATTATCCCCATAGATTTCCAGGTCATCTCTGCTAAGGAGCCAGCAAAATGCATCCCAGGACAGCCGCGCTGGACGCCAACCATGGGATTTGCTGTTGGAACATGTCGAACTTTTTTTGGTTTCCTAAGTCATGGTGGTACCCCTAAAAATCATCGATTTATAGATGGCTTTTCCATTATAAACCATGAGAAAATGGAGCTACACTATTATAGCTATAACTTCATGGGATTGATGGCGAATAAGCCACCATTGAACATCATTAATTCTTCTTACTAGGGAAGTCAGCGAACTAAATGGGCCATGGCTTTCATAGCAAACTATTAACCGGAGAGTAGTGACAGACGATCTCTTTGGGTTGGTGAAGCATAAGGCGTAGCCGTGTACTTCATGATAAATGGTGTAAAAACTCCTCGAAACATTGCGAGATGTTGAGATAGTATGAGACCATATAATATCCAGTATCAAATCGTATCAAAGCCATTCCTAGTGATTCCATGTGATTCCCAAAAGGAAAGAAACCTCAATCATCAAAATTGTGGGACGTTGACGATTCCCTGGGTACCATCATCAGTTTCATGAATCGTGTCATGAAAACCATGTCGTATTGTACTTGGTGGCCCTTCCCACTTACTAAGTACTAGGTGATATTCCTTACTGATCTTGTTTTCGTGGGATAAATAGGTAGGGTGCACTACCAAGACTGGCCTAAACGACCCCACAAACACGATTCCCGGAGTCGTTCACCATCAATTAGAAGCTGGTATTTATGTTCACCTCATTAACATGCACTAACTATCATAAACGTATATAAACATGCACAAACCATTAGTCTTTATTAATTAACTATATATCCATATCAACCAAAAACCCAAACGTTAACCTAGTTACCAAACCTCATTTAACTATAGATATATCAAACATAAATCCTGGTTTTCCCCACTTTTTCAGCCATTGGTCGTTTCCTGTTCCCCACCCGGCCAGGAGCACCCCATCGCTTCGCTCGCCGTGGAGCAGAGCCTCCGCTGGCTGCTGAATGCGACGGCGCTGGACTCGACGGAGACAGCGGACGCGGTGTCCGTGTCGGTGTCGGTGGAGGAGATCAATGGCACGGAGGATGACGCTGGGAACGCAACGGATGGGAAGATGGGGATGGGGCTGGGAAGACAAAAGATGACAACTTGGGATTTACCCTCTGGTAAACTAACATAGCGATTGAAAATTGCCATTTATAATGGATTTTCCCATTAAACATGGTGATTTTCTATAGTTATGTTAGTTTACCAGAGGGTAAATGGATTTTTAAGGATCAGGAAACGTCGGAAGTTGTGGACGTAAGCCACGAAACATAGTGACCAACAGAAACATAGTGAGGTCATGGGCCAGATATCATGGGGAATATTTGGCCTACAGTAATCAGGGTTGAAACAATTCTGAATTGAAGGGATGGGATTCACCATTCTCATAGTAATGGAATGGATCGTATTAGTAAAATACTAATGTTATTGCAACACGATGGGGTTCACGCAACAATCATGGAGGTATTTCATGGGATAGTCACTGGGATATTAGGTATACGTGGATTTCTCCGAACATGCGGATAGCCAAAAATCCAAGTTTAGTGATGTAAAACGGCTGTATCCATGGAACTTCCCATACTAATTATTGGAGTTTCCGAAATGGGAGTAGTATGGGAATGGGGGACCCATCATTCGGGATTTGAAGAAAACGGCAAGGATGATGGGTCAATGTCAATATCCATTGGACCACCTGACTGGATTTTGGGGTGTCATCAAACATGGCTGGAACATCCACCATTGAGTTCGTTCGTTTCCCATTAACACCCCATTACAACCTAACCACCAGCGCCTTTTCATGAAAAAAAACAGGACACCCGGGTTTTGACTCATACCCGCCAGACCCATATAAACTCATATGTGCCCATATGCACCCATAAAACCCCATGTAAATTGTAAATCAACGCTAGTTTCAAAGAAGATTCGTACCTCCCCGACCTTTGTTTATTAGAGATATTGCTGCCCAGACTTGGGCCCCCTATCTGCCCCGGATGAGGCAGCAGACATCCTCTTTGAGATTGAGTGCCGGGGACTGCAAGGGGAGGCGGTAAACAAGTTTCGATCGCATGGCCTTGGGATTGGAACTAGTCTTTGGAAACTTCACACAGCCTTAGATAATCAAACATGGCCCATGGCTGAAAATTCTTCGCAGGAGGTCTTGACGGGACAATCACGGGGCATCACTGAATTAATGGGTGATTTTGAAGCAAACCATGTTTGATTACCAGAAGGGAACTGTTGAAAATCAACATTTTTACTTGGTGAATCATCGCACTAAATGGGCCATGGCTTCCATGGAGCAAAGTATTCAATTCCCGGAGGGTATCAAGCAATGAGCGTCAAATCCCGTCCCAATGGACAGAGGAAGGCACCAGGTTCCTGAGACCCGTGGCTGACCCGTTTTGGCAAAAATAGGAATTCGCTGCCTTCCTCTTAGTGCAAGCGCGCTTACTTCTTTGCAGGTGTAAGGCCGCTATGTTCAACTGACGTGAAAAAAGATGCGTCCAGTGCCAAAAATGACGTATGTAGCTCACACATGTAGAATACATGTACAGACCATATGTTTAACCTAACAGGCTAAAAATCCAAGATGATTTGAAGATATATGTAGAGCACGTTTCAAGTCCCTGCGGCGCACGAAAAAATTTTAGAACCTTTTGATAAACCCTATTTTTCCGTGGCAAGGGATATGCTCTAGGGGTTTGTTGAAATGGTTGGTTTTGTTACAGTCTATGGGAATGTTTAAGAGTTGTATGAGCCAAGTATTTCACAGTTGTATGAACCGAAAATACGTATATAACTGTCATGAGTTGAGTCATATTTCAAACAAAATCTGACTAAAAAATTGTACGGTTTACAATTGCACTCAATTACATAACAACATTTTACGAAATTAACATGTCTATCCCGTTGCAGAAATGGAGGTTTCTTAAAATGGGAGTATCCCAAATCATCCAAGTCATTAGACCGTTCTATTATTGATAAACCATAGTGACTGGGGGATTTGGCCATTCCCAGCCGCCCGCCTCGTTGTTCGGGCGCCCAAGGCTTCCCACACAGAACGCCACGGCGCTGCTGGCGCAGCTGATCGAAATCTTTGAGGAGAAGGAGCACGTCCTTGCCGTTCAGGCGATGGCGGAAGGGACGGGATGAGAAAAAAGGTACGAAACGCAACTGGAGAATGGGGATAGTGGGTATATTCCATGGGGATATCACCACCACGAAAAATGGGGATTCATGTGGTTACCATTGAATCATGGGGAGATCATGGGGGGATTATGGGGAGATCAGGATCGGGTCGCAGATCTTTTGTAAGATAGAAAAGGGTCACCAGAGAAGGCCTTATGGATCCATATTCTTATGGATATATAATGATATATAGTGGTTGGAAACCCCATCAACCCTAACTTTTGGGGCCTATGAAGGCCCATTGTTGGGGGATCTACTGTTGGGGGATACCGTTGAGTTTCCATGAGTTTCCAGGACACCATTCCATACGAAATTGAACCATACCAGTCATTGTTTGTCGAACAATCTCATGGGCAAACAACGACTTGACCCATTTGCACGCCAAACAGATACATTTCCAGGAAGATCAATCAGTTCCCACTGTAACTGGTGTATCATTCTCTGGACAAGTATGCATGAAGGTAGTATGCATGTGGTATGAACATGTATGGTAAAGAATGGGAAATACCATTTGTAAATGTATAGATACACCATTATTGTATATATATATACACACATTTTCGATGTTCTTACTATGTATACAGTATACATGTAGAAAACCATACTATTGTAGTATGCTATATTGTTGTATTACTACTGATATTATGGTAGTATTCTATATTTTATAGATATAACTATAATAATGTACGTTAATAATCGATAATTACCATTGTCAATGGTGGTTAATCATGGTTATTGCTCTATATTACAGATATTCCATATCACTCTGTGATATCATAATATGGTGTTAACCATATTCATGTCATGGATCTATGATGATCTATTTCTTATATTCCATGTTCATGGATACAACTACATCAATCTCACTCTATGTACCCTGTGGTTATTTAACATGGCCATGGAAAATGGTTAATTTTGGATGATTTTCCCATTAAAGCCTCCATTCTTAGTGGATTTTCCATGGCTATGTTAAATAACCAGAGGGTACATGTAGAATGGTAAGAACCAGCGAACCACTGGGCATGCCACCCGAGGCAGCTCTTCGCAACACGGGCCTCGACTCCTTGCTGCTTGGCATGATGGAGGTCATAACGATGGTTGTACCATGATCAAAAAACGGTGGTTTAATGTGATTTTACCAAGCAAACATGATGATTTAGTGGGAATTAATTGGATTTAATCGATTGAGCAGTGTTCAAGAACCCTGTTGCTTGGTTATTCGAGGTTTTTATACTACCCTGGTAGATTCATAAAAATGATGGTTGTAACCACAAATGGTAGATTATGCGCTAAACTCGAACTTGAGAACTGTCGAACATGTGTGGGATTCAACAGCAATTGGTATATAAGACCCGCAGATGATGTGGTTTTTGATAGTAATCGGCGGTGGTTGACCAGCAGCTGTGTGAGGATTTTAGCCAACACAAGTGGGACTTTGATGTGCGAAAACGTGGTTTGATGTGCGAAAAGGTGGATATAAACCCTTAAAGGATGGTCGGTTGATGGTGACAAGATGGCGATTTTACCATGAATAACAAAGGCTGAACTACCAAATATGGGGATGTCATTGATGTTGATACGTGAAATGATGCTTGGTGAATGCTTCGAGTTTATATAGTGCCTGGTCCCTTGAGCATTGAGCGGATCATGGTAATCGAATGAAGTACCATCATGATCCGATCGAATCTTATTCCAAGTGGTTAGTAGGACTTCACACTCCATGGATAGTGATCATCCCCATGATGGTAAAACCCCATATAATCACCGATCAACAGTTGTTTTGAACGCTAATGATTAAATGGACATGGATCTTCACCAATTCTTACCTCTCAGAATGGATTTTGTAGCATTTGATGACCCTCCTTGTTTGAAAAATATGGTTTCCAGACAGGATCCTGGACCTGAAATACAAAGTTTCCATGTCCGGGAACAGTTCCAGTCAAATGGAGATAGATCTGCCACAAAGAGATCGACGATTTTTTGTGTCAAAACCGCCAATCTATAGTTTATATTCCGGGTAAAGCTGCCAATTTATAGATGATTTCGGATGACTTTACCTCCAACAAGCCACCAAGGTGGAACGCCAGCATTTTGGAGTTCTTCATCAATATCAGCGTCTCGGAGAACGAAAACTTGACCGCAGACCTGGCATATGTGGTGCCGCAGGTGTTCCAAGGTGGGCAGTGGGTGGTTTATGTGGAGTTGTAGGGAACAATTTTCACCGGAAAACCATGGAAAACCCGATATTTCATGGGGAAAACCCATGGTTTCCTGGAGATAATGGGGATATAATGGGATTGATGGGGCACATGACAATGAAAACGGGATAAGCCAACATAGCTATGGAACATGGCCCATTTATAATTGTCTTGCCAATCAAAATTATTTGGATGGTAATTTTCCATAGCTATGTTGGTTTACCAGAGGGTAATTACAGTCCGCTTGTTTAACATAGCTATGGACAATCACCATTGTCAATAGGTAAATATCGGAATATCATCGGACCATTGTCCATAGCTATGTTGCTTTCATTTGGATGCCACCAATAAGGGCTTCTTAACCATCAATATCCACCGAAAAGAGCTCATTGACCAGCCATCATTGGGGGGTTAACTAAATGAGGGAACGAATAACGAAACATTGGGATTTCACCAGCGAAAAGCCGTATTTAGCGAAGCAAAAACATGATACTTAGTAACTTAGTATGAATTAATCAATCGTTGTGAATGTTTTTGGTTAAACACCAGACATGGCGAATTAACTATATGTGTCATTACTGAAAGACTTGACTTTTGATTTGACCACTGATGCTTTCTTGGGTGGAACTATTTCTGGTTTAACCATCGGAAAAAAGATGTCTTTGGGCTTTAACAATTGAAACTGGCATGTAATCACCAGCCAAGGGGTCTTGTGATCATGAAACACGGAACGTGAAGTGAAATTGGCCACTGAATATACCATGATATACAATGTTGATACTATCCATATTCAGTATTTACACCATGGTATAGTAGGTATTGTGACCACTGAAACATGTTTTCATATATTAGCGAATCAATATAGCCACTGATATTTTCCTGGGACCAGAATATCTGGGGATCAGGGATGATTCTATCGCCATTTTTTGATCAGTAAAGACATGGGGATATATAATTTTGGGGATGTATTGCAAATATAGGAATTGTATAATGAGAAATTGCAAAATACTACACTATTTCTGGCCCATCCATAATCTAGTAAAACAGTCTGCAAGATATGTTTGAACGGGGGTGATCAATCATGAGTCAGTATCGAGGAAACAAGTAGATTGTGTTGACCAATGTCGTCGATATTGTTGTTTCTTGGCCAATGTTGGCTATCATTGATAGTTGAAGCATGTTTTCAATGGTAATATCCCCATGTTCAGTGATTGAATTCCAATGTCTGTTGGCCTAAGATGGTGAATAGGTGGTTGATATCATCTCCAAAACTGATGGTTGAATGCGAAGGAAAGAACCATGCTTTTTAAGTCAATATTTTTGTCCTTTAAATACAGTAGTATCCCAACCACTCCACAGCTGAAACTAAACCCATTGATGGTGATTCAAAGCAACACCAGTGAAGATAATTCAGGTTTGTCTGAAAATAGGCCACCCTGACAATTGCATGCATAGTGTTTGCTAGTAATACTACCATTTTATGGATATCGTCCATCTCCAGACACCCAGGTAACCGTATTGCTGGTTTATACCCAATACATCTATATATATATATATATTATATAATATTATATATACATATCACTGAACTGTGCTTCAAACCCAATGTCTAAAATCCCCAAACATCTCCTTGCAAATTTTGCTTCAACATGGTCAACAACTCACTTGTTTTCAATTTCAGTTGGGATGCAAAACTTGTAAACTTCCCATTTCGAAGATTTTGAACATCGCCCAAAAAAAGTACCTGTTGGAAATGATAAACATCCAGGTGACGTTCAAATTAAATCCGCAAAATCTATCACTTAGGATCTATATCCAACTATAATCATCACATTCCAGTTTTTATCACCTTCCCAGGCTTCAAAGTCTTATTTGTATAGAGATTTATCTGTAGGAGATGATACAAAGATCTTGAAAATCTTATTTGAATATATTTGAAAATCACCGGAAAAATAGCACCTGTTGGAGATTATATCCCCAACATTTGGGCGACGTTCAACTAGGGTATGTATCTACCAACTGAGATATACCTAAATTTGTGTGGTTTCATACCCCCCATATCCATTGTTTATTTGTAAAATCGCAATCATATCTCTATTATACTGTAGATAAAATTACGAATTGATTGATGGTAAAATCACCATTTCACTGGTTATGTCCCCATTATATCCCTATTATCTCCCAGATAACATCGGCATCAGATGCTCCTTTGGAAGAGCTTCCGGGGGAGTATTTGGCGCTGATCAGTTCGGCTTCGGTGCGCCTTGGACATCAACCTTTTTCAATGGTGGGATTGAAGGCAAAGTAATCAGGGATTTAACGAATATTGTTGACTATCGTTGATATATGATTATTGTTTATTTAATACATATATGGTTAAAATATGTTTCAAAAATGGTTCAGATAATATATGGTTCATATATGATGAATTAGGCCAGATATGATGGTGTAGATTTAGTGGGGTGTATAACCAACAATACAATATTCCAGGGGATTTTCCCCAATTGTTGATAAACGTCGGTTGATACTACTGGTCTTTCACAATCTTGGTTTGCAATGGTTGATGATATTCGATAAGTATCTGTATATATATAAATGATCCAAATTGATCGGAAAATGATAATTTCGCTATCATGGGGATATGGTATAGGCATATTTTACGGGTGTGTATTTTTATGGATGTAAACAAACAATTTCATGGGGATGTAAGCAAGAGGCAGCCTGGATTTTGGTGGCATATTATAATGGCTGGGGAATCCGATTTTTGATGTGGACATTTTTAGTTCCCAAGTATGTTACCTTGGAGGGTATCAGCAAACAGTGGCCACTCATCTTGATGAAGCCAAACATCACTTGAAGTGGTAACAAAGTGACATGATTCTGAGGGGAAGTGAAACATAAATCCTTTTACCTTCCAAAATCAAACGTGGCAATGGAAAACATCCTATAAATAGAGGTTTTCATGGGACACAATTATCTATCAAAATGGGGATTTTCCGGGGCCAAACATGTTTGATTACCAGAGGGTTGTCAACTCCGAAAGCAGCTGAAAACGCAGACTCCCCAGCACCATGTAAGATTACTGGAGGCTCCTATCTTTGGAGTCCCCCTTTATGGACCTTCCAAGACAGCCAAGACGAACCATGAACATCGACGAAAGTTTCGCCAGGTGGTTCTTGTCAATTCGGAATCGCTAAGTTGGTAAACGTAACTACAATTTCACTTGGGTTCATGGTAGATATGTCGAACTAGTTTCATGGGGATTATAAGCCAATAAACATTTCACTCAGACCTTCGAAACTCCGAGGCTTGTTTGTCTGTGCTGTACGGTGGCGATTTATATCTACGTCAGGCCGGGAGTGTTGAAACGTCAGATCTCCTGGGAGGATAATTTTTTGTTGGAGCCCTATCATTCCATCAATAGATGTGCGAAACAATAAATATAATAAATGGGAATATTGAATAAAGATGAATATAGTGTTTCATAGAACATAATAGGAATTACATGGGAATATCATGGTCAGAGGAAGTTTCATGGAGAAACTCCGAGTTACGGATGGTTTTTATTCTAGTAGTCCAAAGATCATTGTGTCAAGTGGGCACCTGCGAGTCCAAAGATNTCATGGAGAAACTCCGAGTTACGGATGGTTTTTATTCTAGTAGTCCAAAGATCATTGTGTCAAGTGGGCACCTGCGAGTCCAAAGATCATTGTGTCAAGATCATTGTGTCAAGCGGGCACCTGCGATTCACACTTCCCCACATTAACAATTCACAACATTAACAACATTAACAATTCACAACATTAACAATTCATCACATTAACAATTCACCACATTAACAATTCACCACATTAACAATTCACCACATTAACAATTCACCACATCAACAATTCACCACATTAACAATTCACAACATTAACAACATTAACAATTCACAACACACCACATCAACAATTCANACCACATTAACAATTCACCACATCAACAATTCACCACATTAACAATTCACAACATTAACAACATTAACAATTCACAACACACCACATCAACAATTCACCGCATTAACAATTCACAACATTAACAACATTAACAATTCACAACATTAACAATTCACCACATTAACAATTCACCACATCAACACTTCACCACATTAACACTTCACCACATTAACAATTCCCCACATTAACAATTCACCACACTAACAATTCACCACATTAACAATTCACCACATTAACACTTCACCACATTAACACTTCACCACATTCACAGTTCACCACATCAACAATTCACCACATTAACAATTCACCACATTAACACTTCACCACATCAAGAATTCACCACATGAACAATTCACCTCATTAGCCCAAAGATCATTGTGTCAGGTGGGCATCTGCCNCGTTCGTCGTCGTTTGCCGTCGGATCTATCTCGAACGGCGCTGGCAATGGGAATAAGTCTCTCCAGGTCACTTTGTTCTTCTGCTGTTGACGCTGTGCTATTGTGT
>BGPT01000414.1:0-11865 GCA_003297045.1 Symbiodinium sp. clade C Y103
TTCATCGTGGTGGAGGCGGATCAGAGTAGATGGACCGCTTGGACATCGCTGTCACACTCTGCTGCGGCTGGGGTGCGGCAGTGCGCAAGTCTGTGAGCCAAACGATTCAGGTTGGTGAATTAGTACAATTCCTCCAGAAATATCTAACAGTTGTAGTTCCCATCCAACTGTAGTCATTGCATCACCATAAGCCCGACACTTGGTCTAGTTCTGAATTCTGAACTAGATAATTTAGCTAACGACCTAGGGCATCACCTTGTATATTCAAGTATAACAATGATAGATTTCCCTGTTAAAAGTATTTGCCTGTTAAACATGCTGATGTTCCATAGCTTTGGTAAATTGCATTAAATTGCCAGAGGTAAAAAAAACAAGTATATGATGTCTTAAGAACAATAAACCGTCCCCAAGATTAGCAAGAATCGGTGACTTGTTTCATCCCCCAAATGGTAGTTGTTTGTTCAAGTGAGCAGTGTTCAAAATCCCTTTCTCATTCCATTCTACTGGTTGTTTAATATAGATCCCCTATTGGATTATTGTAATCCCCAGTATATTGGGTAGTATAATCCCCGAACTAATCATCCACCAACCAAGGTTTTGAACACTGCTCAAGTGGGTTTACCACTTTAAATCAATCCGTTGGATCCGGTTGGATTCCCAGTGGAAATCCCCATGGATCATCCATTGTCCGACTGTGGCAAGGAAAATTCCCATGGCTGTTCTAATCTAATCCAATCTGATCTATGTATGTGTGCAGATTTACATATAAATGTATATATATATATATATAGCGTATGAGGCTGGTATTTGTCTAGATACATAGACCCTCAAAGTACATAGCTATTCTGGGCTCAAATGCCACTTTTTATCGGTACACGTATTTGGTATATTTCTAAATCAATAGATTCAATACACCAACCTAATATTCTATAAGATTGATTTATTATTCTTACACATTGATACTATTAGTGTGATTGTTATTACATTACCTTTGTTACTATTCTTACCAGTAGCATTATTATTACACCAACCTAATATGTAAGAATATATATATATATATATCACATATGTATATATATATATATATACATCACATATATATATATATATTATATATATATATACATATATACACAGCAGGTGTCACCGGGTCCAGGTGCCACCCAGCGTCCTGGCAAAACCAGCCCCGGCAAAGCTGGCGTCGGGGAACACGAGAACATGGGATGGGCGAGTGGTTGGGCAGACGAGAATTCATGGAAAAAAATATGGAAAAGCTTGGGAGTTTTAGGGATTTTTCGTTGATTTTGCAGTTGTATGCGTGGGGTTTCAGGTGTTTTTTTCTTTTTTTCTTAGCTTTGGTCTTGAATTTTTGTAGGTGAAGTAGTAAAATTGGTACTAGTTTATCATCAAGAAATCATCCAAAATTATACCATTTTAGTATTGACACCTATGGTTTTGGTTCAGGAACCCCCCATATGAAATGGTCTTTGTTCTTCCTTTCTGAAGACCGAGAATGATACCACAAAAATACCGTGGCGGAGGTGGCATGCAACCATGAATCACGTATGTCCTTGACTATTCTTGGATATACATCAGGTGTCTCCTTCTTCGTGGACGTTCCACGTTTTGCTTGCACAAATTCCCCTTTTTGGGTGGGTTGAATCTTCATTTATTCGGTCAATCTACCCTCCAGTAAACTAACATAGATATGGACAATTCACCACTTGTAGATCATTTTCCTACCAGGTCAGACCCCCAGTTACAAGTGGGTTTATAATCCCCATGAAGTAGAATATAGTCTATAGTATAGTTATATTCCCCACAAACCGTAGAATTCACCAACTTATTTGCGTCAACATCGCTTTCGTAAACAGGGGCCTCACCGAACGTAGGGAACTTCGTGGCAGCGCCACAGGCAGCTGGTTCCAAGACAGAGGTCCCCCAGGTTCGGTGCGGGATAAGGACATCGTGACCTGGGGGATGACCTGGTATCACCATGTATCAGCGAACTGGGACCAGGGATAGGTTCAACGAACAATCATGGGGATTTTAACCAACAACAATGGTAGTTTCAGGAACGAACATGGGGATTTAACCAACAAAATAGGGAAATGCTCAGCAAGAATCAGAAGCATGACATCGCCTAATTCACAAACGCGAATGGAAGAAGCACCCACAGGTGGGCCTCAAACCTCACCCGGAAAGAGGACCGAGTCGTTTTTTGACTCATTTTTTTTTGGTCGAAAGGCAGCTGTCCCATATTTTGGGCAATGAATGACTCTTTCCATTAAACCACAGATTTTCACAACATGATTTTGGGTACTTGATGACTTAACCTAACCCATCTATTCTTTCACGAAAAGAGACCTAATTTTTGTCCGTCACTTTGCGGATGTTCAGCTCAGATCCCGAAACTAGCACCAGCTCAGCAGAGCCATACTTCAAAGAAGTTCATTTGTAGCGTCGGGAAATGTGGGATTCCCTATGAAATAGTGGACATGAGCTCCTCAGATTCATCAAGGTCCAGCAATGCAGGGCTGATATCACCCATGAAAAGAAGTGGAATCGGAGTAGATTGTGAATATACAAGGGGACCAACATGTTTGATTGTTGCTAGGCTGTCCCAAAACTTCCGACACCGACAGCCACATGTGACCACTATATCCAGACCCTGTCACTGGCAGAAGCTTCCACGGCACTTGACCTCTTTCGAGTTTCGCAGTTTCGGGGCGATTTTTTTGCGTCGTCTCACCGGCAATGGAGTGCCAGAAAAAATTGCTGGCCGATCTTGCCATCATCCAGGATCCTGAAACAACTCCAGGATCCCACCATACCGAAGTGCTATGCTTGTGACTGGAATTCCAAAGAACACGAATCAGATGTTTTCTGAGTTCTGTTTCCCTTGCAACATTTATAGTGGGTATGATTTTGTCAGAAGAATTAGGTCCAGATTAAACGAATGGTCAGCCAATGACACACTTCTATAAGGTACATCTTGGCTGGCACTATGCTGCTCAGTAGCATCATGATGTTGAAGAAGGCCCTGGGACGCCGTATGCTGTCAGACATCTTCTTTTTGGTCTTCTTCTTCGTGGGAGCCTTGGGCTTTGGCCTTTTGGGCGTCGCCAGTGAGGTCTACGTGGCTGGCGACAACTGGGCTGCCACTTGGCTTCCAGGTTTCCAGGATAGCTGGGGTGGGTAACAGTATGGTAACAGTATGATGGCCTGCTCGAAAAGGAAGATTTTCGGTGATTTTCTGTCATGTTTGGATACTTTCGGTCTGTTTGCAGCACTTTTCAGGGCTTGCGGACGAAAAGTTGTCGTCCTCAAGCAGTGTGATCATGCTCCTGGTTCAGGTATGGAGGTTCATCCCAATTGGCTCGAGAACAACTCAACAGAACTTCTATGCAGCTACTCAATTAAACAAAAACCAGAATCTACGGTCGAGACCTTTCCCCAGGCCCCAATAGGTGAAGATCGATCTCAACCATCGCCGGAGGATATCCTGGGTTTTTAAGAGGGATTTTGACCATGCCCAAAGAAGGCCCTTGCCCAAGTGGGATCCTGGGCTCCAGATTTTTCAAATGACCTGAGGTGATCCTGGCGAAGATTCTGATCACTTTGTCCCTGGCTTCTTTGCTGCTGAACAATTGCTGCGTGCTAGAAGATCTAGCACCATTTCGGTTTAGAACTGTGACCTGGCGGAAACGGTGGATTGGAAACGGTGCTGCTTCTTTGGAAACGGTGAAGCTTCGAAGATGATTTTCATATGCAGCAATATGCATCTCCAAAATGGGTGATAGCTGTTTGATGGGTCAAAACTGAAGACCCACTCAAGATACCGGTGTTGGTCCATTTGAGGGGTTCCTAAAATGGTGGTACCACCAAATATAAATCATCCATTTTTATAGGATTTTCATGGATTTTCCAGTATAAAACCAACCATTTTGGGGATCCCCCGTATGAGGAAACCTCCATTTGTGGGATCTCACCGCGGCCAAAAACACCAGATTTTGAGGTGATTTGGGTGTCCTTCTTTTTTCAAACCTCTGTGGCCCTGCTGGGCGTCGCGGCACAGTTGGGGAAGCACCTGCAGGGCACCATGCTCTTCATGAAACTTGGCGGGGGTTAGGGTACTTTAGTTTGAACCGTCCCGCGATGATTACGAAAATGCCCCCAGGGCGCAACAGGAATAGATTCCATATTAGTGGATTTTCCCATTAAAAATTGTGATTTTCCATAGTTATATTAGTTTAGCAGAGGGTAAATCATGGTTTCAAAGGGGTTATTTCAAGGGGGATGGGATTGCTAGATTACTTTCAGGCTTTTTATGGGACGGCCGTTGTATATACTTCAGCCACACACTATGGGTACGTTTGGCCTGTTCAGCCATCAAACATATGAGTCAGATGATGTTTGACGGGTACCGTAGTAGCTTTAGCTTGACCCACAAGTGGGAATATCTTATGTCTCTGGGGAATACCTGAAGAGAAACTAAAGTTGGACATGCCAGTTAGTACAACTAATCATCTTTTGCATTAGCTGGTTGCTTCGCTATGGTAGTGAAGAATTCCTACATAACAAATGGTTGTAACTAGGAAACCACCATTTAGTTCTGGGAAGTTTGGGGAACTTTAGGACGTCTCAATCTGTTGCGCTAAGTGGGAAGTTGTGCTAAGCAGCTAAGACAAGTTGTGTGTGAGAGCGCGACGGACGGACATCACCTCTTTCACACTAGCCATCTATTGATACATGGAGGTTTCCTAAAATAGGGGTACCCCCAAATCATCCATTTCTATTTTCGGATTTTCCATTATAAACCATCCATTTTTGGGTACCCCTATGACTTGGGAAACCCCCACATATTGATGCTGTATATCTTCTACGTATTCCAAGATGCAAACTCCACCATTCTTGTGGCGTGTGGTGCAGCAGGGGGATATGAGTGATGTGCTGCAGTGCAAATTGCAATCCTCACAGGAAAAGTTGTTTGTTGTCGCACGCATCTCTGGATACCAGGGATTTATGATAGCATATGACAGCCGTTGTTGAGTTGTGTGTGTGTATATATATATACTGTATATAATGATATATTTAACTATATGTATAATGGTTGCCAGTCAAAATGTACAGAGAGATCCATACCCTGAACCCACAGGCCGATCCATACCCGCGATCCATACCAAAACGCAGGTGATCCAGACCAATCCATACGTCCGGATCACCGCGGGTCGATTGATGTCCAAATCATCCCCCCCAAATGACCCCATCGTTTGTTTCACCCCTTCATTCAGTCAAGATGGAACAATATCCCTTTCATGTAGTCATTTGGAACAATATCCCTTTCATTCACTCGGTCGTTGGGGAGGGCCCTACTGCAAACAAACAAACTTGGAGAAAACAAGAAAAACAAGTTTAGAAAAAAATATTGAGACTCTATGAGATTGGGGAGTGCCCCACAGAGAAAACCATATATTGCTCTACGCCTAAGTTTCAGACGATCCCTTTTTACCACAAGAAACTGTCAATATCTAAATGTTGAAAGGTTTTTGGAGCAGAAATCACTCCAGCAGGAAGGCTCGTTCTGAATTGAAAAGGGGGTCCTGTAAATGTTCACAAAAACCAATTCACCCCACCTGAGTTTTCGCAGTGTTTCCTTTCCGGGATAACCTCAGAATTCGACATGTCGAGGACCATGATGTCGGTCTCATGCACCTTCACCTGGTCGGTGGCCCACTATCTCAAGACTTCCAATGCTCAGGAGTGCTGATCCCCTGTGGAATCTCATCCCCCGTTTGAATTAAAAAAAAACATTCATTCTGTGGTCCCACATATGTGATTGAATCCCAGCAAAAACGTGTTTTATGGGAAGTGTTTAACATAAACACGGGAAGGGATTTTGGATAATTAACGTTTATCATTTTTTTCAAACACTAGTACAACTAGTGACTCACAAAGTGGGTAGCTAAAGTTTATCATGAAGCAGTAACAAGTAGTAGTGGGTAATCATCCTTTCTCCCAGGACTGTGAACCCACCAAGAGGGGTCCCTCAGGTTCAGCAGATAGATCAGGTCACCCCGATGTAGATGGGTTGACAGTTGAAGCCACCCAAAAACTGGGGGGAGAGGTGCCAACTTCTAGTTGATTGGGTTTATTGGGTTCAGACATTAGATTATTGGCCCCATTGATGAATTGACTGGTCATAACTGGGTGGATTTCCCAGCCCGTCCCATGGAGGAGTATTGCTTGAAGGCATTCTGTTCATTCCTGGCAGCCGCCGGTGCGCTGACCGTGGCGATTTTAGAACCCACCTGTGGCTATGCTGGACACCAGAAGTGCTACACGGACTGCTTTGGCGTGCCCGGGGTACATTTCTTACTCTGGCTGGTTCCATCCATAGGCCGGGAAGGTGTTTCTGAACGTGGGGTTTGGGGGTGACCTAAGTTGCTTGGGATGAGACTTCCAAAGAAAAGTGGTCATGTCAAGCAAGCACATCTTGCTCGCTTGAATTGGCCAAATAGACATGTTTCAAGCATGTCTACAGCATATAATAACGGCGAAGATTTAAAACTCTCAAGGTTGCCTTCAGTGATGAATACATCAAGCTTCTAGGGTCAATCTAGGGCATGTACTGTGCGGAAGTCATCAGGGTCTTTTCTTGTTTTTTTGGTGCGACAATGATGGATATACACATATATATATATATTATACACCTTCAAAATACCTCAACGGCTGATGAGATTTATCTCCAACTCGTTGGCTTCACGTGTTGTTTCTATTGCCCTTTGCTACCATTTACGCGGAGCATGTGTGGTGGCAGTGGAACACAGCACAGGACAATGCGAATAAGAGTTGGTGCACTTTGATGATTGTATGCTTTCCATCCCTGCTTGGAAAGACTAGCCCCAGCTGCCCAATGTTTCCGATGGTTCTATGTGTTTCTAGGATCATTAGATCAACCACCAACCAGGTCAAATTTGTTGAAGCACCCATCATCCTTGTTGAAATCCTTCTTTTGGGTTGCCTGTGTACCCATGCCTACTCAACAGTACTATTCCAAGAATTGGACGAATTGGAAACTCATCGGAAAAACCCTCTGCTCGCAACAAGCAAAGTTTTTGGTCGAATTTCCCTGAAGCTAACCCAATGACAAATGATACAAGCGGGGTCCAAAAAACACGTCGCAGCCTGTCTCAGGCAGCGTGTTGTTTCTCAATCTCCTGCAGATGTGTTGTCACTCGGATGAGCTTGAGTAGTTAGCTTCCTTTGGGAAGCTGGTTGCCAGATCCAAGAAGTTGGGAATGACTCAATGACCCGAAACTAAATCCCCAACTATCTACATGTCGTGCGTTTTTCATCCCATGGAACTCGGGAGAAGTCGTGTCAAAATAGGATCCATACGAAGCCATGTTTATTGAGGTGCAGGAGGCCAAAGTTTGCTTAGTTGTGTCATGAGCTTTCCGAAGTGTCATGAAGAATGGCTTTCTATCTCTTTCTATTCTTCACCATTCATTTCCATAGATTTCTGATGATTTCTTGAGTCATGGCCACTCCAAACGACTCCAACGTTGGGTCTTTCCGCCCTTTCCGCAGGTCCCGACCAGGCCATTTTGCCCCCCATCCTCTGCTGGAAGCCGAAGCCACCCCCTGAGCCTCCGGTTCCGCCGGCGCCATTGCCACCGGTGCCTGAGCCGGAGGGCGTGTGAATTTCACGTCACCATGTCACTGGAATATGGTGGTTAGTAGGACTTATAGATGATATCAGATATCAGATCTAGTTGGGCTACTGGAACTTGGTATGTATCCTGCAATAACGGAACTTTTCAGGTTAGTTTAGTATCAGTATCACTATGAACTATATTCATGGACTATAGTTATGGACTATTACTATGATTTAATGGATTCAATGGATTGGTTGATGGGAAAATCTACAGGAAAGCAGCTTATCATGAAATATGAGGCTTTCCTGTAGATTCTCCTTAAACCAACCCAATGAATGATATACTTTGATCTATTCAGCAGAAGACAGTTTGACCCTGCCATAGTGACGTAGTCATCCAGTGGGAGAGTAGTGAGGAGACCCTGGGAAAATCGGAGCTCCAGAAAGACGTGTAACTTCACATAATTTAATACATTATTAGATGAGATTCTTCTTGGTTGGTTTCCGTTGGCTGTTACACACAACGGGAAGGACATGTGGTTCGTTTGCAGACGCTGACTTGCCAGACAACTGATCACAGATGTCCTGGCTTGGGGACAGATCCATTTAATACATTTGAGATTTGGACATTCATCAATATATAATGTGTGTATGTATATACTTATACATATGAATATACATATATATATATAATATTATATTGTATATATATATATATACATACACATGGAAACCTGAGACTTTAGACAGGTTAACCATCCATGAATCAATCAATCATTAACTGATGAATCTGAGATCTGGACATTTGGGCCATTCTAAGAGAAGTTTAGGATCCCGGTCTTTTCTTGTGGGGGGTTAACATTTAGTTTTAGGTATGCAATGACTTAAACAGAAAATAAACATGAAAAACATGCGCTGCACCTACCGTGAATATCAAGACATGGGCACTGAAGCTGCCACACATGGTCCTTGAGGCACATTTTTCTTTGAGATCCGATCAGATCCCAAGGTGTTTTTCAAATCTGGTCTGGCATCCTCCAAAAATGATTCATGAAGATGGTCCGAAATCACTTTTCCAAGGTCGTTTTAGAAAAGATCCCTGTGATCCCACCAGGGATCACTATGTCTATGTCGGGTTCCTTAAAGCAGATGCAGCACCTCTTGTCATTTCCTCAGAAAAATCCAAGCCTCACGGGGCAGTCTAGGTAGAGAATTCGAATGACCGGCTGGCACTGGTGGCATACTGCACTAGCAGACACTCATCGGTTTGTGATTGGCCTACCTACTGGTATATGACTATGGAAGCCGGTGGAAGCAACCTGTCGAAAGCTGTTAGATACCCTGGTTCTACTCTGGTCGCTCGTTTGGAATCTATGGTGTTTTTTTCCAGCCATGGGTGGGCCAACACATAAACCCGATCATTCATTGGTATTGCTTCGACCCAAGTTCTCGGCGTGGCCCTATCAACATCTATCAACTTAGTGTTTGCGGGGCGGAAGTAGACTGCGGACCTTACCTACGTCTTGCCGCGGTGAAAAATTGGCCAGGAATGCTAAACCTTGGAGCCCTCCAGGGTCCCAAATATCACATCATGCTCCAGTTCAAAATATGCCCAAAGGGGTTATCAGTTCCAATATTTTCTCAAAATTGATTTCAAGGCCTAGCCACAGCTTGCTGGTTTTCACATACACAACTAGCAGCAACGGCAACGGCCTCACAAAGTGACGATTTTCCAGCTCCCAACTCTGTAGTCTCCGTTGACATATTCTGTGGTTGTTGGTAAAGATTTGCCCCAAAACATAACACCAAACTTTCTACAGAGGGGTTCTCCCACTGTACATCTCATCAAATCCCCATAAAATGGTTGCTTTTATACTCCCATGTTGGTTGAATTCTCCATTTAGAATATTGTATAGTCATTGCAACCCTCACACATTCATGTTTATTTGTTAAATGTCCCATTTCAAATCATTTATAGACACTAACAATGGGGAAAATCCACCAATCAAACCAAAGAATGTCCAAGGTTCATCCATTTTCTAGTTTCCCACTTCCTAACTCTACCTCACCCATCATTGCTGGAGTTTCCCTAGTTGAATTTCGCCAGGCAAATCACCAAAAGCCGCCCGCCGGAACTGCTTCGGCTTCGACGACCACTCCAGCTCAGAGCGAGGCAGTTGATCCACCAACTGAGGTGTTTTTTTCATGGTTTTACGATGTTTTTAGCAGGAAAAACATGAGGTAAATGATTTTAAGTATCTGGGACGGGTGAAGGGTAAGACATCTGATACTTCCATTTTTGTTGCTTCAAATGGGAAAGTGGGATGTTTACTAACCAAATACTACTCTCTTTGGATCGACCTATGTTTGCTGAATCATCTGTTCTGAATCCACCGATTCTGGGAAGTTGTGCTGACGATCCCCCAGGTCTACCATCGCACACCTGGGTGCTGGTTGTGGTAAAATTATGGAGGATCTGAGGACCGGTGAGTTGTTGGATAGAACAGAAAAACGATCGATGGAGTATTGTTGAGAAAAAAAAACCTGCATCACTGGGTTGGTTTAAGGGAAAATTGGAACCGGAAACCCCTATATATTGATGGGAAAATCCATGGTTTCCGGTTAAAATTTTCCCATTCACCAATCCATTGAATGCAGCATCATTTCATGATTTTCATCGAATTGTTTCTGTTGCAGATCCGATCCCATCCCCGGATTTGGAGATCTGTAGCACCTGAAATGTGATTCACACTTGGGGTAAGTCTCTGCAAATATGGTACCATAGAATCCATACAATCCATACAGCATCCGTAACTTCATGTAACTTCTTTACCAGCTTTCATTGTATCCACATTTGCGAACTTTTGAGTGCTTGAATCCAACCAAATTCCCAATCTGCTACGCTTTGGACCCACTGCCCCCAAAAAATGACACGCATCGCCACGACATGTCTTCATCATGTCGCCAGGGAAGTGTGAAGCAGAAATTCCGTAAGAATTTGGTGGCCGGCCTCAAGGACCCTGAAGGGAGGGCTGGCCATGGGGGTTTCTAAGTCATGGGGGTACCCCCAAATCATCCAAATCATGAATGACCATAGCTAAGTACTGAAACCTGTGGTGACTTGGGGATCCCCCATTTTAAGAACTCCCTCCCATTTTTTCCCTAGTACCTTCCGGTAATCTAACGTGACAATTGGACATCACCTTTATATAAATCGAGCTTTCAATGGGAAAACCATTCCAGGATGGATCACTTGAAACGGTGGTCAAGAGCATTCCGGACACTGGACAATAAATTTCATTACGCAGAAACATATTGTACGATATGTAATATATTATATAGATATACATGAATATGGGATCCGCTCTAAAATGCCTAGAAGGAACTTTTGATTCCGAAGGCCATACATATTTGAGCAGTGACGTATTTTAGATTTCAATAGAAGGTGGAGTCCTGTGTATATGCAGTGAAATCGCTTTCCTGCAGCTTAGCGCTAGATTTGCGCTAGTGTGGCGCTAGATACTTTTATATAGCCATTCAAATGAAACATAATTAATCAGGCCCAATGCATCCCAATGCTTTCTTTTCCTCTTGCTTTCTTGCACCTGTTGTTACCGATCCTTGTTGGGCAACTCCACAGTAGCCTTACTTTTCACAAATCCCCTCGAGCTGCGTTGCCGCTTCACCTTCTTTTTGGCCAGCACCACAAACGTGACTTGTGAAGATATGTGAAAACAACTGCTTTTCAAGTTTTAATAGCGAGGCCAAGCGTAGTTCTGGCGGTAGATCCGCACTAGATCTGCGCTAGATAATTGCCCCAAGAATACGCAATTGCCCCTCGGTCAACTCACCGTAATTGAAACGCAAGAGCACTGTTTGCTTGCAGCCGGTGGCAGCAACTGGGATATGAACAATGGAATCTGCATTGTTTGACCAAACAAAGGAACCACGTAGGGTGTGAATGGGTGTGAGAGATTGTGAGAGTATTTCCAGTAGCTCCAACAACTCTAGCAAAAGAACCGCACACTGATCACATTTAGAATATATCTTTGATAAATATATCTAAATAATATTAATATAATTATTAATAAAATTTATTATAATAATTATTAATAAAATTTATTATATTTAATAATTTGAAGATCCGATAATATCTTTATAATTTATAATATTGATTTAATATCATTATATTTTAATATTTTTGA